>JAGPOW010001338.1:49019558-49036165 GCA_030014935.1 Caiman crocodilus
ACCATCTGCCCACTTCTGTAGTCTGTCTAAGTCTAATTGCAGCCTCTCTCTCCCTTCAAGTGTGCCTACCTCTCCCCACATCTTGGTGTCATCAGCAAATTTGGATAACGTGTTTTCCACCCCCTCGTCCAAGTCACTGATAAAGATGTTGAACAGTGTAGGCCCCAGGACCAAGCCCTGGGGGACCCCACTATTCACATCCTTCCAGGTCACATATGACCCAACCACCACCACTCTCTGGGTGTGCCCCATCAACTTAGAAAATTAATATTTATCTGTCTTTGGTTCCTCTCAAAAATGAACTAGGGACAGTAGGACCCAGGGGAAGCCCCATGGGCTGCCACAACAGCTGGGTCTGCCTGGCCCCAACCCCCAGCTGGAAGTCCCAGCAGGGGCTCCTGGCCTAGGACCATGTGGCTACACCAGCATTGAAACTCAAGAAAGGGGGGAATGGCAGGGGAAGACCATGGGCAGGGAAGGAGCCTGGGGAAAAACTAAGCCCAGGGAAAAGCGGCCCCTCACCCACCCTGTGGCTGGTGCTAGAGCAGACACAGGCAGCCCCACATGGGCTGCAAGTGGCTACAGCACAGACCATCAGTCACGGGGTGGAGGCAGGGCCACTTTTCCCAGCTTGTAACCCACCCCCACAGCCAACCTGGGCCCTGTGTCAACTCTAGGCTCGCAGCAGCTATGGCCCCCCAACTTGCCATGGCCAGCAATGTTTGCTGCTGCTGCCTGCCCAGAGCTCACACACTGGGGAACCCAGGCTGGCAGCAGGGGCAGGTTTCAAGCTGGTACTGAGTGCAGGCAAAAGCAACCCCTTGCCCACACTGTGGCTGATGCCCCACACTGCAGCTGCTCACAGCCTGTGTGGATCTGCCTATGCCTGCTTAGGACAGCCCCGCATGGGTCCAGCAGGAAGCGCTGACCACAGGGTGGGGGAGGGGCTGCTTTTACTCCATGCTCAGCATCTGCTTGTTCCCTGCGGGGCAGCAGGGGGTCAGGGCTGTACACTGTCCCCTGCTTGTACCATGGGGCTGGTGGGCACTGGGAATAAGTGGGTGCATGGGGCCCACACTGGTGTCACAGGACCAGCACCGATGGGGCCCAGAGCAGGGTGGCAGGAGTACAGGGTCCCAGCTGGCAGAGGCTTTGTGGAACTGAGCCAATTCCCTCTCTCCCTTCTGGTGCAGCCCAGTCTGGCTCCACAAACCCATGCCAACCTATGCCCCGCTCTGGGCCCCACTGGTGCTGGCCCTGAGACATTGGTCCTGAGACATTGGGTCATTGGTTCCAAGATGGTGGCCAGGGAGGCAGGGCACCTGTCAAGGGGCAGACCTACCCATGTGGCCCTCAACAGCCTGACAGAACTGTGTAAGCTGCCCTCCGCCTGAAATAATTACCCGCCCCTGCCCTATTGTGTGATCAAAGTTGCTCCTCAGAGAAATAAAGCGAACACCCACACTTTCCTATTAGTTGCTTTCAATGAGCAGATCTAGGATGCTGAAAAGGGGGTGCAGGTGGTGTGGTACATTATCATAGAACAGAATGCACATTTTTCTCCAATTATTAGTAAACCTTCTAGGTTTTTTTATGGTAGGGGTTTAGGGCTATATTATTCAGTTTATGATCCAAGCAAAAACAAATAAAGCTGAATCTATGGGGGACTGACTACAAGCTCCAACAAGAGGAAGGCATCTGGTTCCAGGGAGGCTTAACTTGTTAACCCTCATCTTCGCCACAGTCAAAACTGCTCCCTGCACGAGTCTCCTAGACACTCTATGATGGCCCCAAAGTGCTCCTCATTGCCCTTCATGCATTGCCCCTGCCACCTCAAGTGCCATCTGACTCTACTCTGTTCCTCATCCCACCTATATGCTCAGCCCCATCCCATTATGTTCCAAACCCATGAGACCCCATCTTTCTCACTTCCAACTGAGTCCTCCAATGACTCCTTGAGCACTCAAACCTCACTGCAGCCCTTTATACCACCTGCCCCCCTCATCCAGAATCCCTCTTGCTCCAAACCCCCCTCCTACTCCATTTCACCCCCACAGATCCCACCATTCCCTATCTATTGCCCCATACCTCTCTGCTTCCACAATGTCTCCACCCCTCTTAAACCCACATCCCTCTCCTCTGCTAGCCCCTTCCCCCTAAAGACCTTTAGTGCCATCTAATCCCTCATGACCCCCCATAAGCCCTTTGCCCTCAACCTCTACCAAACAGTCCTCCCCTGCTCATAGTGCCGAACCACTAGAGAGGCAGGACAGGGCTGTATCTGTCTTTCCCCACCCCACAGCATGCCTATAAGTGGTCTCCATTCAACCTACAGAAACAAAAGTTGGGGTTAGGCAAGGACTGTCTTCAGTGCCTACTCGGAAGACCAGCCTCTCTAGATCTGCCCATGCTTAACTTTATGCCTCCACTCACCCTCCTCCAAGATCCACCTCTGATCTCTTCCTATGCTTGCTAACTCCAGGCAGACCCCTGAGTAAGGTAGCAGTATCTTCCAGCCCTCCTCAGCCTTGTGCAGAAACTTGAGGTGGTAAGACTGGGTAAATGTTAGGCCCACCCAGACTCCAGTCTCTGCCAGAGTCCAGTGGAGGAAGGTTTATACTTGCTAAGGTTTACACTGCCAAGTCTGCTTTTGAACAACCTCCCCCTCCCCCACCCCAAAAAAAAAACAGAAAACCCCTGAACTCGCCACTTCTGCTGGCAGAGGGGTGATCCTCACTGCTTCCCATTGCCCCCTCACCATGTGAAGCACTCCAATTCAGTTCCCCACTGCAGAACCGATGAGTCCCAGGGATTTCCTTGGTTTTGAGGAGTTTTTTTAAAGTCGGAGCTGGCCTGGGTGGGGCACCTGTGGCGGGGGCTGAGGGAGTGAGGGGGGTTGGGGGGCTCATGCATGGGGCAGTGGGGGGAAACGGGGATCACCCCCGTGCCCGGCAGCACATAGTGAGCACTGGGGCTTTTTTAACAAGTGCCAGGAATTGGGGTGTGGGATGAGCCTGGCTGACTTGGAGATTCAGCCAAATCAAATCGGGACAGTGATTTGAATCAATGAATTGAATCTGTCCCCCGAACTGGCCGAATCTGAATCCAAAGCAAATATTAGCAGCTTCGCAGAGGCCTAGTAGATATTCCCATGGTGGGGCTCGGGGAACAAGGGGAGGATCGGGGGGCTTGTGGCACAGCCCCCTCCATGCAGCATGGAGCAGTGGGGGGGCAGTATAGATTGCCCCTCTGCCAGGCAGCACACAGTGAGTGGGGCTTTTTTAAAAGTACCAAAATGGGGTGGGTGGGGAAGCTGGGGGGGGCTAGCAGGGGGCCCCCCCATAGTCCCCTTCCCCTCCTCCCTGCCCCACCCTCTACTTACCAGCTCCTAGTCTGGCTGCAGCTCCCTGCTGCAGGCACCAGGGACTGTTTGAATCATCAAAGCTCTCCAAATCTTTTCTGAAGATTCAGAGATCTTTGAATCGATTCGGATCTTTTAATTGGTCCCCTGATTTAATTTAGATTTGGAGATTCAGCCACCAAATCGGGCCAAATCTCCTCTGAATCATGTCCCCACCCAAAGCTTTGCCTACCCCTAATATTCAGCATATCAATTCCTTATACAAATTCCTTCATTATCATAGAGGACACAACTCCTGCATGGCTAAAGTGGTGGATTTGGATTGTTGGCATTAATAACCAGGGCTTGAAAAGTGCATGAATTTGTGCTTTGAGACAATATTCATTATGGAGAACACACTGTCTTTGGTAGGTATGGGGATTTTTCAGAGGGAAGCCAAGAGAACATACCAAAGAAGGCTCCTCCAGTTGCTTGGCACAACTACTTACTGATGTCATCCACATGCAGCTGTCTTGAAAAGTATCAAGAAATATGTAGTATATAGTCTGCAGTCTAAAATTCTTTAATGCCATTCCCTAATGCATGAGTGCCATGCATATGCTGTTTGATATATGAGGAGACTTATGCCTACTTGGGTTTTCAGAGGCTACAAGACTTTTTCAACTTGCCACAAGTAATCCGCAGCTGTTTTATTTAGTCACATTTTCAGTGATTCTTAACCTTCCAAGTGTGTGATTGATAGTAACTTAATTATTCAACTTATAGGTATCAAAACCAAGCTACCAATAATTTAAACATTGAGCCAAAAACCCAACTACCAATATACCTTTTCTCTTTTTTTGCTCCCAGGATTACACGCTCACTATGTATTTCCAGCAGTCCTGGAGAGATAAAAGGCTTTCTTATTCTGGAATTCCTTTGAATCTAACTTTGGACAACAGAGTAGCTGATCAGCTCTGGGTTCCAGACACATATTTCCAAAATGACAAGAAGTCATTTGTTCACGGGGTAACAGTGAAAAATCGAATGATTCGGCTACATCCGGATGGGACTGTCCTTTATGGCTTACGGTACGTAATATTTTGTCATACATTTAACTGGTTTCCCTATATTGGAATAGAGGTATGCACCATGGAAACAGCCAAGGCTTATTCAAATGTACTGGAACTCTACGTTGAAATAAAATAGTGTTCTACTCACAGCATTGGGACAATACTTAGAGTAACCTCTGGCAATCTTCCACAACACAATTACTATTTATATCTGTGACTAATGTAAAAACCTAATGCTTCCACAGCTTTTGGCTCTTTTGAGCATGTTATTAATGCACTGGTAAAGAATCAAAAAGCATGGAGTGCTTTAGTTTGTAGAGTGCAGTCACTACCTTACTCAGGAAAGAGTACACAAAGTTAAAAACAATTGAATTAATGTACAAAAAATAGGTCATCCAAAACATGTACAGTCCCATGATCTCCAGCTTTTTCTTCCATGTTTAGCTTTGTCATTGAACATAGGTGGTTCAGATTTTCTGTCAGTCCAATTTCCCAGCCTCATCAAAAGAAGTTCTTAGCAAACTGCAAGCATTCATAACAGCCAAAATTGTTCTCTGTAAGCACCAAGGGAAGTTGTAGATAATGGACATTTTTGTCTTCACCAAATCAAAAGAACTAGGTTTGGGAACTGCAGGGATGATCCAGTCAAAAAACTTAAGTAAATAGGCATGAGCATTTTTAACAATGGAATATTTAATCTATTTTAAGGTATTTCAAGATATTTTTGAGTATTGAAAACATTGTCCTGGAAGCATTGCTGCATTCAGGCTTAACCTAATGTGTAAGTGTACTGCTCTGTTAGTAAGCGTAGTGCGCCAGATTCCTTGTGCCACAGCTGGTTTGAGGAGAATTCTCCTGATGCAAGAACAGTACAAATGCATCTTACATATATATTGTATATTGCAAGCCCTAACCTATGGGGCAGGGCTAGAGGGCATACAGTCTTCATACTTCTTGTTATCGAGCTGCACAGGCAGTTATGAGGATGACCCATAGGATGTTCTAACTTATGCCATGGCTCTTTCAGTCCCTCCTTCCAGATAGCAAGCATGAGAAATCACTCCATGTTGCAAGACACAGCATGAAATTTAGCACATTGCATATAGGTACATTGCTTGTGCGAAAATACGAACACTCTGCAAAGAGGAGATGACTGATCAATCAGTGTGTGTGTGTGTGTGTGTGTGCGCGCGCGCGCTCATGCATACAGATTTCAAAAAGTTGGGTATGACCTTGCTTGGGAATGCAGTGTGCATTTAGAAACACTGAACTGCCACTGTCCCTCCACAGAGTGGAATAAAGCTAATTGCATAACTGAAAGCAATTATTTACCAAATAAGCTCTTTTTTGAAAGCAGAGTGGAACAAAATCACACTTAAAATGTTTTCATACTCAGCACCAGCTATAAATTCACCACCTTTGAGCAATACACAGCAGTAATGTAGACAAAACAATAAATACTGTGGTATGCCGTGTATCATACTTCTTTTGTTCAAAAGAAAAAAAAAACTGATGTTTTGCTTTCTCTTTCATCTCACTGAAGTGTGCATTTTAGGGTAGTAGGTCTTGTTCATAAACACAAGTCGACTGTTATATAAAGGAAGCAATCTCACCAATGAAGTCCTAGATATTTTCTTATTACTTCCCTTTTTACTGAACTAATTGGGCTAATGTAGAGGCTCCAAATGGCACATGAAATCAGATACATCTAGCATTACTATTCACAGTGTGAAAGCTACTGGAGCCATAAGATAAGGCTCTGAATAGAGACGCTACATAAATGTCTTTTGAGTATGACTGGCAGAAAGTGGCCTTTAGTATGAAGGTAATCACAGAAAAGGAAGGTCCATGAAAACATCCAATATATTGAAAATGATCGGTGCTCCCCCTCTACCTTTCTACTTCTCAAGTCATAAATCTGCATTTCTGTTTGAACCCTTTGTTAAATAGACATTGATTTTTGAGAATCATTTTCAAAGGCTGATTTTCATTGCAAATCTTCTGCCAGTAGACAGCTGATGCCACAAGGAGGCTACAGGAATATAGACTACCTTAGCTACACAGGCAGGGTGTACATGGCAAAGCAAGAATTAATAGATGTTAAACAGCTGCAGCTTCTGGCAGAAAGCACGGGTGCATCTATGCCTCACTCCCAGAACAGGCACTGGGAAAGAAAGGGCAGTGCTGCCATAAGGGATCTGTGAGCATGGACAATCATCAGATGTTTTAAGTTCATTAACATCTAGTTAGACCAACTGAATATCTAGTAAATGTCTAAGAAAGAAGCAAAGACCAGAGGAATTTAAGAGACTAAAGATTCAGAGAGGCACACCTAGTTTGATTTACTAAAGCACCTAATTGAGTGCCATCCCAACACACCAGGACTATTCCAATTGGCAGCAGTAGCACCACTGGTAATTCCATCCAAGTAGCCGAGGACTGAATAGGCATAGAAATTCAGCTATCTTCTGATTGCTGGAAGTGGTCCCACTAGGTTATCATGGAAATGGGGAGAAATGCAGGGAAACTGGCTGCTGTCATTTATGATGTAATACCTTATTCTCTTGGTCTCTCCATTTAACACCTTTCTTTGATACTCACTAAAATCATATATCTTAGTTCACAAGAAAAACCAGAAGGAATAATACTTTTAAAAAAGGTAACTAATTTCAACTCTGAATAAGATATAATGCAACCTAAATTGCTGCAGATTTCAAAACAAAAAAAGAGCATATTTTCAAAATTGACACTATTAGAGATACATCAATACACTGGTCTGATATCAGATTGGCACCAATATAAAAATTGTCTGTATCAGAAATCGGCATGATGTGGCTGATACTTTGTCTGATAAATGCCCCGTGCATGCACACAGCTGCAGTGCAGCATGTAGGCAGTGAGGAGCACAGCTGACAACGTGAAGAGCTGCATCCAGCTGGTAAGTCTAGTGTGGTGGAAAAGGCAGGGGGAGAGAGTGAGGCTGGGACTGGGGCAAGTGCTGCTCAGCCAGGATGGGGTGCCAAGGCTCATCTGAGAAGCGCGTGGTGTGGGGGGACCACTGAACACTGCTGCACACCACTCATGCAGAAGGGCACAGGGGCACCTATTAAAGAGGTACCCCTGGATCTGCACTGGGCAGGGCAGGGCAGGGCCAGGCTGTGCTCAGGGTGGGCAGTGGTGGGAAAGGGCCATAGGGGAGTTAGTGAATTTTGGGGGGGTTGCAGCCTGCCTCATAGCTTTCTCCCAGCACTGCCACCACCCACCCTGAGTGCAGCCTGACCCAGCCCTCTGCCAGGAAGAGTCCAGCACAGCCCTGGCCCCAGCCTGCCCTGCCCCACCTTGCATAGATTCGGGGGGCACACACCTCCCCACATGCCCTCCTGGAGTGTGCACAGTGGTGGAAGCCACCCACCCCCGTACCCTTTGGATCAGCCGTGGCTCTGTCCTGCACCTTGCCCCACCCTGGTTGGGCAGCATCTCCTCAGTCCCTGCCACACTCCTTCCCTCACCATGAGGGATGTTGATCTGCCCCCTCCATTCCCTTTCCTTCCCCCTCCCCTTCCACCACAGACTTACCAACTGCATCCAGCTGTATCAAAAATTGGATTGGTATCATCCAATATACCTCCTTAAAAATCAGCTATCAGTATTGGCACCAAAAAATCTCTATCAGTACACTCCTACAAACTATCTTAACCTGTGCAAAATGAAAGAATCAGACTTAACTTCTCAGCACAGCCTGAAATAAAACAGTTTTAAAAACACTAAAACCCACCTTTACGTATATTCACAGAGGCAGTCCCTGGAAAAAACAGATATTCTTTATTCTTATTTTGTTCCACTATGAGTTTCCTGTTGTATTCAACCTGGCAGTTAGGTGACTAGTTCCAAAAAATGTATCAGATCTTTGTCAGAGAGTACTAGGAGATTCTTATATAGACAGACGTATTCTGTTATGGGAAAACTGGTACTTCAACTGTAGAAAAGAAAACAAGGCTCCCATGAGGAAATGGCTGATGGACTAAAGTCTGTTATACAGTGTTGAACAGGAGAATGATAAAAACTGCTTATCAGTTCAGTCACTTAAAATAGGAATGTTTCTTAATGTAATATAGTCATACATGTCAATATGATTCATGTGTTACAGGACCTTATTTATGTCTTTCTACAAGATGCAAGATGGGCAGCATCTGTGAATACCTGTGGCTCTTTAGCCCAACCTAGAGCAGCTTAAGTTTTTAGCGCTGGTGGTCACTAGTTAAATCTCCTGTTTGTCAGCCAAGGTGGCAGCCCTCACATAGTTGCATTTTTTTATCCATATTGTCAGCGTGTCCACTATGGGTACCCCTTTAGCCCTGGGATTCTCATCTGCCATGACTTCTGAACTCCAAACAAATGGGAGGGGAGGAGGTGTTAACTGCACAAGTACCCCAAGGAAGAACCACGTTGAACTGGTATCTGGTGAGGGTGCTTTATTACCCTTAGTTGGGGTTAGGCTCGTATAAGACCGTCCTACCAGCGGAGGCAGCTCATGGACCCTCAAGGGAGAGCCCCTCTTTCTCAGTGCAGGAGACAACAGCTGCCAAGTCACTTGGGTGGCACGTCTTTTGTGTAGCTCTGGTGATCAGCCACTAATTCCTTTATTTTAGCGGCTGATTAACTGCAGCCCCAGGATTCCCCCGCCATATCTCGTGCTGGTGTGGAGAGCCCGGCTCCTCCTCAATCTTTCACTTTGGCCCCCAACCCTCTCTCCCTCCAGTGAGGGGTAGGGGTTCTGTCTCTTCAGTGCAGAGTCAAGGGCTTCCCACTCTGCCCCCTTTTCCTCTCATGTACCCGCAAGGTGCCTGGTCAGGAAACCACAGCTTCTCCCCACTCCGCTGCTCCATCCCCTGCAACTCACCACTGAAGCTGGGGTTTTCCAGGATGAATCTACCTGGTCAGTCTGCCACCGGCAGTGAGCCCCTGCCCCGGGGTCTTCTTCGGAGCCTGTCACCGACAAGCTTCTTACCCACATCTCTCACTCAGCAAGTGCCCGAAGGCAACTTCTGGGGGGTCTTCTCCATTTCTTATCCCTCTTTCCAGAGCCTTATTGGCTCCCACAGGTGTGGTGTCTCTCTCTTCCCAGCTGTGTTAATCATCTTCAGCTGGCAACCCCTCTTAGTAAACAGAGTTGCAGCCCAAACTCTGTTACACATATTAATTAGTCATAAACTGGGATAGTTAAGTAATCACTATTTGTATTGTAAGAGTACCTGCTGTTCCCATTACATTTGGCACCTCTTTCTTCTTGGCCATCTAAATGAACCAAAAATATACATAGTAATAAACAGTTATGGTTGAAAGGATTATATCCCACAATTCTTACAACCTAAAGCCCAATCCTGCACTTCACGGCATGCAAAATGATTATTTTTCCCCATCAGAGCCTGATTTTAGGCCAAGATGCAACAAATAGAGATGACAAATGACCAGCAGGAATTAGGAAGCAAGAATGAGGGTAATGACTATAAGGAAACAGTTTCATGGACTGGATCCAGGCAAAAATACTTAGCTGTGTAATTAAAAAATATTAAAATATTAAATATTAATACTGCCTACTGGCCACTTTCCTGATGATAATTGATATATATTCTATTACATCCATTTAGCCAATATTGCTCATAGATCACATAAATTATGGTGTCTTAATAAAGGTTATGCAATGAATGGCAATCATGTCTCACATAAGAAGGACAGAAATAAAAAGAATGGGAGGAAAGTAACAGATCTTATTCTTCCATAAGAATTCAGAATAGTCTCCAAATCTTCGTCTCCTGGGTAGAGAGCAAGCACTGCAATATATTAGGGATCATTTAGCTTCTCGGCAGTAGATGAGTACAAATACACTATCACCAAGCCTTACAGAGATACAGTGACCTGCAAGTTTCACTTTCATTAAGGAAAATTAAACGTCATCCTGACACTGCTTGAACAAAGTAGACAACCCCACTTAGGCTGCAGACAAAGATTTGAATTCCCTACAAATCACTGGTCCTCTCAGACAGGTCCTTAAACATTATCTATAAAAATGATTTAGGTGCTTGATCTCCCTCTGGCCTTTTATTCCTGCACATTTTCTATTTTTGGTCTGGAATGAAGCATTTGCTTGCAAACTCATATATGAAGTGTTACTTAGGGTACCATTTTTCTAGTTCCAAAAATGGAGGATACCAATTGAGGAGGGGGGAGGTAATATGATTGTTGGGAAAGGCAGTTATATGCCTGTGCCCTACCCCTGCCTCTCACTCTCAAGCCACAGCCCTCCCCTCCGGCCCTGCTTCTGCCCCTCACTCCAGATCCACAATACTCTACCCCTCCAGACTATGCTGGTGCCCCTCACTCCCAACCTGCAAACCCCCATCCCTGATGATGCCCCTCATTCTTAACCCTCTGACACTGCCTGTGGCCCATGCTCCCAACCCACAGTCCTTTACCCTGCTAGTACCCTTCACTCCCAAGCCACAGCCCCCTCATCCCTGCCAGTACCCTTCACTCCTGACCAGCAGCCCTCTGCTCCCCCCCAACCCTGCAGCATCTTTCAGCTGCCCCGCTCCTGTGAGCAGTGGCACCAGCCCTAGTGCTGCCATCCCAGTCACACACCACTATGCTGCCTCAAACACCTCTCCTCCCCTTTCCTATGCTGGAGGGGCAGGCAGTTTCCTGGCCTCCCCCACACTGCTGCAGTCCCAGCAGCCAGACAGCTTCCTCCTTCACTGGCAGGCACCTGCCCCCCTTCACATATCCATCCCTTACATGCATGTGCATACCCAGACAGTCCCCAAGCCTTGGCCCTCCAACCCCCACCTCTCATAGACTTAAAATATTTCAAGGCTTCCATGTGCTTCAAAGCTGGGAGGCCCTTCAAGTAAGCTGAGTTCCCAGCCAGAGGAGCGCATCATGTGCATCCACAGCTAAGAGGTCTGCCAGGGGTCCCAGTCATGGGAGTACATGATACACTCCCCTGGCTGGGAGCCAAGCTTGCTGTTTCCTGGTGAAGGAGAAACATTGTTGCAGTGGAATCTGATCCAGGATCCCACAATCATGCCTCCTGCCATGCACAGGTGGCATGGCAGGAAGTGTGACTGTTGGGATCCCACATCACATCTCATTGTGACTTGACTTTAATATCTGTCAGGCACCCAAGGAGCAGCACTAATTAACCTGTTAGGGCTGTGCAAAATGGCAACATTTAATTTTAATTTCAGATTCACCATTTTGAAGGGACGGTGTTCACTTTGCTGTTTCAAAGCACTGTTCCATTCTGTTTCACTGAAACTGTTTCAATGTTTTACCCATAGACTATAATGGAGAATCATGAAAATGCCTATAACTTTGTCATTTATTCCGTGATTCAGATGAAAATAGCAGAAATGGTAGCCCCTTTGGAGGCCATGAAGCCTGTCAAGTTTCAAAGAGATAGGTGCAGTGGTTTCTGGGAAACTGCACTTTGTCATGAAGTAGGGTCCCTAGAGATGGCTGTGATACCCCCTAGGGCCCTGTGACCGTGGCAACTTTATCCTGCGTGCACCTTCTCTTCTCACCTGCCAACACATTTTGTTGGAAAACATAATAGATAAGAAGGCTGCCCTCAAACTTTTGCTCAGTCATGGTCCTAATGGACTCCACTAAATCCTGTAGATTCTTGGACCCCTTGCTGGGATCTGCTCTATCTAGGTGCCTCAAGGTGCACAGCAGCAGGAGGAATGGACTCAGCTGAGCCACTTACCTCTATAACTTCTACCTCAGCCTCCTCCAAAGTGCCTTCCAGGACAGGAGACCTGGCTCTAGGGGAAACTTGAGTAGTGTGGAGTACAATCTCAGATGATTCCCCTCCTTCCCCAGAAATTCCATTCCTAGGGCACAGAGATCTAGATCCAGCTCTTCCTCTGACACTGGAAGGCTCATTCTGGGAATTGAAATTGGTGTGGAGGAGACTAATTCTGCTGCTGCTTGTTGATGCCTTTCCAGCATGCTTCATGTTTGGTGTGCTGGAAAATCTGTGTGCGTTTCTGTAATGTAATGCATGTATTTATGTAATATATTACAAAACATATATTTATATATGTTGTACTTTCCTGCATAGTCAATGCAGACTGTCAGGAAAAACAAAGATTTATTTTATGTGGAGAAAGAATAACAAAAACAAAAAGAGGATTTGGGGGAAGAATAAATAGAAAGGAATGGATTAGGAAAGGGTATTAGAGTATTTCAGAAAGGATTCGATCCCACTTACTAGAAAGGACTAGCAAGTAGGAAGTGAGAGCCTTTACAATGCTCCTAGAGGACACACACAGCTCAGTAAGCTGACAGAGGTGCAGCTAACAACACTCATTTCAAACAAAGTTTTTATGCTCCTGCTCCCTCCCCACCCAGAGCACTGAGTTTGGAAGGGACCTCAGGGAAGGATCACAGTCACTGGCCAGTTACACATGTCAACACCAAAGCAGCCCTTCCCCCTCCCTCTCCTTAGTTTGTATTTCCCTGCAAGCCCGGCTTCGAAACGTGAAACGTTTTGAAACTTTTTTAATGTTTCGAGTGCTCTCATTTCAGAGCTATTTCAAAGCCTTGCATTTCATTTCTATTTTGGTGTTTCAAGCTTGAAATGCATTGAAATGCCTTTGAAACAAAATATCCATTGAAATTTTGCACAGCCCTATAGCCTACCCCCAGACAAATCGACCCATCTTCACAGGCACCACAGCTGCATCGCTTCCAGTTTAGGTGGCTGTCAGCCCAAGCAGTGCAGCTCTCTCAAGGGCATTGTCTCTGGAAATAGGAAGTGCACATATAGACATAGTTTCTGTCTAGCAATGTAAATACTACTTCTAGAAATGATGCTAATAGACTAATACACTGGTAACAACAGCCAAAAAACTGCTTCATCTAGGATCCCCAGTGCTGCAAACACATATGTACATTTTTAACTTGACAAAAGAATGTTCCCAGTGGCTTTAGTTTTAAATATTTCAAACATTTGGAATTTAAGTATATTTTTATGGATATGTATAGTATATGTATATACTGTGTGTGTAAAAAAATCTATTCACATACTCTCTTCAATGTCTACTCAAGACTATTTGGTTAATATGATCATGTCCCTTGTCAATATTTGTAATTATTATTATTGATTGTATTGTACTTTGTTATCCATAACATTGTTGTTAATAATAAGCCCTAGTTTAAGGGCTTTCCATGAATTCTTTTCTATGTTTCACTGAATTAGAGATGCATACACTTTGGTGAGCTGCACAGCCTGCCCCAAACACAACTAACTACCTCTCAATGTTTCATTATTATACCTATAACATTAAATAGCACTTATTCCACTTACTTTCATCTCTGTATTTGCCTACTTCTGGTGAGTTCTGATGTATGATAGTTAAAGAAAAATAGATTTGCACTTTTGCCTAATATTCAAAGTAAACACAACCTCATTTTTCTGAATTAAGCAGACTGTGAAAAAATATTGAATGTCAATTCAGTGACAATTTTAGTGTTTCTTTTTACACATACCTTGTTGTTGTTGTTTGTTATTTGTATGGTGCTGGCAAACAGAAGGATTTTTGCCATTGTGCTGTGCTAGAAACTGCACAACTGAAAAGAGTGGTGTCTGCCCCCCACTTGGAGAGCCAACACATCCACCTCTTTTCTTCCACACTGTGGATATCGCACCTCTGTAATGTGACTCTCTCAGGAATCATGAGTTGCTCTACTATTATAACAGCAGTATTGACACAGATGTAGGCATTGGTCCATATATATTTTGGCCATATTTTCAAATGACCTCCCTAGCTAAAAATGCACAAAATTTGTGATATCCATTTCTACAGACAAGAACTTAGATTGTGCAACACTTTCTTAGCTAACCACTTATTCAGGCAAGTTCTACTACATTACAAGGTAGTAATGAGCACACCTATTCAGTGAACAGAAATACTGCTTGTTAAATAGAGCTTTACTAGCAAATTTGATCAGAATCTCTTCAGCTGCCTCATTCTATACGGTGATACCTCCATCTGTCTGCAACACTACAGAATTCTGATAATCCCCAGGCAAGGTGCTCTCTAAAGTGTGTGCATGCATGTGCAGCCATGCACAACTAAAAGCATGGCCCCGCACAGCCTTTTCAAGGCCTTGCACCAGGAGAGGCTGGGGCAGGAGCCTGGCCTGGGCTCCGCCGGCTCCAAGGAAATGCCGTGCTCCCCTGCTCCAGGGCCAGGGAGTGGAGCACTTTCCCGGAGCTGGCAGAGCCCACGCCAGCCCCCCGCCTCCATCCCTGCCTTGCCTCACCTTGGGAAGGAGCTGCTGCCTACCCTAGTGAGACTCTGCTGGATCCAGGACACTGCTCCGCTCCCCCATATCACCTTGGGGAGTGAGGACGCACATGGCATTAGGGCCGGGAAGTAAAGCAGTGTCCCAGAGCTGGTGGAACCTCACTGAGGCAGGCAGCAGCTCCTACCTGAGGTGAGGCAAGGCAGTGGTGGAGGCTGCGGCAGGCTCCGCCGGCTCTGGGGAAATGCTGGCCCTGATGTGTGGAGTGAAGCACTTCCCCGGAGCTGACACAGCCCGCCCCAAACTCTGGCTCCAGTCCCTGGCTCTGGCCCCCAGCCCTGTTCCCCAGCTCCCAGCTCCAGCCCCTGGCCCCTGGTTCCAGCCTCTGGCTCCCAGCCCCAGCTCCTGGCTCCAGCCCCTGGCCCTGGTCTCCTGCCCTCAGCCCCCTTCAGTAAGTGTCCCATGATGGATCGAGGCAGCGCATTCATGGACCGCTACTCCTTAGAGGAAACATTGTCCCCAGGTCAAATTTTTCATACAAAACTTCATTGCTTCTTCTGGCTTTTAATTATTTCCCCTGCTCCTTTCCTCTCTAAGGGATTGGTTTGGACTGTTGATCACAGCAACGGAGAGTCTGCTATTGCTGTTTTTTTTCAGTAATAGATATTTCCTTCTTTTGTGTTATTGCTCTGTTCTCTTCAAAAGCAGCAGTGGTTGTTCAAAACAGTAAAAATAATAAGTAACAAATAAAAATAATTGTACTTCACTCTGTAGAAAACTATAGAGCACCATGCAAGGCATTCTTTCATAAGGTGATAAAGTAGTGTTGAAAATAAGCCAACTAGCTATTTCTCCATATACTGGTGCCAACAACTAGAGGAGCAAGCAGTTTAACAAAATTAAGAATAATGTTGGAGCACATCATCCAGGGAGGAGCAACAAATTAGATCACAGTTAAACCAGGAATTACCAACTTTTCCACCAAATAATTTCATGCACAGTTGCATGTTTTTGTGGCATGCAAATCCTAGTTTCAGGGCTTCTTTATATTTGGAACATAGTTTCATAGTTTGTAGGGTTGGAAGGGACCTGAGCACATCATCAAGTCCCAACCCCCTGCCATGGCAGAAAAGAGCACTCGGGTCAAACAACCCCAGCAAGGTGTTTGTCTAACCTCCTCTTAAAGACCCCCAGGGTAGGAGTCAGCACCACTTTGCTTGGAAGTTGGTTCCAGATCCTAGCTGCCTTGGCTGTGAAGTGGTGCCTCCTGATGTCTAGTCTGAATCTACCCTCTGCCAGCTTGCGATTGTTATTTCTAGTCACTCCTGGTAGTACTTGGGGGAACACGGACTCCCTCAATACCTGCTGGTCCCCTGTGACTAGTTTGTAACAGGCCACTAGATCCCCCATCAGCCTTCTCTTGTGGAGGCTGAACAGGTTCAGGTCCCTTAGCCTCTCCTTGTAGAGCCTGCCCTGCTGCCTCCTGATCATGCGGGTGGCCCTCCTCTGGACCCTCTCAGTGCTGTCCACATCCATCCTGAAGTGCGGCGCCCAGAACTGGACACAGTACTCCAGCTGCGGCCTGACCAATGCTGTATAGATGGGGAGGATGATCTCCTTGGACCTGCTAGAGATGCATCTGTAGATGCATGACAAGATGTGGTTGGCTTTCCTGACCACATCCCCACACTGTCAGCCCATATTCATTTTGGCATCAATAATGATTCCAAGATCCTTTTCTGCCTCTGCACTGACAAGAAGGGAGTTTCCCAGCCTTCAGGTACGCTGCTGGTTCTTCCTCCCCAGGTGCAGCACCTTGCACTTGTCAGTGTTGAAACCCATCCTGTTCTCATCTGCCCACCCCTGTAACCTGTCTAGGTCCA
>JAGPOW010001338.1:49036265-49054067 GCA_030014935.1 Caiman crocodilus
CCTCCCCAGGTGCAGCACCTTGCACTTGTCAGTGTTGAAACCCATCCTGTTCTCATCTGCCCACCCCTGTAACCTGTCTAGGTCCAATTGCAGCCTATTTCTCCCTTCTAGCATGCCCACATCCCCCCATATCGTAGTGTCATTAGCAAATTTGAACAGGGTGCTTTTTACCCCCTCGTCTAAGTCCACGGGACCCTGGGGGTCTTTTAAGAAGCGGCTTGATGCCTACCTGGCTGGGGTCATTTGAGCCCAGTTTTCTTCTTGCCCAGGCAGGGGGTCAGACCTGAAGAGCTACAAGGTCCCTTCTGACCCTATTTCTAAGATTCTATGATTCTAAGTCACTGATGAAGATGTTGAACAGCATGGGTCCAAAGACTGAGCCCTGGGGGACCCCACTGCCTACATCCCTCCGGGTAGAAAATGACCCATCCACCACCACTCTCTGGGTGCAGCCCTCCAGCCAGTTAGTGACCCATTTGACTGTGTAGGTGTTGACACCACAGTCCCCTAGTTTTTTAATGAGAATGGAGTGAGAGGCAGTGTCGAAGGCCTTCCTGAAGTCCAGAACGACTATGTCCACTGCTACCCCTGCATCTAAGGATTTTGTGGCCTCGTCATAGAAGGCCACCAGGTTGGTCTGACAGGGCCTGCCTCTGATGAACCCATGTTGGTTGCCCCTAAGCATAACCTCCCCTGCTGGCACCTTGTGGACATGCACCAGGATAATTCTCTCAAAAACCTTACCCAGGATCGAGGTAAGACTAACTGGCCTATAGTTTCCTGGGTCCTCCTTCCTCCATTTTTTGAAATGGGAACCACATTGGCCTTTTTCCAACATAACTGATTGACACTTCCAATGCTATTAGAGCTAAACATTTATCATTCTTCTTTTTATTACAGATACTAGGTTATTTAGTCAATACTACTACATCCAAGAGCTGGCTCTTGGGACCCGTGAAAAAGATGATTAGGTGTGCTTAAACAGCCCAGCAGTGGGGATGGCGCCATTCACAGTTTCAGGTCAGGGTCCCTTCTTGGAGGCACCAGGGCTGTTGCAATATTGGTTGCCTGCCAATTGGTTGCTTTTAAAATGAGCCAGTATACTGCTGAGCAGACAGCACAGACCCTGATTACAAGAGCTACAGACTAACAGGCATAGCATACACCACAAAGTCCATTTGTTTTCTGTGACTGCAGGGGGTGGGAAAGCTGTTGGAAGATTTGTTTTGACATGGTTTCAGGTTGGTGCCAGAGCTCCTACCTGCATCTGTATCAGAAATGGTTCAGGTTCCTCTCCCACAGACAGATACAGGGCAGGATGGGGGTCAGTAGCTGACTTGGGGGCAGGGAATGATAGGATGGGGAAACCAGGAGGGGCTCCTTCTAGACCCCCAGCTCTTCTCTTTCATTCCCCTGGAAGGAGCAGAAGGAGGCTTGGGAGGAAAGCAAGAAAAGGTGCCCACAACTCAATTGGCACATCCAAATGACAGTCATGCTGAGCCAGCAATAAGTACTAGGGGGGAGGAAGGGGTGGCAGATCCAGCCCAGAGCTGCTGGAATCTGTTTTCTCCTTTTTCTTCCTCTGCCCTCACCTGGCTTATTTCCTTCTCCTCCTCCTTGGCAGCTCCAGGCCTTGGCCTCTCTATACCATAGAAAGGAAAGAGAAGAGGGGGCCACACAGTAGTAGCAGCCCTAAGAATGGAGATCTATATGGGTGATGAGGAAAGAAGTGTCATAATTAGGTATGAGGACAAGCAGCTGGGATTAATCTCTGGTGGGCAAGCTGCCACCATTAATTGCATGTGTGTCTGAGGCATTCTAAAGTGTAAAGGGAGAGCTGTGTTAATTGACCTGTTTCCTTAATTGTAAGGATAGCTGCACCCTCTTCCATTTATGCTCTACAAGAAGCCCAGGCTCCCTCAGCAATCTGGGCAAAGATTCCTTGCACCTGCATCCCAAACAGGCAAAGTGGGAAACACGTGCCTTTCATTGCGCTTTGCAATACCAGCAACAACTTAAGCCTTTTTTAATACCTATAATATACATTTTAGGGACTTCTTTTTCTTTCTGCCGCACATCATGAAAACTAATTGTGCAGTCTGTCCAGCCAGACCTCTCCCACTCCAGTTACCTCCATACCCCTATTGCCAAGCTGGTTTACCTACCTTGCTTAGTGTCATTTATTTGATGTGGAGAAGAATACAGTCATTGTGCATGCTGACCACCTTCCAATGGCTCACTTTGCCAACTGCCAGGTTTAAATGGTGATTAAAGACTGAAGAGAGCTGGCAGGAATGGTCTATGATATAATTATATAGCTAAGGAGCTATGGAAAGCATGCATCTCAGGCACTTTTTAGTGCTATGACTTTAGAGAAGCTGAGTACGAGTCTTAATAAAGTGACAGAAGCAGTTAAGCAGTTTGATATGCTCTCCCAAACCCTTTCTATCCAGCCCATGGGGCCCCTAAAAATGTAGAAAATTAATATGGATCTCTTTGGTTCTGTCAAAAATGACAGAAACCAGGGGTAATAGGTCCCAAGGGAAACCCAGCAGGCTCTTGCAAAAGCAGGGCACACCTGACTGTGGGGGCTTCTGGCCTGGGACCATGTGGCTGCCCCACACCAGAAACTCAGATAAGGTGGGGGAGGAAGGGCAGGGGAGGACTGCAGGCAGGGAAGGAGCCCGGGGAACAGTGGCCCCTCACCTGCCTGTGTCCAGCACCCCCTGCTGCACCTGCTCACAGCCCACATGGGGTTGTCATGAGCAGGCACAGGCAGCCCCACATGGGCTGTGAGTGGCTGCAACACAGGGCACCAGCCACAGGGCGGGCGAGAGGCTGCTTTTCCAGTGCTCAGCACCAAACCTGTAACCTGTCCCCGCAGCCAGCTGGGGCCAGGCTTACCCATTGGGACTGTGCCATGGTGGCAGCAGCTGCGGCCCCTTTCTTGCTGCACCAGGCAGTGTTTGCTGCTGCTGCCACCTGCCCTGAGCTCACACGCCAGGCAGCGGTGGCAAACACTGCCCGGTGCAGCAAGTGGTGGGGCCATAGCTGCTGCTGTTGCAGAGCAGCCCCAACGGGTGAGCCCGGAGCTGGCAGGGGATCAAAGCTAGCAGTGAGGGCAGGTTATAAGTTGGTGCTGAGCATGGGGAAAAGTGGCCCCTCAACCGCCCTGTGGCCGGCGCCCCACACTGCATCTGCTTGCAGCCTGCCTGGGGCTGCCTGTGCCTGCTCATGACAGCCCTGTGCAGGGTGCAAGTGACTGAAATAAGGAGCACTGGCCATGGGGTGGGCAAGGGGCTGCTTTTCCCAGTGCTCTGCACCAGCTTGTTACCTGCTGTGAAGCAGAGGGTCAGGGCTGCATACTGCCCCCCACATCTCTCTGGAGGATTCAGGATCCTCCAGAGAATCCTACAGTCCTGCCCCACTTTTTCCCCACAGGTTGTGAGGTTTTTTTAAACCTGGATTTCCAGGTATTAAATTTAGAGTGCACATTGAAAATATGCAGCACAGAGAACATTAATTTTTCCTTAACAGCTGAACTGCTTTGAGATGACACAAAAGGCATATGCACACTCATCTGGATGTCCCCTAGGAGTCTGAAAGTTGAGGACCTGAAAACGAGAGGGTCAACCCCACAGAAACAGTGACCTCTTTTCAAAAGTGTTCATAAAGTCATAAAAACAGACTTTAACAAACTAACTCAGGGAATGGGTGGGGAGGATTTTCTAGGAGGAAAGTCTGAAGTGAAAAGGAGGCCAGGAGAGCTGGCTGTACTTTAAGGAAACCATATTAAGGACACAAAAGCAAGCTATCCCAATAAGACAGAAGAATGGGAAGTGCAATAGAAGAGACAGCAATCTCTTTAATGAGCTGAATTTCCAAAAAAGGAATCCTATAAAATGTGGAAAGTCAGTCATATTACTAGAGAGGGCACGCAAAGAAAAAATTAGGAAAGCCAAGGCACACTTTGAGATTTATCTGGCAAGGGACATGAAAAACAATAAAAGGAATTCCACAAATATATTGAGTAAGAGGAAGACCAAGAAACTATAGTTCCCTTACAGACTGCAGAAGGCAATCTAGTTACAGATGATGCAGAAAGGTGAAGTATTTAATGTTTTTTTTACTTCAGTCTTCATGAATCAGGGCTGCTACAAGATGACGAGTGTGGTTGGTAGCAAAGACAGGGACAGAAAACCTAGGATAATGGCAAAACAGAAATTACTTAGAGATGCTTAAGTTGGCAGGGCTAAATGGGATGCACCCTAGGGTACCAAAGGAATTGGATGAAGTAATTTCAGAGCCATTAACTATTCTCTTTGAGAACTCAAGGAGGTTAGGTGAGATCGTGGATGATCAGAAAAGGGCAAATATAGTGCCCATCTTTAAAAACAGGAAGAACGAGGATTCAGACCTCAATACCTGGAAAGATCAAGGAATCTACTGTAAAACACATAGAGGAGACTGAGGCAATGAGGAATAGACAGCATGGGTTCAGTAGGTGCAAAGTCATGCCTAACCAATCTGATTTCCTTCTACAATAAGGCAGTAGGCTTTGCAGATGAGTGGAGAGTAATGGATGTGATATGAATTGACTTTAGCAACGCTTATAATACTATCACCCATGAGATTCTCATTAACAAGTGAAGGAACAACAGATTAGATTAAAGTACTGTAAGGCTCACACAATTGGTTGGTTCATTGTGCTCAATGAGTAGTCATTGATGGCTCAATGTCTAGTTGAAAAGAGGTATAAAGCAGGACACCCCAGGGATCTGTCCTGGGTCCAGTATTGTTTAATATCTTCATTAATGATTTGGACTATGGATTTGAGTGCACACTTAGCAAATTTGAGGATGACACCAAACTGGATGGAATTGCGGACACTCCAGAGGGTAGGGTTAGGATCCAGAATGACCTGGGTAGACTAGAGAAATGGTCAACAATCAAAGAGATGAGGTTCAGCAAGGATAAGTGCAAAGTCCTGCACTTGAGATGGAATACCTGAATGCACAAATACTAGACTGCAGTACTACAGAGAAAGACCTATGGGTTACAGTGGATCATGAGCTGAATATGAGCCAATAGCGTGCTCAAGCTGCAGGAAGGCTAGCAGTACACTAGATTGTATTAACAGGATTGTCATTTGCAAATCAAGGGAAGTGATTCTGCCTCTCTGTTCAGCAGTGGTGAGTCCCAATTCAGAGTATTGTCCAGTTTGGGGCCCCACACTCAAGAAAGATATGGCAGATTTGAATGAGTTCAGTGGAAATCAAGAACAAAAAGTATTAGAAGCCTGGAAGCTTATGATGAAAATCTGAAAGTTAGGGTTACCTAGTCTAGAGAAGAGATGAGCAAGAATACATTTGAAGAATGATTTTAAAGAAGGTGGAGATGAACTTTTCTAAGTATTTTATCACCTTATGAAACAATAGGTGACAGGACTAAGAGTAATGGACTTGAGCCCCATCAGAGAAAATTAAAGTTGGAGATTAGGTAGAACATTTGGATGATTAGGGTAGTTAAGCATTGGAACAGGCTGCCTAGAGAAGCTGTGAAACTCCATACCTGAAAAGTTTCAAAAGCAAGCTGGACAGATACTTGGTTGGGGTGATCCAGTCAGTGATTATTCTACCCCGAGCAGGGGGCTGGACTGGATAACACCGTAAGGTCCCTTCTAGCCCTATTTTGCTATTACCCTATGGCTTTTGTTCCTCTGTTTTTCTCCCAGGGAAATGGGGACACTAACCTCACAGCAATATGGTGATGGTCTGCTAAAATCTGTGAAGTGTTACTTAAGTATTTCAATTCTCCAGAATGCACACAGAGTACTCTGGTAGCTGAAGCTTCATGGTTCTGAGGCCCCTGGGCTTTCTTGAGAATAGGCACTCCAACCTGAGGGATAAACTTGCAAAGAAAGAGCATAGACACACTACCAAGTTACTGCAAGGCAAGGGAGGGTGAACTTTGATGCACATCAGTTATTTCAGAGTGACTGCCTATGTACATACTCTTACCCTGCAGTAGATGAAAGATGACAGCTTTCCTACAGCTCAAGTATGCACATAAGCAATCACTGTGGAACAAGCAATGCACAGTAAAATTACACTGCCCTTTGTTTTGCAGTAATTTGTTCAAGTGCTTATGCCTTAAGCCTCCTTAACATCTTAATCTTTTCATATATTGGGAAGGAATCTCCTACATTTGCTAGAGAGTGGGTCCCAATTAATGTTTCTCAAGATTACAGAAAATGCTATAACAAGATCTGATTAATAGGTTTGGGAAAAGTTAATTTGATGTACTACTTGGACTAATAATATGTCTGGATGTTTCACCCGTGGTTGAACAATTTTTCCTCATTTATTTTCAGTTCTCAAATGCACAATCAGATTAAACTATATACAGTCTCCAAGTGAAAGAAAACAAAAACAGGATGCTGGACAATGATCAAGACACTCCTGTCCTTATGACAAGC
This sequence comes from Caiman crocodilus, assembly GCA_030014935.1. Taxonomy (NCBI): domain Eukaryota; kingdom Metazoa; phylum Chordata; order Crocodylia; family Alligatoridae; genus Caiman; species Caiman crocodilus. The sequence continues at coordinate 49,042,744 of JAGPOW010001338.1, forward strand.
TATCAATGGGTCTCCACTCAACTACAAAAGTCAAAAGATTTTTATTAGACTACATAGGACACCACTGAAATCAATGGACAGAGTCCAGCATCATCCCTTCATAAGAACCATGTCAGACCCCAGTCAAGAGCCCAACTCTCATAGCTAGAGGTTGGTGTCCTGACGCTGATATTAACCTTGCAGCTAATACCAACTGATGTGCACTTCCCCTTTTAATCTCCAACTTCAAATCTGACCTCTATAGTAGATGTAACAGGGTAAAGGAAGGCTAACTGAACAGTAGTTTGTTAGCCCTTTCTTGGATAGTGTAGCATTTGTTATTAGAAGGGACCTACTAAATTGAGGAGCCAGGTGGCCCATTTCTCAGGCCAATTATGGGGCCAGCCACCATTTTCTTGGGCCTATCACAGCAGAGGCCCCTTACACCTCTACTTGGCCAAGGAATGCTAGTGGCCCTATTCTCTTCACTGATTGACTGAGAGGACTATCTGCCACATTGCCCTACCCCTCGCCACTGATTGGCAGAAAAGGATGGAGCCTTGTAACATGCAGCCCTCCCAGCCAATCAGTGGTGAGGGACAGGGGGTTGGTAGCTGCCACATTGGCTGCTCTCCTTTGTACCAGTGGCTCCCTTCCCCCGCCCTCCCAGTGGACTGCAAGGCCAGGCTGTAGCTGCCAGGAAGAGTGCTAGCTCCCAATGGGAATCCAGAATTTTATTTTTAGTAATCTTTTAATTTTATTTTGCAGATTTTACAGACATTACCCAATTTCTCAGACAATGCCCAATGTTATGGTTTCTGCAAAATCCACAAAAGCACAAAATGAGTAAGTCCTTAGTTAGTAGGCCAGTAAATTTTTAAGGCAAAGAATTGAAAGGGCACTACACAGGTACTATTGCCTTACACTGTCTGTAAAAGCAACACAAAATTAGGTAAGTTTACTTGAATGGGTGACTAGTGCCACCTTAGTCAGGGGGGAATATGCCCCCCCAGTGACTGACTGCAGGGGGACCGCCCCCAATCTCGCTGATGTGGGGGTCCTCCCATAGCCAATTCCACCAGCTGTGGCTGAGGGTAGACCTCCGATTCCCATCTCACTGACTGGGGGAGGAGGGGGTAGTAAATTATTCTAGTTCTTAAGGTTCACTGGAGTATGCAGCATAATTTGGTTCTTTGCCACTGAATGCTAAATAGAGAAAACCAAAAATTGTTTATGGTCTACCATGTACTGGTGAAAGTATTACTCCCATGTGGTAGCAATTCTAAGGATTTTCTCAAACACAGGACAGAACCTTGGGGAGCTGATATAGTGAAGTGGTAATTGAGCAGTTAATAAAATGTAATGAATATGGGAAGGAACTAAATACCAGAATTTAAGACCTCACTAAAAATGTATGAGCCCACAAGAATCTAGGCTTGATTCTCATTTGTACTCAGGGCAAATAGTGCCATTTTGGATGTCTTGAAAGGCTCCTGTGTAATTGATGAAAGTGCCTCTATCTTACATAGTGGTGAGGGCCCTGACAATTGAGGGCCTGCTACTGGACACTTCCCCGGAAAAAAAAAATGCTAAAGAAATGGCAGTATATGGCAGAGCACAATGTGGGCGCTCATCAGTTATGGTCGGCTGCAGCAGGCAGAAGTACCTGCATGGTAGGCAGCCTGGAGACACACTCAGAGTGAGCATCAGGGAAAGCCTCACCCAAGAACCATTTTAAGAGGAAAGGTGGGTGGCAGTGCACCTTTGGTGCCTCCCACTTGAGCTGGAGCAGGCAGCAGGCAGGTGCTAGCAGAGGGTAGTTTCAGGCTAGAAATTAGGAAGCACTATTTCACTGTCAGGGTGGCTAGAAACCAACTTCCAAAAGAAGTGGTGCCTTTAAAAAAAGGCTGGATGAACATCTGGCCGGGGTTGTTTGACCCCAGTACTCTTTCTTTCCTGCCACAGCAGGTGGTTGGACTATATGATCTCCTCAGGTCCCTTCTGACCCTGCCAACTATGAAACTATGATTAAGTTGGCCATTTTCAAACTTAGGCAGACAGAGGCAGCAGTTTGCGGCCAGCAGCTGAGGGAGCAATGCCAACCAGCTGCCCTAGGAACATATTGGAGGAAAGGAAAGGAGCTATGGTGGTGACTGGAGGCTTCTGGTCCTGGACATGATGTGAAACTGCACCCTGCCAGGGAAAGGTAGCCTCTCTGTAGTGTAGTCCCCAAGAAATGCCAGGCTAGTTACCTCCCCAATGAAAGGTGAGGATGAATGCCTGAAAACCCCAGCCCACACTTGCAGGTGGGTTATTAACATCAGGAGGAGGGCAGGCCAGGCATACCCGTATGGGGCACCAGAGCCCTCAGGGTGTAAGACCTTGGGGTGAAGGTAGAGCCAGGTGCACCCATGTTGGGCACCTGAGCCCTCAGGGGTACAAGATCCTGGAATGAAGTAGGGCATGAGTTGAGGCCCTGGCAGGAAGGTCTGGGTAAGCCTTCAGGCACCTGAGGCCGTAAGTGGGCCAGAGGCTGAGTGAGGTGGCAGAGCTGAATCTGTGAATGATAGGGTCAAGTTATCAGCCCTAATGAAGAACGGCTGGGCTGTGTTACCCAGCAAGAGATCAGGGTGGCCCAGCCACCGTTTAGATGAGGGTTATGGGAGATGCCCAAAAGGCTGTACCAGGGCTGGCTGAGAAGTAAAGAGCCAAGTCTGATGGACCTCTGGGATAACTCAAGGGAGCAGGACAGGATGAATGAGGCCCAAAATGGATATGAATGAAAGAGGCCTGATGAGAGCAGGCAGAGTGCAGGAGACCCTCAGTGAGAGGGGGGCAGTGTGTATGTGTCCTAGAACAAGAGAAGCTTAACACTGCACTGAGTTAGGCCTGGCTTCATGCTGGAGCATGGCACAACTCACGGGAACATCAGCAAGGCATAGGACATGATAGCAGGGAGGTAGACGTCACGTGTTTACCATCCTTAGATATCAGGGCACTCAAAGTGCAGTCTCCCACCTAATTAATATCTTTAATTTTCAACAAGGCATGGCAGACAAGTAAGGTGGGAAGCCTGCCTACAAACAAGTGCACAAGCCAGTACTGTGACAGGGAGCATGCTCCCTGGCCCCCAAAAGTAAATGCTCCTGCCAGTTATTTACACTTCAAATTTTTTTAAGTGCTTTTCAATCTAGGTAGATTCCAAAGTACTACATATGCTCTCTCTTTAAGAATCTTTTCACCCAGTACTAAAATGTAGTCATCATTGGTAGTGTGTTATTTCAGAGCATAGGGGTCATGGAAAGATCTAAGTAACTACAAACATTAAGTTTCATCTTGGCTTCACATTTTTACTTGATTTTAATATTTCAAATTTATCCTGTGAAAGACCTCTGAAGTAGCTGAATCAGATTATACTGAAATATATAGTGCTTTTGCTGAAGGAATTGGCCAATGTCATTGCAGAACCACTAGTGAGGTTGTTTGAGCACCCATGGTGCTCAGGACAGGTCCCAGAGGACTGGAAAAGGACCAATATGGCCCCTATTGTTAAGAAGGGGAGAAAGGATGATCTGGGTATAGGCTGGTTACCCTCACCTCTGTCCTTGGGAAAACCTTTAAAAAAAATTATTAAATATCACATTTGTGGGAGTCCAGTAGGAAAAATTATGCTGAAGGGCAATCAGCATGGCTTCACAGCAGGTAGATCCTACCTAACTAACCTTGTTTCTTTTTATGACCAGGTCACAAAATGCTTCGATGCAGGAGTTGAGGTAGATGTTATGGCAGGCTAGTAGAGGGTGCTACTGCATTGAGCCACTCACCTCACTGTGCCTAACCACCTTCCAGACTCTGAGTGCCTCACGTCTGACTGACCCCCTTTCTGAAGCACACAGTCTAGCCTGGGTGGTAACACCACCACCAAGAGTCTGGACTGATCCTGGACCTGTGCCCTCTGGGAAACACAGGCCTATTAGTTCTTGAGGGTACTTGACCCACTGCAAGAACTGAGGGTGCTTCCCTCAGTCTGAAGCACAAATAGTAGTCTTTCTTAGTCAGTCAAACCAAGGCATAATCTAGCCCTGCTCCCAATAAGTCTCTCATGCTAGGAACAAAGGAAAACCTTATTGGTTACAAGGAATAGATTCGGAATAGGGTACAGAGTAGAGCAATATCAGAGAAATCCCTTAGAGCAAGGCGGCATGGTAGCCTTTATCATGTATTTGAATTACTGCAAGGTATATATGTAGTTAGATCTCAGGTAGCTTACTCATGAGTATCATCCAGGGGCAGGTGCAGACTCCCTCTGGAAGCAAGCAATTCAATGATAATAAGTTTCAAGAAAGAGAGCAAGTTTCAGATTTTCCAGCTTCTCTCCGAGTTTTCTTCATGGCTACTGCTCCTTCTCCTAGTCAGGCCTTAACTTACATAAACCTTATGACCTCATTTACCTGGTATGAAGGCCAGCAACTGTTGGCTGCCAGCCAACCAATTTGAAATGCATCACTGGTTGCCAGCTAGACTGGCTGGCAGGGTCTTTAGCCCCCTCCCAGTCAGGTTGGCATTGCTTGGAACAATAGGGAGTTTAAACCCCCCACCCAGGTATGTGATGCCAGTCACATATTCCTGAGGGAGGGGGAACCTGCTCTCTCTGCCTGTATCCAGCTCAGGTCACAACTCAGGGTTACATAAAGAGATGGAGCAGAGGAGTCTGCCCTTTGCAGTGACCATGGTAACCAAATTGTCACGTAGCAGAGTTTGGGGAGAGGCAGAGATGATATTCTGGCTCAGATGTCATCTACTTGGATTTTAAAAAGGACTTTGATACAGTGTCACATTCTAGTCTTATAAACAAATTAGGTGATTGTGGCGTAGATTACTACATGGTCAGGGGACTGGAGAATTGGCTTATAGGATGGGCACAAAGGGTGATGGTGGATGGATCACTCTCAGCCTAGAAAAATGTGAGCAGTGAAGCTTCCCCAGGGTTTGGTCTTTGGACCAGTGCTGTTCAATATCTTCATCAGTGACTTGGATGAGAGCGTGGAAAGCATGCTGACCAAATTTACGGACAGCCCCCAAATTCTGGGGTAATGTAAACATGCTAAAGGGCAGGGAGCAGATTCATGTGGATTTGAACAGGTTCAGAATGTGGACAGAACAGAATAGGATGCAGTTTAACAAGGATAAGTGCAAAGTGCTACATCTAGGGAGAAAGACTCACCAATACACCTACAGGCTGGGAGGTGACTTTTTAAGCAGCACAGCAGCAGGAAGGGATCTCAGAGTCACAGGTGACTCCAAAATAAACACAAGTCATCAATGTGATGAAATGATAAGTAAAGCCAACTGCACTCTTTCACACATCAGAAGGTACATCATGAGCAGGTCTAAGCAGGTCATACTTCCCCTCTATGCAGCATTGGTAAGACCACAGCTGGAGTACTCCAGCCAGTTCTGGGCACGACACTTTAAGAGTGATGTAAATAACCTTGAGAAGGTTCAGAGGAGGGCTACTTGTATGGTTATGGGCCTACATGTAAGATCCTACAAGGAGATATTGAAGGACTTGGATCTCTTCAGCCTCCATAAAAGAAGGCTAAGGGGATCCTGTAGCAGCCTACAAATTCATTGGCGGGGGAAAGGGAGGGCAGCAAGGAATAGGGGATACTCTGTTTACCAGGGTATCCCTTGGGGTTACTAGGAACAACAGCCATAAACTAACGGAGCATAGATTTAGATTAGACATTAGGAAAAAATTGTTTACAGTGAGAGTTGCCAAAATCTGGAATGGGCTTCTAAGGGAGGTCGTACTCTCCCCTACCTTGGAGATCTTTAAGAGGAGACTAGACAAGCACCTAGCTGTGGTCTTCTGACCCCAGCGCTCTTTCCTGCCCAGGGCAGGGGGTCGGACTCGATCTACAGAGGTCCTTTCTGACCCTAAAAAAAAAAAAATCTATGAAATATATGAAATTTATAACTGAAACTAAAGATTATATACTGTAAATGAAGGGCCTCTGTTATTCCACTTAAGGAGTATGGCATTTCAAGTTTCATCATTTCAGATTAGCTGTTTTAGAGCTGTGAGCAGGAAAAAAACCTATCTTGGATCCAAGTTGGGCCAATATTCCAACCTGGCTACTGCTTTTTCCAGCCAGTGCTTCTTGCACTGTCCCTCTTCTGCCCACCCTGTCCCAGTTGCTATGCAAGTACAGCTCCCTACTGTCTGGCTCCAGCCCAGATGAAGCCCCACCACCACCACCAAAGCCTCCCTCAGCTTCACAGGCTGAATAAAGCCCATGGGTCTTATGTTGCCAGCCTCTGTTTTAGGCGATTTGGAATTCACTAGGTATGTTGACGCTGGATTTATGACCAAGATACCTTGTTCCAGGTGGACCCAAGCCCTCAGACTGACCCCGACCTTTCCATTTGATAATAGGCAAATTTTATTGATGCATAGTAATAGCAAATAAGAATAATGCGAACAATTCTATATCTACCAGTCCCAGGGTTCACAGAGTCAAAGTACACCTGGCCAGTACATGAACTTCACTCTGAGATTCGATTTTGAATGTCAGATGTCAGCAGCCTGGAAATCAGAGGCCGAGGCCCACCCCCCATCCACAACAGGGCGAGTGGAACAGGCTGGTGGTATGCCCTGTGTCCACGATGGTCTCAGGTTTCCTTCTTGGAGACCCTTTGCTGCTCTGAAATCCTTCCTTTCATATAATTTTTCTCCTCTGATGACTTCATCTTAAGGCATTGCTGATTGGTCTCCCTGTGATCATCATACTGTCCACATTCTGTCCTGCCAGCATATTCCTTTGTTTCAGAAACCCATCACATACACACATCCTAATTTGGGCTTTACTGGTCTTCTCCTAATTTGTTCTGTTCCTCAGAACCAGAAATCCCCAGGGTTCTGCAACTGGGCACTGCGACCTGTTGTCACATTATCTCATATTTTGGAACAGTGTGGTACATGTCTTCAATTTCCCAACCTGTGTGTCTGCTTGCTGGTGGCAGACACAGTGGGCCTTGAAGAAACTGTTGCAAACAGGCTTTTAGAAATCAATTAACCCTTGCTGCCCCCAGACCATTATTCTAATGCATATCTACTTAATCTACAAGTCAATTCCCAAAAGCAAACCTCTAAATATCATTTTCTAGCCATCAGGTATATGTAATAAAATAAAGATACTGACTGTAGTAGGATTCATTACTTCTGTTCTGTGAACAGTGGATTTTAATCAAGTTGATTATTCAGAATCTTAATGATTACAATTCTGACTAGGAACTAATGCCAGAGTATGGTATATCAGTGTGATAACTTACCTGTGTGATTATAACTTTGTGTTTTGACAAATGCAGAACTTCTTGTAATATTACTATAATTTTAGCTTATAGCTCTGATGTGGATAATCAAGGAGAAACTAATTTGCATCCTGTATACCAACACTTATTTGATAAATGTATCATAGTTTAAACTTTGTCTCTACTCAAAGCTCATTAAAGAGAGAGAATGAAATCATTTATTTCACTTACAAAAATCAATACACAGGGGCAATAATTGAAGGTGTATCTAGCTAAGGAATTCCAATTTGCATACAAATAATATCTAGCATAATGTTGAGAACACTGATACCAAGAAAAAAGCCTGGGAATGAATCATTGAGTGGTCACAAATAACTTGATTCTGATTTAATTTACGCCAGTGGTGTCAAACATATGGCCTGTGGACTGGATGTGGCTTCCAGAGCCCTGCCATTCAGCCCCTGGGGCTCCCCATAAATCTAACCAGATCCACATGAGGCCTGGTGTGTACAAGCCCAGCCCCTCAGGCAGCACCCATGACATGTACCACATGGGATAACTGTCTGGGATGGCACTGCACAGGTGGGCACCTGCAGTGCAGATCCTGGAGTGGCTGGAAGGGGTGCTGCATGCAGCACAGTCTGGCCAGGGGAAGATCCCAGACTGCCAGGAGCAGGCACCATACTAGATGTGATGCCCACTCCTATTGGTCTGAGATCTGAGCTACGCAACCCATTGCTACACTGTCACTCTAACACTACCATTAAATTCTGAAAGCCACCGAATCAGAATAGCTTTTACCAGCTGTGTGCTGAATGTCACTAATGACTGGCTTATCCCTTGCCAGGTGTTTAAAATTATCTGCATCAGTAGAGAAATTATACTATTGTTTACCTGATTCAGACAGGAAGGCAATCTGTAGGTATAATTTTTTTAAGACAACTTAATCACAGAGTAGACATACACGCCTTGTTTACATACAACAGCAAAATTCAGAAATGGCACCTCTCAGCACCTACACTTTACCTCAGGAGCTCTTTTCTTCCTTCATTTGTTTCAGCCCCAAATGCCATCATGTTCCTTCCTATTGTTCAAAGCTCAAAAATTACTTAGTTCCAGGTCTCCTGTACAATACTTTCATTTAATATACTAACTCATAACTTTAAGATAACTTCCTGAAAAATTTTAAAGCCTAGTAATTTAAGCTAACATTACAAAACTATTGAACTATTCTGTCCTGATTGTGTTTATACATACAGTCACATTCTGTACAGCAGTGGGCACCAACCAGTGGATCTTGTGCAATGGTAGATATCAGAGCCTCTTGAGGTAGATCTTGGAGTCAACCCGAGGTTGGGGTGGACAGCTGAGTGCCTGGGTGCATGCAGGCCAATATGTGCCCCAGGCCAGCAGATCAGTCCATAGTGGAGGGAAAGAGCAGGGGCTAGATCGCAATAAGGAGCAGTACTACAGAGGCAGGAGCAGGGGTAAGTTGATTGGGGCCCTGGCTGGGTGGGACTTACCTGCTGGGCACACACGCCCCCAAATAATTTTTTCTGTCCCTGCCTCGATCTGCCCCACCTTATCTCCCCACAGACTTACCACATTTCATTTCATAGGCAATGTACATAAGTCTGGGGTGGGGGCAGGGGAAAAGGGGGCACAGGGAAACTTACAGGAAATAAAGTGCTGCCTCCCCAGAGGGAGTCAGCAGCCCTCAGAGTGCTGAGGCAGCCCACTCAAAGGCCTGCCAACAAGATGGCTGCCACCTCTGCCCCTCACCATTGTTTGGCTGCAAGGGCCGCCTGTCATGTGGCCTTGCCCCTCACCACCATTTGGTGGCAAGGGGCAGGGCCACATGACAGGCAGCCCTCGCAGCCAATCATCAGTGAGGGGCATGGCCACCAGGCCCCCTGAGCCAGAGACAGAGGGGCCCACTACACTCTGCCTGCAAAATGGCTGTTGGGCCCTGCGTTCTGCTCACAGAATTGGGGGCGGGGAGACTTCAAATTCAGTAGCTCCCTAGTTATCACCCTTTCCGTAGGGAACATAACAGTATTCATATTGTTAAACCAATCTGCACACTCCTATTATTAATCTAGGGAAAGATTGAAAATACAGTCATCAGAAATACTTAAATTATTTCTAAGCTTAAAATACTTTCCTACACTGCAGTCAAAGCTACATATCTAATTTAGCCTTAAACTTGTTAGTGTGGGTACTAATAACACTGTACCAGTAAGAAGTACTGAGTTCAGAGAAAGCTGCAAAACCTGCTTAGAACCCTACATAAATACTTGACTCCTTCCAGTGGCTACATTGGGCATGTCTACACATGCATTTAAGCACACCTACATTTAATATGCATTCACTTCATGAGCATTAAGCAGGTTTAGAAAGGCATCTACATGTGCAGGTGTTAAAGTGCATTAACTAAAGTTAGTCCCAAGTCAGTCAACATACACTGTTAATGCACTTTAACACACCTGCACATGTGCTTTAACTGTCTGCACCAAGATTTGATACCCTCATTTGCAGGTATCAAATTTAGGCACAAATAACCTATATCTGCCATGTTTAATGTGCATTAAGAGTGTATATGTGTAGACATATTCCCTTAATACGCATTAACGTAGGTTAATGCATAGTAAAGCATCATGTGTAGACGTGTCCATTGTTAGTAGAACCCAAGTGATCTACTTTAATGTTAAAACAGATCTGTTTAATTTTAAGGCTCTGGGACAACAGTTCTCAACTTTTGTAGCCTTACAACACTCCTGAATATTTTTTCCAAATTTAGCAATACATACCTCATTTTCCAGGAGAGGCATACAGGGCCAAGAAGTAATTGCAGCAATAGTGAGTGCTCCTGCCTGAGTTTGATTTATAATATAAGATAGTCATAAGATAAACCTAATGTAAGCGGGAACACCATAGCTACCTCTTACCACAGCCACTTCCCAGTTTGACCTGCACAGGGGACAGTTCACCTGGCCATGGTGGCAGCGGCAGCAGCAGTGCCATAGCAGCCTTGAAAGGAACTCATGGCACCCCAGATGAAACAACATGTTTATAGCAGTGTAAATAAGGAAAAGCCACATGATATACTGTCCTGCACCAGTGTAAATCAGACAAATCTGATGTAGAATTATGCTAGGAAGTATCAGGAATAAACTTACACTGATGAAAATCAGAGCTGTAGGTGTCTGTATCATCATGTTTATGGCAAGCAAGTCCACTGCCACCAAATAGCCAGGCATTATAATGATGTTTTCTTCAAGCAGCTGCACCAGGAAAGTAAGTTTTCTGTCAACTCCCAATACCAACACAACTTACCCTAGCACAGAAAATTAAAGGAAATTACACTGGTGCCAGTATGCTGTGTGTTCAAGCCCCATATCTGTTGCTACATGGTTAGATACAAACAGCATGATGGTATCGACGTCTATGTAGGGTTCATTCTGTTAAAAATCTAAGTGCATGTAGATTAGGAAGCAGTACTGTATAAATGATTATTTGGAGTCAACCAAAAACCTAAATTATTACAGAAAAAAATAATTTCAGGTGAAAAAAGTTTCATTTGGATTCTGGGTGTTTTTAATAAAAGCAAGTGTCTAGGTTCATGAAGAGACTCAACCAAAATTGACAAAACTGAAGTAAGGGAAAATGATACCCTCCATCCCATACCACAAAGTCCAGTAGCTGAAACTGTCACCCAGGATGTGGGGGACCAATTCAAATCCTCTCTTTTCCTGTTCCAGTACAAGGGAATTTTAACTGAGATTTCCTTTCTAGGAATTTGCCAAGCTGTGTGTGTGGAAAAGTTCCCTTAGTCTCCCCTGCTGAAGCTGTTCCACTCCGTTTCATAGTAACTAGGGTCAGAAGGGGCCTAGAGCAGGCCATCTAGTCTGACCCCCCGCCAGTGGCAGGAGCGAGTGCTGGGGTCACAGGACCCCAGCCAAGTACCTATCCAATCTACTCTTAAAGACGCCCAAGGTAGGAGCAAGAACAACTTCCCTAGGAAGCCGGTT
>JAGPOW010001338.1:49054167-49080561 GCA_030014935.1 Caiman crocodilus
TCAAGCAAATCCCAGGATGTCATTCTCCCATTGTACTTGGCCTTGGTGAGGCTGCAGCTGGAGTACTGCATCCAGTTTTGGGCTCCACAATTCAAAAAGAATGTGGAGAAGCTTGAGAGAGTCCAAAGAAGAGCCACGCACATGATCAAAGGTCAGGAAAACAGACCTTACGATGAGAGACTGAGAGCTATGGGACTCTTCAGCCTGGAAAAGCACAGGTTCAGAGGTGATCTGATGGCCACCTACAAGTTTATCAGGGGTGCTCACCAGGATCTGGGGGAACGTCTGTTCCCCAGAGCCCCCCAAGGGATGACCAGATCAAACAGTTATAAACTCCTGCATGACCATTTCAGTCTGGACATAAGGAAGAATTTCTTTACTGTCTGAGCCCCCCCAGTCTGGAATAGCCTGCCTCAGAGTTGGTTCAAGCACCTACTCTGAACACCTTCAAGAAAAAAATTAGATGTTTATCTTGCTGGGATCCTGTGATCCCAGCTGACTTCCTGCCCCTTGGGCAGGGGGCTGGATTCAATCTTCCGAGGTCCCTTCCAGCCCTAATGTCTATGAAATCCAGCTTATGTTACATTAAGGTGTTGCCACTCTAGACCCCACACATCCTCCTTCCCCAGACCAGATCTGATCCACTGCCTCCGCACCCTCCTTCTCCTGCTTACTTGTGGCTGCCTGAGCTGTCTGCCTCAGAGAAGCAGGCAGGGAAGGGTTAACCTGCCTGCTCACCTGTCACCACAACTGTTTTCTGGGCCCAACTCATCTAGGAGAAAAACAACAGCAGGGGTTGGGCTGGCAGGTTAATCCTTCCCTCTCTGTTCCCCTGGACAAGCAGAGGAGTGGCAGAGGGGAAGTCTGAACAGATGTAGCGGTGGGATTCTTACCTTTCAGTCCTCCAGGCCCCTGCTGGCCTAAATGTGTGACTGCCACAAACCTGAACTAACACTAACACTGATCAACATGTATGTTGCTCCCAATGTAAGGTGAATCAAGGCCCATATTTAAATATGTTTAGACTATGGTATGAAATATAAGTGTCATCATCCTATGGAGATGCCTTCACCTCAGATTAACACAGCTAAGTTTCTCTGGCCATGAAGCCATAGAATCATGCTCACTATTTGCTAAAAAAAAAAAAAAAAAAAGTTGCCCATACTTAACAGGAAACCTATGGAAGCTCATAAGCAGCCTTGATGTGCCCACATTCAGAATGCAAGCAGTAGAAAATACTTCAGTGAAACATGCCTTTGCACTTCTGTTTGACCTATTGGCCTTAATCCTGTGATATGTATGAGACCCTTCCTTGAATAAGCCCATGTAAAGAATAATTCACCAGCATCTTAAATTCAGTACAAAACACAGCAGGCAATATTACCAAACTGTTAGTCATGAAAACAGAGGTTGTAAGAAAGTGCATTATTTTCAGTTGTATGATCTTCAGCAAACTCTGACATCCTCCCCTGGTACCAAAAATGATGACAGAAACCTACCATAAGAATATGTTACTACAGTTCATCTGAGTAAGATAAATGGTAGTGCCCATTATGCTCAGTTCCCTTCAACTCTGACTCTTTCAAGTCATAGTGAGCCACTATACTGAATTTTTTTTACTTCATTTCCACAGTTGAGCTGGGCCTCTCTTTCCAATAAGTGCTATTTCTTCATCAGCCTTAAATATCTTATTGTGGCAAACATCACCAAACTAGGCCTCAAATAGTTTACCCAGAATCCCCATCACTCTCTCAGCCCATTACATAGGATTGTGTGGCTCTGCCCTCTATGGGGCAGAATTGGACTAGTTACCCTATGTCTCATGTACATATACATTTTTAGAGAAACCCCGGACTCATGACAAAACATCAGATGTCAGTCATGAGCAGGGGCTAATTAGTGTATGAATCCTTTGTGTAAGGGTATATGAAATGAGCAGTGCTGAGCAATGGGGTCACCATGACTTGAAATGCTGTTGACTTTGCTAAATTCCAGCCCAATGAACTGTTGGCTTGCAGTAATATCATGCATAATTTGCACTCTATATAAGTAGGTACAAGTGCCAATTAAAAGTATGTTGGAATATCTGTGTGAAAATTTGCATCATGTTCAAAAAAGGTAAAATTCATCAATTCATCCACCAATGTTTTCAAATTTTTCTTCATTTCCATGTGCTCAGGGAGAGCAGAGCCTGACAGTATGGAAGAGGAAAAGAGACTGCAGGAGGAAGAAGTTGGCAAGGCAGGGGGCAAGGCACCACCTAACCCTGATTTATTTATCTTGCTGTAGTGATGGAAGAGGGACAAAAATCAAGACAAACCTCCAATAATTAAACTCTATACCTAGAAAATTACCACAAATTTATAAATATTCCAAATACAGAATCTATTACAGGGGTTTATCTTATATTCAGGGTTGTCTTGTATTCAAATAACTACATTATATTAACAATATTCTGAAACAACAGAACTAGTCTTATTTGACAGCTTTGGTCAACAGTGCCTCAACATCTAGATTTTCAGCTGAGTTCAGAGGCCCAGCCAATACATGGTTAATATTTTTTTGTCATACCTTCATAATACATATCCTCTGTTTACATTGTTTTGTAAAACCATTAAAGTATGACTGATCAAACTGTTGCGTTGGATCACCAGAAAAGATTTGGCAATATGCATCAGCAGCTCCCATCTTTGCCTGACCTTAGCGTGTAAGCCCAATTGTTACTAAATGTGATGAACACATTCCATTTGAACAATAAGAATATTCAATCAACCATAGGCTAGAAGCACTTGTATTTGTTAGTACTAGAGCAGGGCAAATACTATTACATATTTCCTGCAAATATACATTTGAAACCACTGTAAAATATGTTTGCTTGCCTCACTTGTGTTCACTTTCTATGGCTATTCTAGTTTTGCCATTGACCGGCACAACCATTATTGATTGCAATAGTCATTATTGTGAATGTGACAGGATCCGGCCCCATGGGCAGCCGTAACACACCCTGGTGGCCACACACCTCCTGCCCCACTCATGCCCTTAGGGGCACCCTCCCTTTTCTTCTCACCTGCCATGCCTGGATGGAATTGTTTTATGGGAAAAAAGGGAAGTTACCCAAACCTGTTTTTTGGCCAGCAGGTCCCTCCCATACCCAGCTGATGACCCCACTCCTGCTCTTGAAGCTCTAAGTGGTGGGGGGTTAGGTGTCTGGCCCCATCAGTATCTCAATTCACCAGTTGTTTCAAGGGCTGTTTGTGGTCTCCTTCCACCCCCTATAGCCATGCCCATACCTCACAGTTGTTACTTTTAGGTGTCACTGGGCTCTCTGGCCCACCTGTCACTCTCGCATCAGCCTCCCAGGCCCCTAATCTGAGCAAGGCTCTCTTTCCTCTGGGCCCCTGGCACTAATCCTCCACCCTTCCCTAAACCTTGGTTCTCTCAGTTTAAGATGTCCCTCTAAACTTTGGCCCTCTCAGTTCTGACCTCAGCCTTCAGCTCTTTGGTCCCCTGGCCCTATCCCTGATCCTAGGTTGGGCTGATTCCAGTACCAGCCTTTTTGTTCTCTGGGCCCCTGGACCTACTATCTCCCCAGGCTTTGGCCCTCTCCACTTAATCCTGCTCTCTCTGGGCCCCTGACCCTCACACAGCAGCTGTAGGTCTCTTTCTTATCCCTCAGACTTCTGGGTCCCAGGCTGCTTCCTCTACCCCAGACTTCTGCCCTCAGGGTCTCTGACCCCAGGCCAGATTCCTCCCACTGGCCTTGGCCCTCCTAGCTTCAGCCTGCACCAGTCTACAGCCCTCTGGGATCCTGTAGGCTGTCTGACCCAGCCTTGGACTAGCACAGCACACCAGCCTCAGCCCTCTAGGTCCCTGACCCCAGGCTAGCCTGCCTGCTAGTAAGTGACTGTCATGCATCCCTCCATTGGCCTCCACTTACCCCATGGCCACAACCCAGTTCTCTGGATAAACACAATCCCACCACCTATATAACTATAAAACTCCCCACACTGGGGCATTGGGGCACTATAAGTCCCCTTTCTGCTTTATTTGCAGCTAGGGTGACCACCCATCCCTAACTGGGTCCTGGTCCCAGGCTGCATAACTCTGGGATAGCATTTGTCCTGGGTTCACAGCATCATGCTGGGAACTGTGGAAAATGGTGACTTTGCCCTTGCAGGTTGGCAGCGTTGCAGCCTGCAAGGGGTTGCTGGGAGCAGGACACAGGGTGCATCATGTGCATATGCACACCTGCACATGCCAGGAATACAGCTGGGCAGCATGGAGAGAAGCTCCCTGAAGGTAAATCTATGAAGGGGAGAAGGGGGCAGATTGAGGCCCTCATGGTGAGGGATGGAGAGGGGTAGGGGCTGGGGGTGCTACCCAGCCAGGGCAGTGCATTGGGCCAGGGCATGGAGTGGGACAGAGCCATGGGGGGCTTGTCCAGGTGGCACAGGGCACCCTACCACTGTATGTGCCCCCCCAGGGAGACATGGGGAGCACATGCTCCCCAAATTTGTGTGGGGCAGAGGCAGATGTGGGCTGCCCACTGTGGGCTCAGGGCTCCCCACCCAACTGCCTTCCCCCACCAGAAGCCCTGCACCACAGTGGCAACATGTGCCCTGCCCACCTGGCAGCAGCAGAGGTGGTGGGGGCATGGAATTATGCCCCCTGCTGGCAGGGGGTCATACAGCTGGCATGGGACTCATGGGGCAAGAACAGCATGGTGGGAAGCCCCAAGCCTGCAGTGGACAGCTTGTATCCACCCCCATCACATTCAACTCTGCTCTGGCCATGCCACCGGGGGGGCGGGGGGAAGGGGGTCATGTGATCTTCCTTTACATTTTAAAAAGGTGGTCACCCTTCTTGCAGCTCTTGGGGGCTTCTTGGGTGCTAGTCAGTCACTGTCCTGCAGCCATTCTGCTCAGACGCTCATTTCCCTGCTGCCTGCAGGCATAGGTGGTGGAAGGCTGGGGCTAACAGGGGTTAGCCCCTCTAAACACAGCTCCACTGCTCCAGCGCCACTGCCATACCCCATAACAAGTGCCCCCACTGCAGACTGGCCCTACAATGGCCCCCCACAACCTTGCACTACCACCCCTGCACCCCAGCCCCTCCAAATAATATTTTCTCTCACCATCACTCCCCGCAGGGCCAGACTGACCCTCTAAAGCCCCACCCCTTCCTGTCAGGTGGCTCTCCAGCCACCCACAAGGGTTTCCATTTTGACCTGATGATCAACCTGCTCTACTCTGCAGCAGCTTAGCTGTACTGCTTGTAGCTCTTTGCTCCTGAGCAACCTAGATTTCTGCACACTGTAAAGCTTACTGCTTTGCCCCTACCCTGTTGTTACAGGTCTGTCTGCTTTCTGGCAGCTAGCTCTCTAGTAGCTAGCCTGCTTCCTAGCTGCCAGCCCCCACACAGCCAGCTTAACCTGCTGCAGCTTCTGTTAAAGTAACAGGAGCCTCTGGCCCGTTACAGTGAAATGTTCATGAAATTGGACTCCTCTAAATAATCCACCAGATTAATTATTCAGGAGAAGAGGAGACCAAAGGGAGACTTGATCACAGACTTCAAAAAGTTGAAGGCAGTTATATCATAGAGTCATAGAAATTAAGGCTGGAAGAGACCTCAAAAGATCTTTGAGTCCAACCCCCTTGCTCTGGGCAGGAATACTACTGAGATCCAATGATCCCAGCAAAGTGTTTATCCAGTGTCTCTTGAAGAATTCCATTACTGGGGAGTCTACCACCTTCTTGGGAAGTCTATGCCAGACTCTGTCATCCTTACCAAAGAAGTTCTTCCTTGCATCCAACCCGAAACCATCCCTAACCATGGCCATTGCTCCTTGTCCTCCCCTGGGGCTCTTAGTGACCAGTTTCTCCCAGCTCTTGATATTCACCCCTTACACTCTTATACACAGCCGTCAAGTCCCACCTCAGTCTTCTCTTCCCCAGGCTGAACTGTCCTAGATCCTTTAGTCTTTCCTCACAAGGTTTGTCCTTCAGGCCCTTAATCATTCTTGTGGCCATTCTATGGACTCTTTCCTTGCCCCACGTCTTTTTTGAAGTGCAGTGCCCAGAACTGGATACAGTTCTCCAGGTGCAGTCTCACCATTGCCAAGTGAGAGGAAGTATCACTTCCTTAGCCCTGCTCGTGACTCATCAGCTAATGCATCCCAGTATGCTACTAGCTCTGTTGGCGGATTGAGATAAACTAATTTTCTGTGGTTGCAGGGGAAGACAAGAAATAATGGTTTTAAAATTGCAGCAAAAGAAGTCTGGGATTGAGGAAAAAAAACATTATCACTATCAGGGTTGTTAAGTATTGAAACAGACTACCCAATGGAGTTCTGAAATCTCCATCCTAGAATGCTTTTAAAAACAGGTAAGACAGATAGTTGACTGGGATGGTTTAGTCAAAGATGATCTTGCCTTGAACTAATAACATCCCAATGGTCCCTTCCAATCTTACTCTGTGATCCATATTACATAGATCAGGGGTTTTCAACAAGTGTACCCCCAACAGTCAGATGTGAAGCAGGGGCAGTGGGGAGGGTGGCACACAGCTGGATGCAGAGTGGGGGGAGTGGCATGCAGCCAAATGTGGAGCAGCAGCAGCAGCAGCGTAGGGTGGTGGGTGATGGCAGCTGCCGCTGTATGCAAGCTTCTTCCCTCCCACATCCAGCTGGCTGAATAGCACCTGTACAGCCCACAGAGGTTAGGAGGCAGCAGCACAGAGTGGTGGGTGGTGGCACTCCATCCCCACCCACCCATGCATACCCCCTAGGGCCTTCCTAAGTACCCCCAGGGTTACATGTACTCCAAGTTGACAACCCTTGTCATAAATTATAGATTTGTTTATAAGCCTTAAACAAGATCAGGAATCCTTTGTACTAGGGAAAGCATATAGAAATAAGATGACACAGAAAGACTGATAATCAAAGGCTCTGCAAAAGTTCATGCACTAAATGTCACTTGTATAAGTAGCCCCATTGCAATTCGTAGGACTATTTATGTGCATAAAGCACCTTACTGAATTTGGACCTACATAGATAAGAGACAAAATTTTATATCTTCCCCTCATTTTATGGATAAGGTATCAAAGCACAGAAAGATTATAAAATTTGCCTAGGGCCATGAAGAAAAGCTACAGCAGACTTAAAAACTGCAACCAAATCTCTTGAGTCCCAGAGTCAATGTTTTACCAACAGGAGCATCCTTCTGCTCTAGAGCTTTTTCTTTAGTTTGTGTTTTGACAGTGAACCAGATTCCAAAAGCTACTGTCATGCAATCTGAATATAAAAGCATACCATGTACTGTGTGTCCAGTTAAAAGAGCCGATGAAAAAAAAAAAAATCTCATGTTCAAAAGCTTATCTAACTCTATCCCAGCTATAAAGTTGGTCCACTAAAAGATATTACCCTAAGAAATCTTTTCCTCTCAATTAAAAGAGCTTAATTTCAAATGTCAACTGTTTGTAAGTGACCAACCAAAAATTATCCATTAAAAAAAGAAGAATGTAGGAGATAGTCTTGAACAAACACATTTGAGAAAGTCTTATTACAGATAATTCATGACCAAGAAGAAAGGAAGAGAAAATTTTTCACAAATATCTCACAACACATCTGACAAATCAGGTCTCTGACATATTTATTACAAAATATTTGACAGACTCCAGGTTACAACAATTTGAAATACAGTTGGCTATTATCATTTCTGCCACAAGTTTCCATTTCTTAAACCTGGTATAAAAAAAAGATAGATGAAAAAAAAAAAAAAAGTCATAAATATTAGGTTTTTTTCAAAGGATCTCATAGACCAAAGCTTCATTTTTAAACTTTCTCCACTAACACTGAAAATTCTATTTTGAACATAACTGATGCCTCTTCTCAGTCTACAATTGCACAAAGACATTGATGTATAATTGATTCCAAGCAATTTCAGAGACATTAGATGGAAGTCAGACCTAACCAGAGTAAGATCCTTGCAAGGCCAGATTTTCAAAAGTGCTCAAAACCCACAACTTGGTCAGGATATCCAAGATATCAATGCTCATTTGAGCACCTAAATAGCAGCCATATTTTCAAGAAGTCAACACACAGGAAAACCTTTCATAAAAGCATCAATTTTAAAAATTTATTGACTTTATATGGTATCTTACCTCAGCCCTGGAAAGTTGTAAATATACCAACTTCCATCCAAGAGCTGACAGCTATTGTCTGTTAAGATTACTATTTTTCTTAGTGTAACCTGGGAGCCCCCTGCTGGGAATCTGCCTTTAGAAAACAAGCAAAAGAAAAGTGTGAGCATAAAAGGTACAGATATTTCACAGTAATATTTAATTATTGTACATATGCTGTATTACTATCTATTAGAGTAACTGAATCCTTAGCTTCACATAAGAAAATCTGTGCAGCAAAAGAAAGACATCTTTTTGGATTCCATTCATCCACTTGATGCTAGTTAAACCATGTTATTATGTATGCATTTGTATACTCTTCACCCCTGAGATGCGTACTCTGTTAGCTCAAGTGGAAAAGGTGCTAATGACTCATGAAGATGTCATGATAATAACACGATGGAATTTAAATGTTTTGTTTTCTCTTCATTCTTCGTTGTGTGGCCCCATGCCTTACTTCCCTTGATCTTAGGTATCACTTCTTGGCCTTTTGGCTATGTGACATAAATGGCTCTATAGATTAAGATTGTCCACTATTCAAACCTAGCTTTGACTATAAAACCATGAGTTTATTTACATTTTTTTAAAAAACACTCAACATTAGCACTACTGTGTTTCACAAGCACTTACAGATTTTCACAATAGCCTTACTAAAAGAGCAAGTATTATTATTATTACTTTAAGAATGGGGAAATGAGGATTAAGGCCCAAAGGATCCAATAATTTGTGGGACCCAATTCAAGGGTTCTGAAGCCTGATTTGCAAAATACTTGGGATTATATAGCACTTCATATTTTCAAAGTACATCTTCCATTGCATTCCAATTGCCTATACCAGTGGTGCTCAACCTTATGGCCCTGTGGACTATATGAGTGGTGCCAGGTCATTCTGCAGACCAGATCCTGTACAGTCAGGAGAGTGATCCAGTGCAGCCCAAACCCACAAAGCAGATCTTCAAAGGGGAATATTCTGTAGTGGTTCAGACCTGCAGAGACCAAACCAGGAAAGCCAAGGCTGCAACTGAATTCCAACTGGCTACAAGTATCAAGGGCAATAAAATGTCCTTTTTTAGATATGTGGGGAGCTGGAGGAAAAGCAAGGGCAACATTGGACCCCTACTAAACCAAATGGGACATCTGACAACCGACGCCTATGAAAAAAAAAAAAAAAAAAACACAGCTTGCTAAATGGTTACTTTGCATTGGTCTTTCACCGTCCCAAAGGATACCCCTGCCCGTTCTCAGACAGGAAAGCTTGGGTGAGGGAGATTCCATACCCTCCAACAATGCTGACCTTGTGAAGGAACACCTTGATATGCTGGATACCTCCAAGCCAGCCAGCCCTTACAGCTTACACCCTGGAGTACTCAAGGAGCTGGCGAGCATCATAGCCCAGCCCCTGGCACAGATCTTTGAGAACTCCTGGTGCTCTGGTGAAGTGCCCAAAGATTGGAAGAAGGCCAATGTGGTGCCTATATTCAAGAAGGGGAGAAAGGTGGATCCAGCAAACTACAGGCCCATCAGCCTGACCTCTATCCCAGGAAGGTCCTAAAAAAAGATTATTAAAAGAGACTATTCTCAAAAGACTGGCCAACACCAACATCCTGAGGGACAGCCAGCACAAGTTTGTTCTAGGTAGGTCTTGCTTAACCAATCTTATTTTCTTTTATCACCAGGTGGCCTAATCACCTGAACAAGGGGGAAGAGATTGATGTCATATCTTGACCTTAAAAAAAAAGCCTTCAAATCTCATATCCCATGATCACCTCTTGGCAAAACTGGCTACTGCAGCCTCAGGTCCACCACAATCTGCTGGCTGGTAAATTGGCTCTGTGGTCAGACCCAGGGGGTGGTGGTTGACAGAAGTCAATTATCATAGTCCCCCACAGTGGGGTCCCTCAAGACTCTGTCCTTGGGCCTATATTGTTCAACATCTTCATTAATGATGTGGATACTAGAGTCAGAAGCAGACTGGCCAAGTTCACTGATAATACCAAACTTTGGTTTAACACATCTACACATGAGGACAGGAGAACAATCCAGGTTGACCTTGACAGGCTCAAGAAGTGAACAGATGAGAACCTGATGGCATGTAACACCGAAAAATGCAAGTTTCTTCACCTTGGAAGGAAAAACCCACAGCATGCTTATAGGCTCGGCAGCACTGCGCTGGCTAGCACTTTGGACAAAAGGGACTTGGAAGTCATGATTGACCACAAGATGAACGTGACCCTTCAATGTGATGCTGCAGCTAGTAAAGCAAGCAAAACACTGGCTTGCATCCATACATGCTTTTCGAGCAAATCCCAGGATGTCATTCTCCTGTTGTACTCGTCCTTGGTGAGGCCACAGTTGGAGTACTGCATCCAGTTTTGGTGTCCACAATTCAAAAAGGACATGGAGAAGCTTGAGTGCATCCAATGATAACGTGATAAGAGGTCCAGAAAACAGATCTTATGATGAAAGGCTAAGAGCTATAGGACTCTTCAGTGTGGTAAAGCGTAAGCTCAGGGGTGATCTGGTGGTTACCTATAAGTTTATCAGGGATGCTGATCAGGATCTGGAGGAATATCTGTTCACCAGAGCACCCAGACAAGATGAAATGGTTATAAACTCCTCCGTGACCATTTTAGTCTGAACATAAGGAAGAACTTCTTTACTGTCCAAGCCCCCAAGGTTTGGAATAGGCTGCCACCAGAGGTGGTTCAAGCACTGACCTTGAATGCCTTAAAGAGACATTTGGATATCTATCTTGCTGGGATCTTATGACCCCTGCCGATTTCCTGCCCTTTGGGCAGGGGACTGGACTTGATGATCTTCTGAGGTCCCTTCCAGACCTAATGTCTATGAGATCTGTCTACATGCTGCCTGCATGCCTAGATCTGGCAGCAGAGCAGCCCCACATGCTGACCCAACCATATACCAGCATGATGTAGTGCACAAGGCCACGTTATCGAGCCTACTGAGTCCCCCCATGAGTCTTAACATTTGGTAGGAGGGAAGTAGAATAACCCTCCCATTGCTCCCTTACCAAAAATTTCCAGACCTATGGGGACCCCTATGGGTCACAAGGCATGGCTCTATGGGCTAAATCTAGCCCACAGGCTGGAGTGTGAGCACCACTGGCCTACACATTTTTAAACTTCTGCTATTAATGAAGAAAGCTTCCTAAAAATTCAATGCTTTCTTTTATTGCAGCATCCTGACTCATACCAAAAGTAGGTCTATCCTGTGCAGTGAATGTGGGGAGTGGGTCCAATGACCTATATAATGCAATTAAGTAATTAAAGACTTTTGTAATACTGAGGGGCTGAACATGCACAAGGAGTCTGATATTTCAGCCTCAAGGTAATAATCTATAGAACATAGAACTATTTGCATTGCATGGTAAACTGGACTCCCTTTGAAAAAGATGCTAATAGTAAGAGCTCTGGAAATCCATAATCTACTACAAATAAAGTCATCTATCCAGAGGTATGACAGAGGAAGAGGTTCAGAAGAGCAGCTCTCTCTTTTCCTTTCCTTCAAGCCAGAGGCACCAAGAATCTGGGCATCTTGTCTAAGAACTCCTCAGGAATATCAATCAATCACCCCTGCAGCTCCAGAACAGCAGCTTGAAAAAAAAAAAAAAAAAAAAAAAAGATACAAAAGTAAATGGCATGAACCCTTCCTTTGTTTATATAAGGAAGGGAGGGCTTCTCTGTTTCTACAGTTTTGAGGTATAAAAATATTAAATTATGCATGCGATAACTACGAGAGTGGTGCTTTGGGGCTTCTCTTTAATACTGCCATCAGGCAATTCACACACAAACTGACTAGGCCACACAGAGTTCACTTCTACTGTTGAGAGGATAAATTTCATATTCCAACATATCCTAGCCTATCAATCTAGCCTTCTAATAATAGTACCAGCTCTGTACATTTTTGGTAATAGTTTTATGATATAAAAACATGTCCATTGAGAATTTATGAGTGACAAACAGCCATCACATCATAAACATTCTCATTAAGTTCTGAGCCAGGATGGATTAGAATTGACATTAAATGCAAGAAATATTCCATGCCCATTTCAAACACCCTTCACCATTATTTCTTATGGCAAAACATAAATCTATCTTAAAAAGCATCATTAAAAAAAAAAAAAAAAAAAATCAGAACATTTTACTGAAAATTAGACCACTTCATGCCAACATGATTCTAACTAAAACTAGTTGAAAACTGCATAATGTTATCAATGAATTTAAGTAGTTAGTCACACTTCTGCAGTACAAAAAGAAAATTATTGAATTTAACCTACATGAATGTTTGTGGAAATCAGATGTTAGAGACAAGTACCTGCTGATAGTGAATTTTACTTAGTCCGGTGCAAGTACTTACACCATATCGAATCAAGCTAGATCACTATCCTCCAGCATCCCAGCCTGCTTTGTGCCCCCCCAAACACATCCTTCACAGGGAGGTGAACTAGCATTTGGTCCATGCTTAGTTGCTTCAGTCAAGCATCCAGCAGGCCCCACCCCTGATCTGTCCCAGCACTCTTTCCAGGCCCAGCCCCACCTCCAGCCATTGGTCAGGCACAGGCAGGCAGCAGGGGCAAACTGCATCCATGTCCCTAACATGAGCCCTTGGATCTGGGCACCTGAGTCGCTGCACTGTATCCCTGCACTCCCAACACCCCTTCACAAAGCAGCCCATGACATATGTGCAGACTCCAACACAGCTCAGGAGAATCCCCATACTCTGGTACAGCCTGACAGACCCCAATCCTGGTACCCACACACCTGCCAGGGACCGCCCCATGTCACTGCACTTGGGCATAACTCCATGGCCCCCAACCCTGGCATGCACACACCACATCTCAGAGGGCAGACTGAGGCAACCAGCAACCCAGATACCAGCATAGACACCCCCACCCCGAGCAAAAGCATGTGTAAGCAGCTTGCCTCTGGTGCATCAAGGTGGTAAGAGTCAGGGTGGCAAGGGGTAGACTATCAGGTCACAGGATCAAATAGAGGTAACCCTGTGACCTCCATGGTTTGGCCACTGCCAGTGGGTACCTGGGCCATGTGCACCTGGATGCTACAAGATTTTTATGGCCTGCAGCTACAGGGGGCACTGAACATCCAAGCCAAGGCAAGCAGGCATCCTGTAAACTTCAGGAGCAGGTGGGTTGTGCCTCAGTGTTACAGGTAGAAGTCACTGAAAATTTTCCAAGCCAGGATATAGGGCATTGCCAGCAACACGGGGGTTTCTGCTAGAAAGTTTCAGATTGTGGGGGTGGTCTGGCCAGTGGAGCCCCAGTCACTGTGGAGCAGAGGCTGCACCCAGCTGGACTGAGAGGGAGAGCCATGCATCAGAACCTGCACCTACATACAACACCATTCCTTCCATCCATCCATCCACCTACTCGCAGTTGTACCCTCACCCACCCAGAGATTCTGAGACCCCATGGGCACTGCTGTGGACTGTGAAAGACCCTGTCCTATCATAGTTTCATAGTACCTAGGGTCAGGAAGGACCTGAACAGATCATCTAGCCTGACCCCCTGCCACAGGCGGGAATGAATTCTGGGTTCACAAGACCCCAGACAGGTGATCATCCAACCTCCTCTTGGATTTGCCCAAGGTAGGGGTGAGCACCACTTCCCTGGGAAGTTGGTTCCAAATTTTGGCCACCCTAACTATAAAATATTGTCTTCCGATTCCAATCTAAACCTATTCTCCATCAGCTTATGACCATTGTTCCTTGTCACCCCAGGTTGTGCTGGGAAGAAAAGGGCTCTGCCTATTTGCTGTTGATCCCCCCTGAATACCTTGTAGGCAGCCACCAGGTCCCCCATCAGCCTCCTCTTGCTGAGGCTGAACAGCTTCAGATCTTTCAGTCTTTCCTCATAGGGCCTATCCTGCTGCCCTCTCACCAAGCAGGTGTCCTTCCTCTGAACCCTCTCCAGGCTGGCCACATCCCTTTTGAAGTGCAGTGCCCAGTACTGGACATAGTACTCCAACTGCGGCCTGACCAAAGTCACAGAGGGGGAGTATCACTTCTCTGGACAGGCTTGAGATGCACCTTTGGATGCATGACAAGGTATGGCTGGCCTTGCTGGCTGCAGTCTGGCATTGGCAGCTCATGTTCATCTTAGAGTCAGTAATGACTCCAAGATCCCTTTCCACCTCTGTGTTTTCAAGAAGGGAAATCCCCAGCCTGTATGTATGCTGTGGATTCCTTCTCCCAAGGTGCAGCACCCTGCATTTGTCTACATTGAACCCCATCCTATTCTCATCTGCTCACTTTTGAAGTCTGTCTAAATCTAGTTGCAGCCTCTCTCTCTCTCCCTTCAAGTGTGTCCACCTCACCCCACATCTTAGTGTCATCAGCAAACTTGGACCAGGGGATGGAAAGCACGCTGTCCAAGTCCCTGACAAAGGTGTTAAACAGTGCAGGCCCGAGGACTGAGCCCTGGGGTACCCCACTGCTCACATCTTGCCAGGTTGAATACAACCTGTCCACCACTACTCTTTGGGTGCAATTTTTTACCCATCCAACTGTGCGGGCATCAATGCCACAGTCACTTAATTTATTGATGAGGATGGGGCGAGAGACAGTGTCAAAGGCCTTCTTAAAGTCTAGAAAGACTACATCCACAGCAACATCATCATCCAAGGATTTAGTTACTTGGTCATAAAAGGCAGTCTTTAATGAACCCATGCTGATTGCCCCCGAGCATGATCTCCCCTGCAGGCCCCCTAGTGGTTGTGCTCCTTGATGATTCCCTCCAAGATCCTCCCAAGCACTGAGGTAAGGCTTACAGGCCTATAATTACTTGGGTCCTCCTCTTCTTAAAAATTGGGACCACATTGGCCAGGTGCTGGGGATTAGAAAACTGTCTAGATGACCACGAATGCTCATACAGCCAGGCCAAGGGCTCCGCAATGACCCCTTCCAGCTCCCTCAACACCCTTGGGTGGAGGGCATCTGGACCTGCAGATTTAAAAATATCTAACCCTTCCAGAAGATCCCCAACTACATCTGTGCTGACTGAAGGCTAGATAGAGCTACCCAAAGATTGTCCCTACGTCTGGTAGGTGGGGTATCCCAGTCCCTGTTCAAGAAAACAGAGGCAAAGAAACTGTTAAAAATATCAGCTTTGTCTGGCGTGGCCACCAGATAACCATTTGTGTCTTGCAGGAGCCCTACATTGCCTGGTGCCCTCTTCTTGCTCCCAATGTACTTGAAAAAGGACTTTGTTGTCCTTAATCCTGGACACTAGCCTGAGTTCCATCTCTGCCTTAGCCTTCCTAATAGCCCTCCTACACTCCTGGGCTGAGGAGGAGTACTCCTCCTTGGTGATAGTTCCTCCCTTCCACTGGTTGTATGCCCCACTTTTACTCCTCAGGCATTGCTGAATGCCCTTGCTGAGCCAAAGGGGTTTCTGAGCACTCTTACCCCCCTTGCTACTCTCAGGGATTGTTATCCTTTGGGCCTGGAGGATCACCTCCTTAAGGTATGACCATCCCTCTTGCAATCCCATCTCCTTTACCTTCTGGGTCCTTAGTGCCTCCC
Source organism: Caiman crocodilus (assembly GCA_030014935.1). Classification (NCBI taxonomy): domain Eukaryota; kingdom Metazoa; phylum Chordata; order Crocodylia; family Alligatoridae; genus Caiman; species Caiman crocodilus. The sequence goes on from JAGPOW010001338.1 coordinate 49,069,905, forward strand.
CCACTAGTCTAAGCTCATTGAAGTATCCTTCTCCAGTACCCAATTACCATCATACAACTGAGACTATGGTGAGATGAAGGATCTCATCATCATTGACAGCAAGAAGGAGACCCAAGACCAGCTCTGCAAAGGGCACTACAACAACAGCATGTTCAAGGCCATTGCCCAACAGATGCAAGTATGTGGCCACAACAGGGACTCGGTGCAGTGCCAAGCCAAGGTGAAATGGATGAAGATCCAGTACAAGTGTGTGCATGACACTAATAAAGGTCCAGGAGCAGGAGGCACGGTATGCCCTTTGTCACCAAGTCAATGTTACCTCCTGCAGTAAGTTAGTAAATCTCAGTGACCATGTTATTCCTTGCCTTTGATCAGGTGACCTGGCCAATTCTGTCCTCCAGGAGAGACTGTTTCTGTCCTCACTTAGTCTCACTTGTCATGACTTTAATGGAGAAATCACAGGAGGTGGTGTTCAGTCTGAGAAAAGTCAATCCTGATGCAGGGAGAGTACCAGGAAAAAAAAAAAAAAAAAAAAAACCACCAGTCTTGTATAGCACTGCTTCCTTCAGGACCAATTGGCTGGCTTTAAGGGACAAATCTGAGAGCTCCTCCAACCACTACACTCCCACCTCATACCTCCAGTGTTATAAATTACTCATAGTCTTGTCTGGGCCCAGCCTTGTAGCTGAAGGCACCTGACTTGACTCCTGGGATACCCAAGAGTCCATTCCTTATAAAAATAATGAAAGGTGAGCACCTCATCTGCTCCTCACCCATCCAGTGCTCAGCTTGCTTTGTCATCTGTTCACTGATGTGCCTCAGTTCCTGAGGCTTCTTGGATCTTCCTGTCAGCTCTCTGGTCCAGCTATTGCCTCCACCACACAGCTGAGGCTCATATTCCCTGCAGGAAAAATGACTGGGTCTTGATTAGCTGGCTTGCTGCCTGGCAGCAGCCAGTATGGATCTCTGGCCCCACCCTCAGCCAAAGCCAGCTTATGCTGGTGCACACTCCAACATCAGTTTCTGGCCCCATGAGTCATTCCCGTGCAGCCAGCATTGGTTAGAAGCTTGCCCCAGCTCTTCCAACTTTGAGCCAATTTTGGCATTCACATAGGTCCCAGGCGCTCTGACAGTTGGAGGTGGGAGTGTGAGCAAGGCTTTTCTCTCCTTTTCCTAGCCAACTCTGTCACACACTTCTATGAGTTGTCCCATGTCTTCACCACAGACAGAGCCATCAACACCCCACACATGTATGGCATTACTAGGGGCCAGGAGAAGTTGCCAACAAGAACCCCATCACAGAAAGGCCCAAGCTGACAGACAGATGCTTACAAGCAGGTCCCTGGGGCACAGGGTTTGTTGCTGTTGGCAGTCCTGAGGACTCTATCCCAATAATGCTGGTCCCCAGAACATCATAGGATTGATCCACCCACATAACTGCACCTTCAACTGGACCTGACCTCCCTTGATATATTCTTAGGCATGATCAAGCAGGTGAATAACATCCCACAGGACACAGGGAAAAGCTCTGACACCAGTTGTGACCCAGGACCTGAACCCCCACAACCCCCCTCCTCAACTCCATGGAGGACACTCAAACATGTGGCCCCGGGACACCAATTCTGAAACAGTTGCCACAGGTGTTCCACTCCCACTCCTCCTCGTTTCTGCCTTCCAGCTGTGGAGAGTGCTGCCCAGTCTTTAATTTCTAGCACAGTGGTCACTTCTGCAACACACTCACATTACCTATACCTAGGCTTCTCCATAGTTCTGGTGAAGATTCTGGGACTGAGCAAGGATGCCCTGCTGCCTGGGATGGTACGACTCCAAGCAGCCATGATAGGGACCCAGGCACTGGGCAAAACATGAAGCCTGTGAAAAAAACAGGGGAGGGAATAGAGTGGCGTGTACCAACAGTCAGTGGGGTGGGGTGGTAGTCTCATGGTGCTATGCTTGCACAGAAGATTTTGGGCACGTCTCCAGACAGTGGTCACTGGACCCAAACCACTTGCCTTTCCTCACCACCAGTCTCACCCCCCCACCTACACCATCCTCAGTCAGCCCTACCCTGGGCCACTATGGATAAGAACTCCAGAAGTGGAGGGAAGATGCACAGATGGATGGGGGGGGAGGATGATAATTTGCCCCACCCTGACCACTCGAAGTACAGCTAATTGCTCAAGAGGTTTCTTTCAGCATAAAATAAACCAGTCACCCCCTCCCCTCCCGGATTGCAACTGAGGTGCTACGCCCCACTCCAGCCTTAGGCACTTAGCAGTCTATCTCCCACTCTGTGGGAACATAAATCTGCTTCATTCACACCGCCCTGCCCTTTTTAATCTTTCAGGGCCATGCTCAGCTACTGAAAGAAGCTGAGCCTCCTCCCAGCACTCACAGAAAGGCTCTGAAATAACTTTTTGTGTTTCGCAGGCAAAGTGTTAGAAACAGGTACAAGTGCTAGCACTCTACATCCTGCCCCAGTTGACAGAGCCACAGGGCTGTGTGGCAGAGAGGACACCAAGGTCAAGGCAGGAGATAACATGCAGATATCTATGAGAACCACTGGAGTTGCAATACAGCAGGAACAAGAAAAATTTCCCTCTTTCCCCTCCCTCTAGCCCAGTCTGAGAAAGGCAATTCTGTGATGGCAGGAATCTTTGTGTGGGAACTTCTCAGCCAATCTGGTCCCGCTGCCAGGATGACTCTCTGGTCATGCATCTGAAGGGGCCTACAAGTGGCACTTCAGAACTCTTACTCCTGCCTCCCCCATCTGATCAATCTCTGGGGAAAGTTCATGGGATCCAGGAAACTAAGTCTCATTGCACAGGCAGCCACAGCACTGACCCCTCAAGCAACTCCCCACCAGCCACCCAAACAGCATCCCTCCACCTACCCCAACTCCTGAAAACAAAGCATCCCCCATTCCTACCGCAACCTCCTCCTGATGTATTCAAAGCAGAAGAATGACACTAGAAAGCCAAGGGCAGGGCATAGCAGGACTCTTCTTAGGCAGCCATGGTATAGGGAACCTTTCTCTGTCAGTTCACAATGGGTTCAGCATCATATCAATAGTTGTCACAATCACAAACTTATTTGAGGGTGTCAGCAGAGCCAGTGATAACATGCAAGCCAGACACTTGCATTGAATGGCAACCCAGGCTTCCCCTATGTGCCTTCAAAGCAGACAGCAACCCTCCAAGTGTTGAACACCTCCCAGAGGACCAAATATTGGTGGCATTCCCCCAAGAACAGTGGTAAAGCTCATCCCTCTGGGCCTCACCAAGGAAGTGTCAGGAGCAAAGTACCACTCCTGCACAGACACAGCACTGAAACACTAGCTCTTTCCAAGGTTTCTGTCAATGGGAAGAGGAACCAAGTTGAGACGCAGGAAGTATTCAACAGCTTTTCTGTATAAAACAAAAGAATTCTGGCAGCTGAAAGATTATAAATGGAGGCATATCTCTTCCTCACACCACATTCACCCACATCCTGGTGTATGCCCTTTGTGGGAAGAGGAAACAGTGTCCAGGCAGCTAGGGTTGTGCAGTGCCACCTGGGACACAGAGCCAGAGAAGCCTGGGGCAGGAGATCTATCACCTGGTGCCAAGGTATGAGCACTCAGGGACAAACGCTTCCACATGATGTGTGACCAACCAAACAATACTGCAACCTGTTTGAACTTCAATGTTGTTCAAGGAATACTCTTACTACTCACAATCAATCCAGAGGGGAACAACAAGTGTGTTGACAAACTCATGTCTTCCTTTCATGTGTCCCAGTGAGACCACAGCTGAGTGGAGCAGGAGGATGACTATTATGGTCACTGCAGAGGGAAGACACCTCTCACCCCATTGGCTGCAGGTAAGTTGTAACCTGAGCTGGATACATTCCTGAGGAAGGAGGAAACCTGCTCCCTCTGCCTATGTGACTGACCTCACACACCTGGGTGTGGGGAATTAAACTCCCTATTCTTCTAAGCAATGTCATCATAACTGGGAGGGAGCTAGAGATCCTGCCAGTCTACCCAGCAACCAGTGATGCTTTTCAAGTTGGTTGGCTGGCAGCCAACAATGCTGGCCTTCATTGGATCAGGTAAGTGAGATCATAAGGTCTATACAAGTTAAAGACTGCCCAGAAGGAGGGGCAGTAGCCATGACAAGAACTCTCAGACAAGCTGGACCATCTGAAACTTTCTCTTTCTTGAAACTCATGTTCAGTCATCTGCTTACTTCCAGAGGGAATCTCCACCTACCTCTGGATGACACATGTGAGTAAGCTACTTGCAGTAACTCAGATATGTGATCAAAACCTACCATGTCACTGTATGCTCTAAGGTATTGCTCTACCCTGTACTCTATGCCAAACCTACTCCTTGGAACCCATAAAATTCTCCTCTGTACCTAGCATGAGAGACTTATTAGGAAAGGGTCTAGATTATGCCTTGGTGATCCCTTGGTTTGGCTGACTAAAGGAGACCACTATTTGTGTTTCAGACTGAGGGAAGCACCCCAAGTTCTTGCAGTGGGTTGAGTATCCCCCACAAGGACCATGTTTCCTAGGGGGCACAGGGCCAAGATCAGTCCAGACCCTGGGTGGTAGCAGTGTTACCCCAAGGCTTATGGGTGTGCTCCCAGGATGTATGGCACCCCCAGGGACATACTCGGAGCCTGGAAGGTGCTCAGACACAGTGAGGGGGGTAGTTCACCACAGGACTTCCCACTACTGGCCCACCACACTGCCTTCCTCTTCCCTCCCCCCACTTCCTGCCTAACCCATCCTCTGCCTACCTGGTATGTTGGCGAGAGTTCATTGAACTACATAACAGAAGAAGGGTGCAACTGCATCACCCTCCTCCCAGGATCCACACCTGCATTAGGAAGAATAAACACCATTTAAGCTAAATGACTGTTGGCACAAGAGCAGATTTGACACAGGGGGCTATCTTTGAATAGGCTGCAAATTAGAAGTCTCCACACCTTCAGAGAAGTGAAGTGAAGTGCTAGAACAGATCAGGGAGAGTTGTTGGGGAAAACAACTCAAATACTTTTAAGACATGACTTGACCAGTTCACAGAAGGGATTGTTTAATATGGTGCCAACAACAGCAAGGGACTGACCTCAGAGGCTTAAGGCCAGTGTCAGCAACATTTTGGAGCATGTGGACACTAACAGAGCTGATTTCTGAGCATCAGCTGCTTCCAACCTGGCCCACCCTGACACCACTATAGTCACAGTCTGTTCCTCCCTCAACAGTGCTACTGCTGCTTCACAGTCCTACCACTACCCATCCAGCTCATGACCAAATGCCACAAAAGTTCTCAAGTCGAAGGCAAGATCCAGCCCACAGGCCATATATGGCTGGCCCATGGTTTATGGGGTTGCTTCCAGTCCTATACAGCTATATGAACTGAGATTTGCTGGAATAAAGTTTGGAAGAACCAATGCATGGGAGTTAATACACTGTAGTACAAACATTTGTTGATCTAGGCTTACCTACATGGCAGCTATTTAACATGTATTTACATATATACCACATTTACTCAAATAAAAGAGGAGATATTTTTCTGCCCCTCAATTGGCATGGGGAAAAAAAGCCCCTCATCTTATAATTGTGTAAAAGGAAATCTCACTAAGTACATTATTTATCATTAAAATGTTGCCAAAAAGCAGTATATGCTTAGCAGTGGAAACTATGATGTTGATTAAACACAGCCATCTCTGATCATGGCTATAAAACACATGGCCCATATTGGGCAAGAGCACTGATGGAAACCTCCCCTTTTTTTTGGTCTAGCCCTTAAAAAGTGGCCAATTGCTCCCACAGGAGGGAATGAGCATTGGGCCTGGAGGTACTGCAATAACCAGGCTGGCATGGAATTTGGAGAGGATGGAGCAAGCTCTCCCCTGGTGCCAAAAATGCCAATTGAAATCCATCACAAAAATAGGTTACTGTAGCCCACCTGAAAAAGATATAGCACTGACTCTTTTTCAAGTCATGATGAGCCACTATGTTGCATGTAATTTTACGTCCTTATCACTCCCACAGTTGAGCTGTGCCTTTCTTTTCTATTTCCAATGACTGCTGTCTCTATAATAACTGTAAAATGCCAGGCAAAACATCATGAAACAATGCTCCAAACATTTCTTCCAGAATCCCCTGTTGACTTGTCTCTCAGCCTGGTGCATATAATTAGTGTGGTCCTGCCCTCCATGAAGAAGCCAGACCCAGTTGCCCTGAACCTCTTCTTCATATAAGTTTTTGGAGCATCTCAGAACTTGCAACTAACAGACCTAGTTCTACTCAGTGGAAATTAAATTAGCACATGGATCCTTTTGTGGGACACAGACAGTTTTAAATCTTGTTGACTCTGTTGAGGCATAGCCCATTGAACTACATGATAAAAATCACAAACCTTTGACTTTGAAATAAGGTTATGCATGGTTTGTACTACATAAGTAGATGCTAAAGTACTGCCCAAAAGTGTGTTAATAGAATACCTGTGCTAAAACTTGCAGCAGTTTCAAAGAAAAGATATCATGCATCAATTCTGGATAAATTAAGTGTGCAGGTACTGTTGAAAACAAGGCTGTAGCAGTTTGCATAATTTCCTTCTCACTTGTATGGGCTCAGGGAGAACAGGTCTGACAGTAAGGGGCTGTTAGAGAAAGATGAGGAAAAAGCAGAGAGCAAAGGGGCTACCTGACCCCCCCAGATTTATTTTCTCTGAAGGGGGACAAATTCAAGGCAAATCTCCAAAAATTACATTCTATACCTGGAAAATAACAAATTTATACATTTTCCAGAGATAGAATCAAATTCTTGGGGGCTTTCTTGTAATCAGGATAAACTTCTTTTTGAGTAAATAGAGTAACAGGATTAAAATGCTGTCATACCATCCTGCATCTCTGCAAACTGGACTGTAATGTCAAACTGATCTACGATGACACCATTGCTCCTGAGCAGAGTGCAGTACAACCACTATTATTTTTTTTTCTGCAGTACCTTGTTTTATAACTAAGATTAACTGACAGGACACAATCTTCTGAGACACTTTTTCCACACCATGTTGCATCAGCCATTCTTCCCAATTTGGTGCCATCTGCAAGACCACCTGTAACAGGGGAGCTCCTCAGGGCTGATCTCTGTGGCCTGCCCACCTGGTCTTGGGCCAACCACCTGCCTTCTCACCCACCACGCCTTAGTGTTAATTGATTCTCTGATTGATGTCAATTAGGCAGGAGGCTGCCCATTGTAGTGCCCCGATGCCAGGGGGCACTCTCCATGGCTCCTATCCTCCACAATACCACAGCCCAAGCCTCACAGATGGCATCTTGGTGTTCACATAGTCACCAGCCCCCATGCTAAGCACCAGAATCATCCTACAGGACCCCTCCATTATCCTTCCAATCAGGCAGCCTCTCCACCTTCATCTAGGCTATCTAGCCCCCCAAAGCCATTTTCCCCTCTCAGGCATGGCCCCCCCAGGACCTTCAGCTACCAGCCCTGGCCCACCTCCAGGCTAGTCAGGACCCCAGGCCCCCAGCTCTTGGGCATCCCTCACAGTGGGCCCCTGGCACTTTTGACCCTGGCCCCAGCATGGGCCAGACAAGGGTACTCTCTTATCCAGATCAGGTCTCAAGTCCCTCACTTTCTCCCAGGCTCCACCCTCTGGGCCCCTCAAACACTGGGGTTACCCACCCAGTGGTGGGGGCAAGATGTTAAGGCACCCCAACCCACCTTTCACATGAGTGGTAACTGGCCTGGTATTTCCTGGGGGCTCCCACACCACTGAGAGCCCCACCAGGCCACCCACACCCAGCAGGGAGCAGTTTTAGGTCACACCCAGGACCAAGGAGCCTCCTTACCATCCAATCCAGCTCCTCCTCCCTTACCGCCAGATTGTTCCCAGCAGCCCTCCAGCCAGACAATGTTGCTGCCTCAACCCCAGCAGCCAAACTGCCCTGTTTATATAGGCAGCCCTTGCCTCCAAAATGGCTACCCTCATCAGGCACCTGGTGGTTGCCAGCTCCAGGCCCTTAAAGTGGCAGGCACACACAGTCTCATTTCTTTGTTCACATTTCTTTGTGCTGCCCCTGGGCTCAATTTGGCAATGGGACATGTCTTTTGCACATATTCCTAATGCAACATCTCCATTTTACTTCTGGTTCTCTAATGAAGTTAGTCACCATACATGGTAGATTAGCTACAGCAGCCCAGCTTCTTCAGATGGGCTTGAGCTTCCTCTCAACATATGCATCAAGACATAATTACTTAGACAACTTTACTCATCAGACCTATTAGGAGTTTGAATCATTCAGTTACCTAGTTGTGACTGAATGTATTAAGTATATATGAGTTTGTGACCAAAGGAGATGTGCAAATCTCTTGTTAGGAAATCAGTTGCACATAGTATGTAGTGTGCATTTATAAATAGTTTATAAAAGGTTAATAAATGTGTCATAGATATTATATTTGACCTGAGGAACATGTGCTGTAAGTTTATTAAAACAAAGTGTGATATACTGGCAGCCACAATCTATCAAACAGTAAGATTTGTTTGGTAATATCTTTTAATCAGACTGCGTCTACAGAAACTAAATATACAGGGACTATATAGTTGGTTCAATAAAAGATATTACCAAACAAATCTTGCTGCTTGATATTCCCTGGATCATAACAGCTTCCAGAAGACTACTATAAACTATCTCCCTTTAAAAAGTTAGAAATCAAAATTTTCAAAACACTGAGGCTATTATAATCCATGGAAAGAAATTAAGACTGATGCCCATTATCACAAGAGAAAGTAGAGAGCCCGAAGTACATTTGATTCAGCTTGTTACACACTGTGGGTACGTCTATAATACTCAGCTGCAATACTAGGACAGCATGATTCAATGCAGTGCTGTTTCACTACCTTCCAAGTCAAAAGTTGTGGTGCTACCTCCAAATAGCGCTGTGTATACACGATGAAGTCCAATCAGTAAGCTGATGAGTGGATCTTACTGGCATGAACACAGCATCACACTCAGGCAGCTACACTACTTTCAGTTTTGGACATAGCACTTGAAGTACGAGTGTGATACTTCACAGTGCTGCCTGACAGCATAATTGTAGACATATTTTGTCAAATTCAATCTCTCTTCCTTACTGCAAGGGAAAAAAATGGTGTTTATAAATTTTTGGCTCTGATCTACAGTAGGAGTGGCCAAACTGTGGCATGTTTGCCACAAGTAGCACAGGCAGACTGTGGATGGCTTGTCGCAGATTCAGAGGGAAAGAAGGCAAAACTGCACAATGTCAGATATAGCAGGGATTAGCAAGCAGAGCAGAAGGGGAAGAAGATCAGAGTGGCACTTGGGGTAGAGGGTGATGCAGGGCTTAATTTAATTGACGACATACTTGCCAAAGATTTTGGCCCGTTCTGATCTCTAGAGTTTAAAATCACAACTGTAATTACCAAAGGCAGTACAAGATCGGGGTTTGCTAATTTTTTTGGTTTGTAATCTGTAGGATGTACATATCTTTAGTTTAACAGCCAGTGGCTTACCTTAAAATTCAATCTTTAGGAAAATATTAGAGAAGCAGGAGTTACATGGCATATAGTTGCTAACTGCTTAAACACCAATCATGGAACAATGCATGATCAGTAATTCAAAACCACCAACCTGGCTCCCATGTGTATTTGATAAACAGTGAGACAGTAACAACTGTGGTAAGCTATTCAGTTATTAGAGGCGTCTCCATGCCAACTTTGAGAGTTTGGAACATTCAGTTCACTTTTCTTCTAAAATAACCATTCAGTAGTCTCCACATGCTTGACAAGAATAATGGATCTTATCTTTTCGATTCATAGGTAATAACATAGAAAATAAAATCAAGTCCACCACCTTAGACAAACAAAGAAGTAATTCATAAAAGCATGAGATTGCAGTGGTCCTTGAATCCAGGGGTTTCCACTGACCTCTCCAGCAACAGGATTCTTCAGTAGAAGCCAGGCTAATATTGATGATTTTGGCCTATGGAAGCTACACCATCAATTATGGATGCACAAAGGGGGGTTGTGGTGTCCAAAAGGAGTTAATCTACACCACACATATAGGAAGTTTGGAAATAAATTCTTGCCTCTTACCTCAGTCATGCTTCCAAGACCCAACATTGCTTTAAGGAAGGATTTCCCCATATTGTCAATGGATTTTGAAGGCTCAGACACCAGTATGAAATATGTTGTTTTGTTGAAGCTAAAACATTTTGGATCAGTTTTCTCAGAGAAAGATTCTCTTGTACCCTAAATCCCAGTATGTATGGCACTGGCTGGCAATGTTATAGACCCAGATCTTAGTTTCTGCTCCTCCTGACTCAGAGCAAAGATTTGGACTGTCTCTCCCACACCTGCACCCTCCTTTTCCCCCAAAATACATACACCATCTTTACGTAAACTGAAAAGCCCAGATTTTGGTCCAAGAACTCCATTTTCAGAAAAAGGGGGTTGGGTTTAAATCCAATGCAGAATGGAAGCAAATTAAACCTTCTGATGAAACTGTTGTATCATAGTGTCTAGGGTCAGCAGGGGCCTAGAGCAGGCCATCTAGTCTGACCCCCCGCCAATGGCAGGAATGAGTGCCAGGGTCACAGGACCCCAGCCAAGTACCTATCTAAT
>JAGPOW010001338.1:49080661-49095266 GCA_030014935.1 Caiman crocodilus
CCGCTGCTCACATCTCTCCAGGTTGAGTACGACCCATCCACCACCACTCTCTGGGAGCGCCCCGCCAGCCAGTTTCTGACCCACTCAACCGTGTAGGGGCAACGCCACAACTCCCCATCTTTTTAATGAGGATGGGGTGGGAGACTGTGTCAAATGCCTTCCTGAAGCCTAAAAAGACTACATCGACAGGGACGCCCACATCCATGGATTTGGTCACCTGGTCATAGAAGGCGACCAGGTTGGTCTGACAGGACCTGCCCTTACCAAACCTGTGCTGATTGCCCTTCAGCATAAAGTCCCCTGCCGGTCCCTCACAAATGTGGGACTTGAGAATTTTCTCAAAGATCTTTCCCAGAACCGAGGTGAGACTGACAGGTCTGTGGTTCTCCGGGTCCTCCTTCCTCCCCTTCTTAAAGATGGGAACCACATTGGCCACCTTCCAGTCCTCCAGCATTTGTCCAGAGCTCCAAGAGCACTCATATAACCAAGCCAAGGGCTCTGCAATCACCCCCGCCACCTCCCTCAACACCCTTGAGTGCAGGTCATCCAGGCCTACCCACTTAAAGACATCCAGCCCTTCCAGAAATCCTTCCACCAGGTCTACCCTCACCCTTGGCCTAGCAATGATTCCTGAGGGGGAATACAGGCTTCCAGCGAGAGGGAAGTCCTGGTCGCCCCTCAGGAAGACTGAGGCAAAGAACTCATTGAAGATCTCAGCCTTCCCTTCAGCTGCGAGCACCAGGTTGCCCGACGAGTCCCTCAGAGGCCTGATGTTGCCCAGGGCTCTCTTTTTGCTCCTCCCATAATTGAAAAAGGACTTCCTGTTGTCCTTGATCATAGTCGCCAGGCGGAGCTCTACTCCCGCCTTGGCCTTCCTAATAGCCCTCTTGCACTCCCGAGCACAAGAGGAGTACTCCTTTTTGGAGACTGCTCCTCTCTTCAAAGATAGTATGCCTCCCGCTTAGCCCTCAGGGTCCCCCGAATATCCCTATTAAGCCATGGGGGCTTCCAGGCACTTTTGCTCATCTTGCATCAGACAGGAACGGTCGCCTCAGAGGATAATCTCCTTAAGGAACATCCACCCTTTGTGGACACCCATGTCCTCAATCCTACAGTCCTGCAGCGTCTTCTCAACCAGCCTCCTGAGCTTCCTGAAATTGGCCCTTTTGAAATCTGGAACCTGAGTCATAGCGTGGGCCCTATCTACACTGAGCCGGACAGCAAATTCTATCAGGCAATGATCACTATCTCCCAGGGAATCCCATACCTGGAGACCACCAATCAGATTGTCCCCCAAGGCCAGGACCAGATCCAGCAGCGCATCCCCCCTGGTGGGGTCATGCACCTCTTAGACCAAGTGGAGGTCCTGCAGCTCCACCAGGAACCTCCAGGACCTCTCGGACTTGGCTAACTGCTCCTTTCAGCAGATGTCCAGGTAATGGAAATCACCCATGACAATGACATCCTTCGTCCTAGCTGCCTCCTTGAGCTGGCCAGCAATTTGGAGGTCCAGTTGCTCCCTCTGGTTGGGTGGTCTGTAGCAGACACCCACCATTAAGTCCCTTTCCCCTCGTCCTCCTTGCAGCCTGACCCAAATCAATTCCGTCTGGTCCTCAGTCACCCCCAAGTTGACTCTTGATGCAGAGAAATGCTCTTTGACATAGAGCACAACTCCTCCGCCCCTTTTCCCTAGCCTGTCCTTCCCGAAAAGGGCATAGCGATCAATGCCTATGGCCCAGTCATGGGTCGGGTCCCACCAGGTTTCCATAAGCCCAACCAAATCTGGGTCTTTCACATCTTTCTTCTTGCACTTGGTTAATTTTATAATCACTATATTGAGGCACTCATATAAAGGTAACAATTTATTGCCTTTCGTTTTTCATTATTACTAAATCCAAGCTGAATGCCAGTTATCTAATTTACCATTTCTCTTCGTCCTTTTCTAATCATGAAGATTTTCCATTTGGCTCTCTCTTTTGACTTTCAGTATATTTACCTTGTCAAAGTAGACCACTGTTTGCAGTAAATTTTGCCTCCCAGTCTCAGGTACTTTTATTAGAGCATCTTGTTTGCTACGGTACAGTTATAGCTCTGTCAGGATTTCTATTATAAATTCTATTTTTGTGGGTTTATAGCTTCATAATAAAATTGCCTACTGTGCTGAAATTTGTCCTCTATCTGCCAAACAAGTTTTTTTTCTTTACTATTTAAAACTAATTAGTTATACCTTAATATTTTCTATGTATAGAGCAATGCATAAGCCAATTAATTAATCTCCACACTACCCCATGAAACAGGCAAGTATTTATTATTTGCAATTGTCATACCAAAAATAAAGAGCCTAAGTTACTTGTCCAAAGACAGCATCAAACTTATAGTAGGAGGTCCTAACTTCCACTTCTGTGGACAGACCACCAGACATTGTTTTATCCATTCAGGTTTTAAATGAAGCATAATTTCAATAATTACAAACCAAATATATTAACAAGAATGTAGTAGTGTTGAAACAAAAAGTCTATACTTACATTTCAGTTGAGTTTTAAAGTAAAATTTCCAAAGAATCCGAGCTGCATAGTAGCTCAAGTCTTACTGGGTGTGTCTAGATGAGACACTACTGTGTAGTGGTTACTGTGCATTTATTTAGTACTTATATAAGCAAGTACTAAATAAATGTGCAGTAACTGGAGTTACTGCGCAGTAGCAACAGCAAATACCTTTTAAGTGACATGATGTGTAGACACACCCACTGAGTGTCACATGCATGGTGCCCCACATACAGAATACCAGTTCATTGGTTCTAAGTAGCTTACAGTGCAGAAACCAGGACTTCAGAGAGAGATTACTTATGTGCTTCAAATTAATCCCATTAAAACCAGTTGGGATTGTCATTTGGGTGAGAAAAAAGGTCTTGTTATTGAAAGGGAGCATCAGGGTACAAAAAAATAGCAGAATAAACAACAAGGAAGAAGAGATAGAAGGAGACCTGGCCAGAGTTCTTGGCAGGAATTAACTAGAGACTTTATGTTTAAAAAAAAATGTGCTTGGATATAACAACAGAGATAGTGTCAATGGAAGAAGTGAAATAATTGTTATTTTAGCTATCCTCTTTAACAGTATGGTGGGTGGTGGTTATCCTTTAGAGCACCTTAAGAAGGGTCTGTAACATGCCCTCTAACAAAATTGTAAATGCAGGTAAATTCAAATCTCTTTCAAGGAGCACTGCAGCCATAACCATAAATCAGGATGAAAACCTATGGTATTGGAATTGTCCCCAAACAAACCTATCTACAATTCTCTCTGGCACAAAGAAGATCAGATCAGGATCAGTTGCACCCAAATGTTCCTGTTATAGAGTCATGGGAAGGTGGAGTGGGTAGAGTATTCAACGCTTACCCCCCAACTAAGAATGAGTCTTCCTCAGTATACATCAGTTCTAAGAGTGTTACACACATCTTCATCCCAGAGATCTCCTGCATATCCAGGGACTGACTAGTCTTGAGTGCAGATTAGACTGAAGTTCTCTTGTGCTACCATAACCCCCAAAACTTACCCCTGAATCAGCCCAACAAGACTGGGCACCATATGTCAGATATTTAAAATGGTCCCTATTTAATGGAGGAGTAAATTCTAAAACGCATTTCAGTTCCTCTGAATACAGAATTAGGAGAAGTTTTGCAAGTATCTAATTAGTATTAATTAAAGACTGCAAAACACTCTGCAGATGCGAAGTGCTAAAGAGACGTTAAGTGTTATCTCAGATATAACATACACAAATTAATAACATTCATTACCTTTTTTAAATGCCCCTTTAATATTAACAGTAAATACCCAAAGGCACACTTGAAATCTCTGTCGCTGATGATTAAGTGTTGCTCAAGGTTTGCAGCAGGAAGGTTTTGACTTTAGTATAAAAATGTTCAATAATTAGACCCTACAGCAACAGTCAGAATAACTATGGGCCTGGGCTCAAATGCCAGATCAAGTACAACCCCTCTCCCTCTTCAGCTCTATGCATTATGTCTAACAACTAAGACGAAGAAGTGTTTCCTGACCTAACTCTGAACTTTGCTTACCATGCCCACACCAATAGATCTATAAGTAATGAGCATAGTTTGCTCTTCATTTGTGAACTTTAGAAAACAGCCCTGAATCAATTGTATTACTGGTAAGCTTGTCCCTGGCAACTTTCTTCCAGTGTACAGCAATTTCCTACAGATCAAATAACTGAGGGACATCAAGACTGAGTTTGATAAGCCATGTCACTAGAGTAATAGCACAAGTTCAGACCTGTGGAGCTCTAATCACTTCTGTGTTCAGTGCTCTTATAAAAAGAACAGAAGTGACATTTTCTAGCACACAGTCCTCCAAAATAAATACTATAAATGCACATTGCCGAGGAAACATCAAGAAAAATTAGTACAGAAAAGTTTTATTTTTTTATTTATACGCACACATACACATATTTTCCCCCCTTAAAACAGAGATGGCAAACAGGTTTCAAATTCAGTAGTAGTTCATTCTAGCAACATTGTTTCTATTTAGATAAGTAGTAAGATATCACTCATATTTGTACCTTAACATTCTATATCCTTCCTGCTTGCTCACCTTGAGTTGCTGTGCTTGGTACAAATGAAGATACAGACCTGATAGTCCCCCGCTTTACACCAGGTGTAGTCATTTAACCCTGCCTAAATTGACCATAAAGTACCACTACATCAGAATGATAATGTTATGTGCTCAGTTTGCATTGATATAAGTAACTAATATCCCCCTTTACATTTGACAAGAAATCAGTTTGCTCTTTGGAATGTTACTGAGCATGCAGAAATTGACAAGAAGCTCAGAAACTGAGCCCTTCAGAAAAGTATGGGAAAACTAACAGGTGGGGGTTTTTTAATCTTGTATTTGACTTGCCAGTGCATATATTTTTATAGGGTGATCTACGAATGGGTTGTGAATTTTTTAGATCTTGACATATGGGAATATCCACATCTCACATATCATTCCATATATGATCTGATTATTGAAGCTTATGTAGGAATTAATTGCCAAGACTATTAGCACAGCTAAAAAACATATGGCTGATACATTTTCCTGCCATGTTCAGTGTACAGAGGAGATGGCTGATCCCACAAACATTTATTGCCTTGACTAGCCCTTGGTCTCAAAAGGTAGTTTTATTAACTTAGGAGGAACTACTCAAATGATTAAGGACCTGCAAAACCAGGTTTTGTATGAGTATCATTAAGGTATGGAGCAAACAGACTTGGAGATAAATCACTGTTACTTAGAATAAATTCCTACAGGATTGGTGGATTTTTTTTTCAAATTATCTAAACTATGCATATTTTCTATGCGCCTTGGATTAGAGTAGGAGAGAAAAGGACTAAACAAAACTAATATATTTGGTCACTCTGGTAAAGCTCCCATGGACAGCTAGACTACTTTCACAGATTCAAGGTAAGGAGTAGGTGGTGCCTGTTCTTTAGTTTGCATATTTAGGGGTGCAGGGCTCAATACTCTAAGGTCTCCACCCAACATTACAATGCCTCACCAGTATGGGATGCCTAATGGAAACATCCACTCCAAGTTAGGGGTGCTCAGACTTTCTATATACACTGCATGGAGAGACTTAGGCACCTGAGGAGTGAAATGCAGATGGGAAAAGGGTAAGTTGCTGAACTGGCTAAAGATATAACCTTTATCTAACCAGATAGGCAACTCATATTTTTGTACCTGGTTATGACTTTTCTCAGTACTCACTTTTGCTTCCTGGCCATCAAGACTCTTTTCCCATTGAGAATGTTTCTATTTTGAATAACATCTCCAATTTCATTCCCCTTCCATTTATGGTGGTCTGAGTATAGTTGCTTAGGCTGCAGACAGACATTAAAAAATAAATAAATAAAAATGCACTTTACCGGAAGTAGCAGCACATTAGTTTGAGCCAGCTGTGCAGCATCTGTATAGATTGGGTACTTCAGCAGAGCTTTTTGGTGTTTTTATCTAACAGCTGATTCAAATCAGGGCATCCCATACTACCCCCACCACCCGCAGCTGAGAGATCATAGCAGCTGTGATCAGGACAAGAGGTATGATTATGTGGATCACCTGTTAGATCCTATCATGCTTTTACCTGGACATGTATAGGTGGCCTGTGCACATGCTCAAAAAAATGGCCCAATTGCTGACAACTTCATTCATTCTGGTACCAGTCACTGGTTAGGGACATAAACAATACCTAAAAATAATTGAAGCAGACCTTTTATGGGAAGGTTTTTGGTCAGTGATTCTCAACCAGGATAGTGAGGCACCCTGGGATGCCACCAGTTACTTTGAAGGGTGACATAAGGTAAAAGGAGATAAGGAAGGTATAAAGAGATAAACTAAATAGATAAATGCAGACTCAGATTGTCTCTGCCTAATTGATCCTGCATCTCACTGCCTAGCCCTTCTGTGAGCAGGAAAACACTACAAAATATAAATTAGTTTTTAAATTTGCTATTCAGTTCATAAAAGGTGCCTTGAGTCCAAAAAGTTTGAGTACAACTTCTTTAGGTTAATTCTTATTCCCTTAGAGCAGTGATTCTCAACCATGCTGCCAGGTCACCCTGAAGTGCCATGAGATCCTTTGAAGGGTGCCACAGGAAATGTGAGGAAATAAATGAAGTGTGAGAAGATAAGCAGTTAAGAGCAGGCTTGGGCTTTCTCTGCCTAGCCATTCGCTCACCCCCACTATCCAACCCTTCTGCAAGAAAGTGAAAACTCTAATGAATAAATCAGCTTTTGAAATGTGGTGCCACTGAATTCACAAAAGTTATGGAGTCTAAGGGGGAAGGGAAGGCTGAGAACCACTGCCTTAGAGAATATTAACTCCACTCCATATCTTCTCTTCCACCCCCCCACATTTCACCTAAAATGCATATTCATAGGTCCCTTTGTGAGATAGCATTTCCTCCAAAAGCCCTTCCACTTTACTTCCAAACTATACAACATTAAAACAATTGCTTTTTTTTTTTATCTAATTTGTCCATTTTCTTTCCATACTAAGCAATAAAAGGAAAATGAGACAGAACATACTGAAATAACTGAAAGTTTACAAAAGCAAGAAGGAGCATCAGGGCCTATGGCAATTAATTCATTTCTTCATGAAGTCACTTCATTCTCAGTTCCCTGTATTAGAGTCAACCTGCAACACAGTGTAACTGTCCAGCTATACCTTCTGATATCTTTCACCTTCTGACAGCACCTTCTCCATTTCAGATGCATGTGGCATTGTAAAATTTTAATCAGCTGAGCTGAAATTTTCTATGAAAGACATCTGCTTCAGAATGACCTTTTTGAAAGTTTCAACAACAACAGTTCAAGTGCTCCTAGAATAAGGGTTAAAACACATTTTGTGCTTGCTAAAATTCTTACAATTATTTTCGAAAGATGCTTTAATGTCCTCATGCTTCAGGGCAGTAACTTAAAATTTGGTGGGTGGGATGTACTGAAGTTTCCATCCTCGTCCTGTATCCAGGGCTCGTTCTGGTGCTGTGCTGAGCTGGACATTCCCTGAAATCACTGTGGTTTACTATGGCACCATGCATGAAAATTATGAGTGGACTCTGCTGTCAGTGCTCCCCCTGGTGAGGGAATAGTTAGATGTGTTAGTCTGAAGTAAGGCAGAAGGCAGACTAGATATGTACTTTAGAAATTAACTACATAAGATATATAGAGAGATCTATCTATCTATCTATCTTTTTAGTCTATAAAGTTATCTCGCTGCTGACATCCAGCAGTGATGAAGCATGAAGGCTGCTACTTAACTGAAAGTACAAAGGACAGAGGATGAGGCACAAAGACTGACAAGGAGATTGGGCTGAAACGAGGAAAACCAGGATAGGGCAGACCATAGAAATTGGGACTGGAAGCCAGTAAGAGCAGCAGAGAGTGAGATTAGAGTCCCTGGAGGTGGTGAGGAAGACTGACATTGGATGAAGAGATAAGAAAAGTTGAAAGCTAGGATTCATAGCTAGAAGGTTGGACAAGGAAGACCACAATAAAATGAGGAGCCACAGGAGCGTATATCTGAATTGAGAAGACAGAAATGAAGGGAAGGTGACAAGTGGCAACTCACAGTTATGCAAGTCTGAGACGGCATTTAGTCTTAACCTGTGGTGGCTCTGAAACTCCATCTTTGATGGCATAAGATACCACAGATTTAAAATGGTTTAAAGGTAACCTGTAGCAACAACATAGGCACCTCAGCATGGGATCCAAAACAGCCCACATAGTAAAAAGGAAGCTTTCTTAAGTCAATACATTTATCATGCTAGACCCAAATGCTATAGCTAAACCAATAGGAAATACAGAGAAAATGAAAGAATCTTAAATCCATCCCTCAGAGTGTATTCAGAT
Organism: Caiman crocodilus; assembly: GCA_030014935.1. Lineage (NCBI taxonomy): Eukaryota > Metazoa > Chordata > Crocodylia > Alligatoridae > Caiman > Caiman crocodilus. Next base: position 49,089,065 of record JAGPOW010001338.1, read on the forward strand.
TTCAGGGAAATAGCTCTATTCTTTAGGGATCCACATGTCAGAGCTCTGTTGAAGGTAGGTTCTGAGGCATCTTTCTTTTAATGAACTAAGGAGTAGACCCCGGACTGTTTGCATATTTTATATTAAGCGGTCATTGGATAAAATGTATAGACAGGTACTGAACTCACAGCCTCACCCTTCCCAGGTAAGTGCGCTACCACCTCGCCTGGAGTTATGCCCCATGCCATACTGTTTCTAACCTAATGAATCTTGAATTCTTTTCTGCACAGTGGAACAACTTCAACAGGATTAGTGAGGGGAAGAGATAGGGAAGGGACAAACGTACGCAGAAACTGTATGGGTGGCTGGACTTGTATGATCAAACCCCTTGGGGCACAGAAGGGAATTGGATCTAAGTCACCACATAGTGGGCAACTGCTGTAACCACCAGACTACATACATGAGGAAAGGGGGTAACCTCTTTATCCAATCATGTTTTAAAGGAATATGGTGGGAACAATTATATTTTATGAGGAGCCTGATCCTGTCAGTATCTTAGGTGTGCTCTGAGAATGCCTGCTAGATTAGGCTCCTCAGACGACTCATATAGGAGATTTCTGAATCCTTGCTGGGTTTAGACATGATCTAGGCACCAAGCTGTTCACAGCCCTGTCAAAAATAGAAGTGCTAGATGCCTAAGAAACTCTGACTCAAAAGACAGGTACCTCTAGGGGCTGGGTATGTCTATTATTAGGTGGCAGCTGAGCAGGGGTTTACAGGATTGCAGTTTTGGATTTAGATGCCATAATTCTACCTAAATCCCATGACAGACATCTAAATCTCTTATTGGATCTGGCCTGAGGAAACTAGGTCCTATACTGATATTGAGATAACTTATTAAATCCAAAGCTGCATAAGGGTCCAAGGCCCCAGCAGCCAAGAGCCAAGATTGGTAAAACTGCAGGAAGGCAAATCTCCATAAAAGCTTGCAGGACTCCTAGGATGGCTTGGGTGTGGGCAGATGAGAGGTTTAAGAAGCTGTACTTATTTTGTTTTTCTATCTCCAGACCTGTAGTCAGCTTTGCTTGTATAAATCTTTTTCTCTACATAATGAATTCTGTTGCTGTTGCCTTCTTACTGATTGCCTGAGGAAGACTGATTTTGGGGCAAGTGATAATCAAGGCTAGTTTTTTCTATGGAAAGTGTGATTGCTTTCAAAATGCAAAGGAGAGGCCACCTGGAACTGGTAGAGATTCTCTTGCTGCAGCTTTGGGGTCCAGTATGGGAACAATGGAGCTGAGGCCTGTGGGGGTAAGGGATTATCTCAAGGTAACCTCAATCTGTTCCTTCGGACAAAAGGCAGCACAGTCGTGACAAATTTAGGGCTCTGAGGGTTCCCCAAAAATGGGTTTGGGACACCTGCAATATTAAGCTAGACTAGAGAAGCAATACGTAAACTAAGGGAAACAGATTTTTTAACCAAATATTTTATTTAGCCCTAAGCCCACAAATACATACTTGCATGACTCCAGCCACACAAGCAGCAACAAAAGTCAATAGGACAACTCATAGTATATGAAGTTAGGCATCTGCAGGTTTGCAGGCTCCAGGCCTATGTTCTGTCCTGGGGTTCTCCTGCCCATGAACAAGTCTTCTGGGGCTTTTCTTTATTCATGACTCCACCATAACTATCTGAAACAAAAGCCCTGTATGTGGCACATGCAGATACAGGCATGTTTTATATTGTAAATCATGTGGAAAGTTCTCTCGAGTATTTTTCCCCACACAATTTTTCCCCACAAGTCATTCAACTAATTGTCAAACATGAAAATGCTCTTTTAGAATTGTATTTTTAATGGAAAATTATGCAAAGATCTCCATTAGAGATGTATAAAAAAAGAAGTTAGTCTTTGCCAGTTCAGATCTTCACATTACTTTTTAATTTATACAGTGTTGGTTGAAGGAAAAGTCATGAACACATTAAAATTTTATGCCTCTACTCCAAGTGGGAAGAAACATTACATAACAGGATTTGTATCAGATAGCTATGGACCTTCTCCACATTTAATCTTTCATACCAAGTTAAATATTACTTCTTTTTCTCTACAGAAAAGGGAGGAACAGCTTTTTGACAATGTTTTTTTTAATAAAATACAAGGTATTAAGCAAAAGCTACACTTCATATTATTGAATCTGTATCTTAAGGCTAACAGACATAATCAAAAATAATAATCATTACTACATATTTAGCACAGAGTCCATTTTCCTGTCAGTGAAACTCATAATGATATCATGAAAAAGAAAATCAGTTTTGCAAATCTGGTATGCTTTTGCTTTATATTGTTAGATTGCAAAGATTGGTTATTTCTGGTTATAATATTAAAATACAGTGCTTAGAGTTTCAAATTTAAATCAGAATGGGAAAATTAGTCCACATAAAATAAGGTCTGATCTGAATTTTCTGATTTGAAAATTCAAATAGAGGTCAAGTGTTTTTTTGGTTGGAGGCAAGGATGGGTTTTCCTGGAAAACAAAGGAGTTTACTTAATTTTTGAAAGAAGAAATAAATCAGCTCCTCTGCTACTCAATTTCAGAATTAATTGAACTTCAGCATGTTTCAATATTGATACAATAAACTTAAACAACGTAAGTAATGACAACCCTATGTTTCTTGAATACCTTTCTGCCTAATCTTATTATTGTATTGTCTTACATACAACACACCCAAATAAAATATACACCTTGTTTTTGAAAAGTAAAAAAGAAGCATAAAAGATCCTTGAGATTCAAGGAACTGGGTGGTGGCGGAGAAGGGGTGGAGAAGGGACACAAGAGGAAGAGGTGGAGAGAATGTCCTCAGCCAGAAGCTATTGAGCCCTGCATGCAGTACAGACAGTTTTACTTTCTTTTTCCCCTGGCAAGGAGTTAACTGGCAGAAATTGCTATTACTGTATTTATATTTACTTGATTATAATGTGCAACCCGATTTCTATCAGTTGAATTGCGGTGGAGGGAGGGAGTGTGCTGTATGTAAGAAAATATGGTATATTATTTGTATTAAACCAGTACCTGAAGGATATAACTGATATCAGGGTCCTGTGTGCACCATACTAACATATAGAAAGTGATGTGTTTTGCCTTGATAAGCTTACAATCTAAAAAAAACAAAACCAAAAATACAAAAAAAAAAGCAGCAGGCAAGAGTAGGAAGAGAATTGCTCTGAAAATAACAGAACTACCACCGTATGCATTTTTACAGGTACTTCCCACCATTATCTGGCATTGTGAGAGAGATCTGTTCGCTAAGATTGTTTAGGCCTGACTTCCCTGCTTACAGATTTCATTCAGGTTGTCCTTCCTTTCAACTGCTGCACTTCTCTACTATGTTCTATTGTATTCTGGATTTTGGAGACTTGTTTCAAAAGAGCTTGCAGATCTGCTTAGCAACTGAGCAGAGTTTGCTTTAATTTTACTGTGTCATTGTACATTTTAAAAGATTTTGTTTTAATCAACAAAAGAATTGCGTTGATTTTGTACAGTCTTTGATTTATTCCTCTCAATTTAACCATTTCTAATTTTTGCCTGAGGCACAATATCATTATTGTGCCTCAGGCAAATAATCATATAATCAGTGTCCCTGGTCTCACAGTGCAGAGACACTGTTAATTCCAGCAAGCTCAGATTGCTCCAGGGCTGTTGGGTTCTGAGGAGCCTGATCCTTTTTTCTCCAGAGATCAGGCAGCCTCTGTCCCTGCTGCTGCTGATGGAGGGAGCAGAGCCGGTCAGGGCAACAGTAGCAGGAGGGTCCAGAGCTGCACTGCTTGCTCTGCCTCGTGAGAAATCATGCCCAGCCCTGCTGTACCCCAGTGTCATTGGTTACCCTGAATCAGATGGGGCCGCTGCTTTCTAGGATACTGGAGGACTTCAACTTCAGCAGATAGCTGTGGGAAGTGGCCACATGGTAATGGAACAGGAACAAAATTAGGAAGATTGGAGATAACCCTGCCCTAGAATGGTATAATTTAAAAGTAACAAGTGCTTTAGGCCACTCAAACTGTGATAATGTGCAGCCTGTCCAGGGGTTAAGAGTTCTAGACGTCAATAAGGCCCTGAGAGCAAGAAATGATGCACTGTGCTGACTCTGTTGCATTAAAATATTTTACTATAATTAGCTAAATTTTAAAAAATTACAAGAAATTTAAGGATCCAAAGTAACAGAATAATTCTTCCTATCCCAAGGCTTCTGTTTTGTTTGGTCTAACTGAAAGATACAGAAAATTACATAATTCTAATAGCCCATTAATAAGTACCATCTCCCTGGGGATGATCTGTGAAATTCAGTTGGAAATAAATTAATTCTGCATCATAAGACATGATGCTTCATATAGGGCACATCTACACATGAATTTAAGCATGACTAAATTTAATTCACATTAAGCTAATGTGCATTAAATGATTTTGGCAGGTGTCTGCACATGCAGAGACTTGGCACTAAAGCTAGTCTGCCCAGCAACTAGGGGCACATGGTAGTGCTGTAGGGACTTGGCACTAGCTTTAGTGCCAAGCTTTAGTGCCAAGTCCCTACAGCACTGCCATGTGCCCCTAGTTGCTGGGCAGACCTGGCACTAAAGTTAGTGCTGGATCACCTCTACACATTAATTAATGCACTTTAACTAATCACATCTAAATTTGATCAAATTTAGGCATGACTAGCCTAATTTTGCCATCTTTAATGCACATTAAGGGCACATACATGTAGACATGTGCCCATTATGCACATTAAATTAAGTTAATGTGAAATAACTTGTCTTGTGTAGACATGTCCATAGAGGAGTTATTTGTTTTATGGCAATACCTAAAGGCATCAGGAGGAATTAAAACCTTATTGGGCAAGATATAGTATAAGCATGACAAGCAGCAGCTGCCCTGAAGATGTTGTGGTTTAATACTCAGTCAGTCATGCAAGGTTGGTGACAGAGTTGGGACCAAATCCTGGGTCTGCTGACTCTCCAGTCCAGAGCCATATTATCTAGACAAAGTCTTCAGGCCAAATCCAGACTGTAGGGCTTCTTGTGGCACTGCAGCAAGCAGTAGTGGTTTTAACCCCTCCACACTTACAATGCTTCTGTCACTTCCCTGCTGCCAAAAGACATTCCCATGAGAGGATCTCAATCCAGAAATTCTGCTGTAGAGTATGCATCATTGCCATCAACATCCCAGGTGCTGGCCCTGCCACCACAGCAGCTCTGGTAGGAACACAGGGTTTTGCACTGCTGCCACTTGCCCCACCACAGAATTTCAGTCCCTGTGGACCATTAATTAACCACTTGTACACTACCTGCAGCTCACATATTTGGATAGCCCTGTCTTAGACAATACAGTTTCTTGAGATGTCTTGAGCATAGGATAACGCACCTAGTACCTGATCCTGCTTTCAGTGAAGTCTATTTCAAACTGCATTTTTACAAAGTCATCACAAGCTCAGCATCTGGGGAGTTCCAAGACATTAGATAACTATGAGACAGTTCTTACTTGGCTGTTATGATAGCAACTGTTTCTAATGAAGTTTAAGGGAAATCACGACTCTATTCATATTGATCTTAGGTTTTGTAAAAGTTTGTTTTAACAAAACTTTGCTGTCATGACCAATTTCAGTTAAGAAAATCTTTAATTCATGCCTAGCAGGCTCTCTCATTTGCTTCCAAATATTTATTTTAGTATACTGGTAATTAAATAATATTAAATTCCTAATATAGTAGAGAGAAACTCTTGCCTGTGAGGACAATAAATGAAAATTGACATAAAGCTGAGACTATATCATCCATCCCTCTAACTTAAGGAGACACCCTTTGCAAGGATGTGATCAAAGCTAAGGAATGAGTTCCTGACAGGCAGTTGGTAACTAATGATGTGAGTTTGTATAATTTGCCCAAGTGAAACATATAAATTCAGTTTGATTTTATGAAACTGCTGTATCATTGGCTTAGCCATTTGCTATGAGGCTTGTGTCATGTATCTTCCAGACCAGAAACAATTGAGGATCGTTAACCTAAAGAGTATTCCCTCCAAACAAGATCACTTTAGAGCTATAGAACTGCTGAAACCTAATGGGAAAGCTTGCTCTTCATAGTATCATAGTATCATAGTGTCTAGAGTCGGAAGGGACCTGGGCAGATCATCTAGTCCGACCCCCTGCCTTGACAGGAAAGAGCACCGGGGTCAG
>JAGPOW010001338.1:49099945-49113780 GCA_030014935.1 Caiman crocodilus
TCACCTATTTCCCAGTGTGTTTCATTGTTTTTCTTCGAGGCCCCTTGCCTGATACAGCTATCTCCCCCTTATCGCTGCAGATGGGCATTATTCACAAAATAGTCTCTCAGTCTTACCTTTTATCCTGTCTTGGGAGGATGGCTCGAGGCCATTTATCATGTCTTTGGGAGAATGGCTCGAGGTCATTCTCAACAAAACTACTGATCAACTCAAACTCTGTTGCCCTCAATGTCACTTTGTTATGTGAGGATAAAAAAAATTGCTCCAAGAAACCTTCATAAAAATTATTACTGTCATTCACATAAATATTTGCAGTTGTATTTAATTGTAAGAATTAGCAAGTAAGAAAGAAAAATGGAGTTTTATCATGTGCAGTCTCAAAGTGTTCTTGGGCATGGATTATTTCTGCCACAGGAATGATACAAATTAGGTCGTACCTCTGTTAAATCCTAGGCCTTCTCTAGAACAAATACACAGCCCTACTAAGAGACAAACAGTACAGTTTACTATACAAAATATTTGGCTCTTGAAACCAGCCTTCCAAAAAAAACCCACAACAACAACATGATTTGTTCAAAGATAATATTCCCACTCCACCTTGAAGTAGGCAATCTAAAATATGCCAAGATGCTGTGATGGATTAATACACATAATGATGCTGTCTACCTAGTCTTCTAAGTTTACAATGTAAATACCATTTTTTTAAATTGGAAGCAACACCAAAACATGCTGCAACACTACAGCATGTAGCATAGTTACAGTTGTGGCTAAGTATAAAAAGGATGTATTGCCCTTACTTAGAAAAGCATGTTATATTCCAGCTTAGCTTTCAGCACAATGGTATTATGTCTAGATACTATATTTACTCCAATCTAATCAAATGTAGTTATTGGAGACCTGTCTTAAATTTTCCCCCCTCCCATTGCTATTGCAAAGAAAATAGTGGCTGGGGGTCAGATTGCCCTCTGCTCTTCCTCCTCCCTGCCCCCATACACACACATTTCTTCCCCCTGAAGCCTTCTTGGCTCCCCCACCCCCAGCTCCTTATAGCCCCTACCCCTCTCCCACCTCCCCACAACCTCTGCCCCTTCTCCCCTGCTTCCTGTGGTTTCTGCCTTTCCCCAGACCTCCTTACTGTCAGATGCTGCTTGAGCTCCTTCCCTTCCTGGAGCACAACATGTGGAATCTCAGCCCATGCCAGGAAGTGCAAGTGTCAGCACCGCTGACTGGCCAGGCAAGGGACAGAGTTTCCATGTGCTCCGCGCTTGGGAGAGAACCCAGCCTGAAACTGGAACTGAGCTGTGCCTTATAGTAAGAAGGAGAAGATGGTATAGGAGGCTAAATGTGCAGAGGGCAAGTGGAGGGGGCAGGAGACTGCTACAGGTCCAACCCTGGCTCAGGATCAGAGTCAGAACCACAGTAGCCACCTACCCCTCATTCTGCTTTACATGCAAATCTTAAGATGAGCGACTTTTCCCTACCCCCATACTGATTGTGTGGGAGACTTGTCTTAGATTTGAGCAAATATGATATCTTTTTATGTCAGTAAAAAGTATCTGAGTGCCTTATAATATTAATGGATTTTGTCCCCATGATGCCCCAGTTAGGCAAGGAAAACCATTTCCATTTTTTGCTTGGGAAATAGAAGCTCAGATCAATTATAGATAATATTTTCATATCTAACAACTTCCATTTTCCAAAGTGACAAGCATTTGTGAGCCCGAGCTTATTGCAAGTCAATAGGACTTAGTGAGAAGTTACATGCCAAACTTACACCATACTGAGAACACTTAAAATGCCCTCAGTATGGTCCTAAAATGTGATTGTCCACATATTAAAGCCCATTAAGTCAGGCTAATTGCCCTCAAAGTATCTCAAAGTTATGTCACTTCAGGCAAGGGTTAACGCTGGGTTGCACTACCTAGTTCATGTTAGGTTAACTTCAGCCTGCTCCATGGAGATTAAATGATCAATTTGAAATCCTCCAGCATCCCAGGATGTATTGCTCCCAGCCCTCCCTATCTCTGCCAAGCAGGGATAGATCCCAGGTATCCTGGCTCCTAGCCAAGACTCAGCTTGCTAGCTCTCTAGTGGCAAGTCAGAGTTGTGCAGGCAAGAAACTGTATTTGCCTTTAAGGTGAGACTGCTCACAGCACATTCTAACTTTAAGGCTCCACAGATTTAGGTGTGGTCTAAATGTATTGTGTAACTTTACCCTTAGGCTGCTAATTCACTTCAGTCCTTGTGAAACCATTATTTTATGTGACTTTTCCAAGATCAGACAAAGAGTCTGTGGGTAAGGGTGTATTTGAACTAGATCAGCCTCTCATGGCTAGTTCTCCAATTGACATTAGTCTCGTTGCCTTCATACACTGAATGTTAAGCATCTGCTTAAGTGCTCTCCTAACCTCCTTGACTTTGAATTAAAAACTCAAAGAAAGGAGACAGCTCCCTGTAATCACAAAAACTTATCTACCAAAAAAGCTCTCAGAAGTAAAATTACTGAATATCAGCCCATATTGGAGAAAGACGCATTCTACAGCAGCCATGTTTCATTTTCCAAAAAAACCCCAAAACCCATAAACATAAGAAATCATTTATAGCATAGCACCTTAAAATGTACTGGCAACACAAAGCAGGCAACCTGAGTAGCATCACTCATTTCACTTTCATTTTACCATTTCATTTCTGTGTCCATTTCCTATTTGATAACTTTCAAACATGCCCCCCAAGTTCAGAGATAAGAATTCATTCTTTGTCAATCATAGAACCAGACAACTATGAAATTGAAAAAGCTTACTGTTTCAACTAGTTTACATCCCTGAAAATACAAGATTGTTCCCTATAGCAACAATCACTGTCTCACTGACATTTTGTCTGGTCATAAGCAATGGCTTCTATGGGACTACATAAATGAGCATGACAATAGAGAATCAAGCTTATATCAAGGCTATTATCACAGTAATCAGTTGTTTGAAGAGAATGCTATCTTTATGTTATAATATATTAACTTTGGATGGCATGGTTCCATTTTGGGGATAGCTGGATCTATTTATCACAGATAAACAATGATATCACATGCCATCTTATGCAAGGCTGTACCTTAACTAATATTTACAAAGCATGACGGACGTGATGATAACTTAAGTCTAAAGGATCTTAAATTGCATACCCAAGTAGAATGCTCACTGACAACCACTTAAAAAAAATCACACAGACCTTTTGTGTGTTCAGTTATAGTTTTAAATAAGAATCTTTACATATTGCATTTTCATATATAACATTCAGTTTATGGATCTACTGCTATCCAACATACCAAATTGTGTGTTACACACTCTTCTGAAAAACACCAGGAGCTGGGTTATATGACTACTGTGCATTAAAAAAAATAAAACTATCTGTTCAAATATTCAGATATTTGGCATTATCCTCATGGATTTCTATTGTGATAATATCTGTTTCTTCTTACAGGATCACAACAACAGCAGCTTGCATGATGGATCTACGCAGATACCCATTGGATGAACAAAACTGCACCCTAGAAATTGAAAGTTGTAAGTTGTTGGAGGGAGAGGGTTGATCAAACAGCATCATTGGATTGAAAATAATTCATTGGTTAGGTAAAGTATATAGCTGTTTTATGACAGAACTCATAGCCTTCTTGTATACCTAGCAGTTTGTATGTATAATACTATACAATACATTTATGGAATTCAGTGCCTAGGCAAGCCATATTTAATTCAAAATATTATGCTGAGCAAAGGTTATCAAATCCTTTGAAAAATATCTTGCCAAATGAGGGGTACCATCCCCCAGCTCCTAAAGCAGGGCAGAAATTTGCCTAATCTGAATAACCTTCTCACCACAAAATCTTGGTAAAGCCTCATCATCACAATTTATTCATCTATAAAAAGAAGGACTGTTTCTGCCTCATAAGGAAGTTGAAATGGTTAATTCAAAGCCAAAGACTTTGAGATCCTCAGACAAAAGGTCATACTCCTGCAACATTAAAATCTACAAAAAAGTTTTGCTAAAGACTTCAGTCTATTTGGTCACCTCTACCTGTGATATGTATTACACAATTGCCTGATTAACTGCAATTAATTTAGACCAGCTACATGTACAAATTAACTATCACACCATAAAAAGGTCCAACCTGCCAAAAACTATAAAAATTATAAATGAGAATATGTTCATTCTTGTGCCCTGAACAATTCAGGTAATGAAATTGTCACATACCTTCAAAATTACCCTCAGTTCTAAAGTGCCTTCTTTCTAAATGCATAATCATAACAACTTTAGTATAAAATCAATCAAAATGCAGCTTTTTCATTTAGCTTTTAAGTGCTTGGTAAGAAACTTGAAATGTTTCTTCAAGAATTATTAGCTGTAGCTGGTTTTTCTAGGAAAGTCAGTTTATCATGATTTTATGAATAGTCTGCTGGAAAGCAAGAACAATAAATAAAGCTTTTATTCAGCTAACAAGGGATTCTAATCAAACACACACAACAGGCTTCATGAAAATTGTTTTTATTACAGTGTGTTTTGAGCAGAATGTGTTCACACTTACTATGGAGACCCAAAAATTACATCTTTTATTTGTAAGTACCAATTGTTTTGACACTGCAGAATCAACATCTTACCTAGATAGGGGAGGCATAGTTATCTAGGTCCTGTCTCAGATGTCTCAGCAGCTCCAAGTGCTATTCCCCATAAACAATGATTCATTGTTCATTATTCATCATATGTAGAGTAGTCATTTTGAGTGGATATACTAGCCATACACCACTGTAGACCTGAGGTTGCATTTATTTGAGATCTTATTTAATATATTTGCCTAGCACAAGTATTCAGTTAACATTCCCTATATCTAGTTAGCCCCCACAAGGTTATTCAAACAGTCACAGATTTCTGCCCACCTTTCATTACTCCTTCATGCACAGACAATCATTTTTCTTTTTTTTTTGCTGAAGGAGTAGTAATACTTTCATGTGGCAGCACAGAACTCCAACTAAACTAACTGTTAGAAAGGACTGGGGAAGCTCCTCATGGGTGTCATAATACAGTATTTTAACTTGTACCTTCCTTCATTACCTACAATGCTTCACATTATAGTTGGCAGTTCTCTCTCTAATACATACTACTTTTCAGGCTTTGTGTTCATCAGCTCACCACCTTTCTGGCACAAAACATGCTGTCTAATGCTGCTTGCTGCTAGGCTCATCTCCTGGCTTGCAAATAAACAGCCCCATACTCTGTACATTTGAGAAATACTTCACCCCTTGACTCTCAATAAAATGACTCTGAGATCTGCCACAGTTTTTCCCCTTACTATTAGCACTGCAACCATATAAAAATATTCACAGTGCACTGTAAATAAAATTAACAAGTCCCATTGAAAAGTCATGAGTTCCTCAGTTCTGCTTGCTAGGAAAGGATTTGAGTATGTAAATCCAGTCAGAACTAGCACTCTTCAAGGAGTATAAGAACCTGCTAGTATATAGCTTGCAATTTGGACTATTTATACCTCCTTTCCATTTATGAACTTTCAAACTAATGAAACATTGTAGGTCTAAAAATTCACAACAGGGAACTTTGTTTCTTGATTTTCAACAACAGAACCAAAGTTAATTTGAGACAGAATAAGTTGATAAACATTAAGTCATTCATTGAGATAATATGCGACTTATAGAACTAGCTCTAGATTAATAAACTAGTGCTAGGTACTGACATTGCACTTTTCCAGTTTAGGTGGTCAGAAACTAGTCTATACTCATAACAAAACAGAAGGTTGGGGAACATAGACTGGTTTCAAAATGTCAGATTCTAGTCTAAGATTGACCTGCATCCATATAGTATCAGACTTTCTTGAGCTAGGTTGGATTGATGCATTGAACACCAGTGCCAGATTTGATAGTGAATCAAGGTAGGTCACTATCCACTAGTATCCCAGTTACTAGTGCAGCCCCCATAACCCCCCTCTCACAGGGAGTCACAGCTTGGCTGCTCCATCCCAGCTGTTATCCAGGCAGGACAGAGACAGGAGGAGTGGGGCTCATGAGCTGCTATGGAGAGGCAGTCTCTGGCATACTCGAGAACAGCTTCTGGACATGAACTCAGAGCAGCCTCACCAGTGCATTTGCAGGTGTGGAGTAGAAGCAGGGAGGAGGGGGTATTTTCATTGGCATCCCATCTGAGACAATGTGTCTCCACAATGAAGAAGTTTTTCCTAATAGCCAGCTAAATATATTTTGCTGCAGCTGCACACGTTGGTCCACATTCTGCTCTCTGCAGTGAGAGAAAAGCTGTTTTCCTACTTTATGGCAACTGTTCAAATATTTGGAGACTGCTATCATGTCCCCTCTTAAGCACCATTTCTACAAGCAGGACATGCCTATTTACTTCAAATTTTCTCGTATGACTTGGCTTCAAAGCTTTTTATCATTTGTGTTGCCCCACTCTCTGGACCCTCTGTAACTTCTCCATGTCTTTTTTTTTTAATATAGAGCCCAAAACTGTGCATAATACTGTAGGTGAGGCCTAATGAGTTCTGAGTAAAGAGGCACTCTCACCTCCTGGGTCTTGTACCTAGTGCTTCTATAGATGCAGCCCAAAACCACATTCACCTTTCATGCGGCTGCATCCCACTGAAGACTCACATTGGATCTCTAATCTATGAAGACTCCCAGATCCTGCTCATTAGTGCTGCCCTTCGGCCAGTCATCACTCATTTTGTATTTATATTTTTGATTATTCTTCCCAAGGTGTACTACCTTGCATTTGTCAGCACTGAATTTCATCCTGTTAGCTCTAGCCAAGCTGTCAAGATTCTTCTGAAATACACTTCTGATCTGAACATTATGAACAATTCATGTGTTTTGTTTGCTCTTTTCTAACCTCTTCTTGTAGTCCAACAGCCAGGGACATCAGTGCAGGTGGACAGTTCCTTAAACTTCACTGATTTTGCAGAACTCATCTGAAGGTTAATGGAAAATGGATATTTTAGACTCCTGCTTGCAACTATGCAGTGCTGCAGTACTGCAGTATGTGGCCTCCATACTTTGCATGCCTTGTCCTATACCTCAATCAGTAACGTACTCATTGTGGCTGGCTGCTGAAATATCAACAGTAAAGCCTACTGCCTATAGGAAACAGATTTCAGAGATAACCTCCTCTAAACCGTCCATATGAGAGAAAAACACATTACAATGTGTCAAAGTAAAAAGGCCCCATAAGTCACTGTCTCAAAAAAGAATTAGGTGGTTATAATCCTCTGAAATTCGAAAGCACCAAGAACATTCATTACTGATACTTACAAAGTAAGTAATGCAGTGTGCTGCAGACAACACAACAGCTATACTGTATAGAAAGAGCAAACTAGACAAAGCAGACCATGGCCCACCACCTAACCTGGTGGCCAGCACAGAAATATGCACATCGAAGAGGAACAGAATTAGCCAAAGTGGTATTTCTATACTTTACCAAAAAAAATTTGGAAGATTTTATAAAATTATCTTACCCAACTGCCTGCATAGGGAAGTATTATCCATTATTCAGCATCTAGACTGGGGTGGCCAATCTGTGGCATGAATGCCACAAGTGGTCAGAGCAGCCTCTGTGGGTGGCATGCAGCAGATTGGGGAAGGGACATGCAGCACAGCAGCAAATAGGACAGAAAGCAGAGCAGGATATCAGGCAGGGAGAACAAAGAAAGGAGAAGGAAACAGGGCACTCAGGGAGAATGCAAGGCTAATTTGTGGGACACCTGCCAAAAAAGTTGTCCCATATTCATCTAGACAATTACCAAAAAAAATGTAAGTTTAGCCAAAGTAAACAAGTTTCACATATACATCTTCCTGTAGAATTATATGATTTTACATGTAAAATACAGTCACCTGGGGACTGCAAACTCACTTAGTGTATATTTATCAGGGCCAAGGCAGCACCATACTGCTCCTATGCTATGGCATTGTACACATGGGCTAGCTCCCAAACCAGAAGCAGCATTGCTGAGCAGTGCAGCTCTCCAGAGCTTATTAACAGTGCTGACCATGCAGCTTCCATATCCAGGGCCAATTGTGGTTAGTGTACACTGCCTTGTTACCATAAAGACACAATGTTGGAGTGCAAGCCCAGTTGCTTCAGTTTAACATGTTGCACTGATCCATCCCTGCAAGTCAGGACAGAAAGAGTGGGTAGGATCCCATCCTTGCTATATAACTTACAGTGCCTTAAGAATTTGTGTCAGCACCACTAGCATGGCAGGGGTACATGAACCAAGTCTGTGCCTGGCCCTTATTCAGCCAGAAAAAGAATGGGCAGAGGCTTCTGCCTCATCTGTAAATCCCACTGCTGACAGACACCATTATATTGCAGCAGTCCTCTAGCATGCCTCAAGTACAATTTATGATTGTAGGATAGACACAACTAAATTTTGCAAAATTATCAACTTGATTATTGGTTGAGGTTCCAGGGCCTGTACTATGCAGCCTGTCTGAACAGATTATCAGAACCGTCCCTTTTGGCTGTAACATTTATGTTTCTATGACAACTATAGGGCTGCAGCATGATTTAAAAATGCAATTAAAATGAGGTTATGATCCACCCACATTGCAACACTGAACCATATTTTAAGCCTGTATTTTTGTAACCAGATTGTTCAGTATGGTAAAACTCAACAGAACTTAAACAGAAAAGGTTGGGAGAAATGGAATGATTTCTGGAAATTTCTTTCAGCAAGTACAGCAAAAAGAAAAGGCATTTCACATTAAGGAAATAAAATATTCTATTATTCTCCAACATTTCTATAATTATCCCTGCTTCATATAGAAATAGACATAGCACTAAATACATGCAATGGTTGAATGAAACAGCAGCCAATTTAATGTGATAGTGCAGTGAATCAATAAAATATTCTACTGGAATCTTTAGATGGTGTGGTGCCAGGAAAAACAACAACTGTGTTCATAGCTAAACCTTCATTATCACCTCTGCTGGCATAGAGTGTTCTGACAGAATGAGATTTGAACAGATTTATCACAGCTCCCTGCTTGAGACAAGATTGCATTGATCCACAGGATGATTGCATTTGAACTACCTAGGATGTAGGAACCTATGCTTCAGACAAAAATGTTTTCTTATTAGAGCTGAAGAACTGCTTTAAATTCAAGACTTCACACACAGCAGAACCTGCCTGTCTGCAAGCAGCAGAAATTGAGTACTTGGGTAATGCCCATAACCCCAAATAGTGACCAAGGGCAGCAGTCACTCCTAAAGCATAATCTATACCTGTGCCAAGTGCACATTTGTAGACTCACCTACACTTTTCATAGTAACCTTTCTCAGGATCTCCAAGGAGCACAGATCCAGCACTTCACTGCCCGGGGACCCACATCCTTGCTCACACATGGATAACAAACTGGAGGGCCCAAAACCTTCCCAGTTAGGAACAGAATCTCAGATCTGCTATTTAAACATCTCTGACAGCGAGTATTTCCCCTCCCCTGTGGCTTCTTAAATCTTTCCGTGTCAACAAAATGATTCTCAGGTGAATCCTGCTATCAGACAATCCACCTATGAGATGTACTATGTAGGCTACAAGCAAAGGCCCTGGTGTCACTTCCCAAGTGCCCTGCTTGAAAAATAAGTGTGACAAATATTTCTTTCATTAACCATAAGTTTCCCATCACTCTGGACTCTATAGAGATAAGTACTACGTTCTTCCACTTTGGTTGTCTCTGATTACTACAATAGAGAGCCAACTCTGGCTCAGGTTGAGAATCCATTTCTACTGAAAAGTTAACTTTTAGACCAATTTTATACCATCTCCTTGCTAAGCCTGGGACTGCTTCTGAGAAGCAGTGTTCTAGAAATCCACATGCTTATTCAAACTGCCATGAAATTTACTGTGCCTTGTAGAGCTGAGGGTAGGGTAACTGTGGAAAATTTGAACAAGGGGTTCCTGAGATACTGGCAGTCAAAATACAAATTTAAAAAAGCAAAAAAAAACAATTCTACAATTGACAAATTGTATCAACCTTGTCTATTCATACATACATGGGACCCAAATCCCAATTTTGAGGCTAATTTGGGGAATGTTCACTCAACATTTGTTCAGCTATTGCATGGTACTCACTTCCCCTTTATAAGAAAAAAATAAGGTATTCAGGAAAGATTAGGACTTTCTAGATCAGCATGAGATCAATTCATGAATCAAACAAACTAAAATTGTGTAAGTGTGGATGGAGTACCCAAAAATGTTTCCTGTCTGCCAGCCTTCCCATGCCAGTCTTATAACTCAAGGGAACAGACAGTAACCATTGAACCTGACCTGCATCCCAGCCAGCATCACTTTGAATCTGACTTTCATAGATGTCTTTCAGAAAGAAAGCCTAGCATCTTGTGGGGACAGAGGACAGTTAGCATGCCAAAAGAGGTCTTTATTTTTGGGAAGATGCAATGCAAGTAAAGCAGAAAATTTAAAAAATGCTTGAACTATTTCCAAAAAGAAGACAAATTACTTATGTGAGTCCCTGCAGGGAAATGAGGGAGATTAGAGGTGGAATAAGAGGAAGTGTGAAGAGAGGTATTGGGGGTGGGGTGATATGACACGAGAAAGGAATTGGGATATTAAAGCTGCCTGTCAGTCCCATGTTCTCCTCTTCCACATGTGCTGGGTTTTGGGGTTCCTCTGCACGTAACCCAGTAACGTAACTAGGGGGAAAGTGGGGCAATCACCCTAGGCACTGACTAAAAGAGTACACCAGAATCACCCCTTTTCTACAGCAGGTGCAGCCCTGTGCCATCCAGCCATAGAAGCCAAGCGCTCCATTCCAGCTGCAATAGCTCTGCGGTACAGGCTCTCTAGGGACTGTTCCAGGTGTCCTGTCCCTCTATGCACTCTGATATTCTGCTACTAGGCACAGAGCTATGCCTCCCCTGGCAAAAATCCCATACAGGGGTACCATTCATCTCACACCTTCTCCCACCGTACATGACAGCGCACAGGGCTGCCAGGGCTTCTAGGGCAGGGTAGTGCAGGGCTGTGATTACAGTAGCAAAGACTCCCAGGGGACATTCATCAGCTGCAATAGTGTGAACACATACTACTATGACTGAAGGAGCTGCCACAAAAGTGTGGAGAGAGATGGGGAAGGTAAGACTCTCCGCCCTTCCCCTCTGTTCCCCAGTGGCCAGCACTCTGCCCAGGGCACAACAGGAATTCACTAGGCCTCTGGTGTATCTGAACACCGTCTCTGTGTTATACCTCAGGAGTAAAGCCCTGAGAAAATTATGATTTTATGGACTGCATGGAAACCAAGAAATTCACCCCACACTACGATTTTTAACGGCCGTGAGCACAGACAGTGGAAGGCTGGGCTTAACAGGGCTTAGCCCCACCAAATGTGCGGCAGCGCAGAGGGCCACAGGGCAGCCTGGGCATTGGCTCTGGGCAGCTGCAGCAGTGGGGGAGGGGTGCACACGGACAGACACAGAGCCTGAACACAATCAGGATTGGAGCCAGACAGTGTGAGGAGTACCACCCACCACAGCAGATAAGTTGGGAAGGGGAAGGGGCAGGCTGAGGACCCCACAGTGAGGGAGGGAGGGAGTGGGGCAGAGGCAGGGGCAGAGGCAAGGGTGAATGGGGCCCTGGGGCAGGTCATGGGATGGTCAGACCCCAGGCAGCTTGTCCAGGGGGCGGGGCTCCCAGCACTGCACACACCTCGGGAAAGGCCCATGGATTTATGCACAGGGTAAAGGTGGGCTGACACGTTTTCCCAGACATGTCCATTTTTTGGATCCTTCAGTCTCTGTCCAGGTGTTTTTTTTAAATATGATCAAATGCCAAGGATTTTGCTCTGCCCAGCATCAGTGTTTTTCTCCAGAACTTCCCAGTTTGCCCTAGCAAGAAGTTGTTTGGGACTGGGCGGAGAGGAATTGAAAACAGAGGGGCACCATGTGCGTCTGTGCATGCACACACACAGCTGAAGGAACTGTGACTTGGGAGTGAGGAGCACTAGGGAGGGCAGGGGCTGTGGGTCAGGAGTGCAGGGCACTGGCAGCATCAGGAGTCTGTAGATGGGGAGTAAGAAGCACCAACAGGGATGGGGGGTCTACTGTGGGTTG
The DNA here is from genome assembly GCA_030014935.1 of Caiman crocodilus. NCBI lineage: Eukaryota > Metazoa > Chordata > Crocodylia > Alligatoridae > Caiman > Caiman crocodilus. The sequence continues at coordinate 49,112,075 of JAGPOW010001338.1, forward strand.
GGAGTGAGCACTAGCATGGCCCAGGGTGGCGGGGTATTGTAAGTTAGGAGTTAGGGGCACTGGCAGGGCCAAGGGTCTGTGGGTCAGGAGTGAGGGGCAGCAGCAGGCCTGGGGGGGTTGTGGCTTGGGAGTGAGGGGCAACAGATTGGGCAGGGACAGGGGACTGGCATATCACTGTCTTCCTCCACATAACCATATATACCCCTACACCCCCACCCTCCCCAGGCCAGCATCCTCTTTTTTGGAACTGGAAATATGGTAACCCTATCATTGTAAAAGGAAGGGCAAGTGCTAATTTTCCTCTTGTGCATGGTCAGTGAGGATATGGGGTGGGGCCAGGCATTGAGCATGGGTGCAAGTGCATGTACACACACGCATACATGCAAGTAAGTGGGTGAACCCCTGTCCCTATCCTCATATAAAACAACCTTGTACTTTTGAGTGGAGAAGAGGCCTGCTGGAACTGTACATCAAGCTCACTGTGCTGAGACAGCTGTAAAAGTAGGCATAGTTGATGTACACCACACTCTCAGGCACTGCACTCAGAACAGGGATGAGGATACCTACTGAGATGAATGGAGCTCTCATAGCTATTTTTCAGCCTCCACCTCCATGGGGTGTACTCACTCAGATGAGAACAACATACTGAGATGAATAAGTCACTTCATACCTGTCTGAAAACCCATTTCTGTTTAAAACTTGATATTTCCAAACATTTTTAAATCTGTTTGCCTACTTAGGCCAGCTCTGAATTACATCATTTTTTCAGCATTAGCTATGCCAGCTGGTGGGGAAGGGAAATGAAAAAGGTCATCACCCCCTCTCCCCCAACCAAGGCAAATGTAATAGCAAAAAAAGTGGTATGAACACAGCTGTACCAAAGGAAGCATGCTTTGTTGACGTAGCTTATGGCATTTGAGGATGTAGTGCAGTTAAGCTAGTAGAACAGTCCTCAACTAGTACACAATGGGTAGGTCTGCACATGCAATTATGGCAGAGTAATAAGTTCTGGTACATATTGTGCCAGAGTTTATTGCTTCCAGGCACTGCATTTGAGCACACACATGAAACAACAACACACTGAGCCATGTCAGAGCAACCCTGACTGCAAGGGGCTTAAGGAGGTCAGCCTGCCAGCCCGGGGCTTCTCTGACCCAGTTCAATGTGCTATGGAGGGGCGGACTGGGGCATGAGAGTGCTCCATTGTGGAGCTAGCTAGCAGGCAATCCCCACACTGAAGCACCCTCATGCCCCAGCCAGCCCCATCAGTATTTACATGTGTACTGCTGTGAAGTAAAAATCCCCACAGTCGGATAGTACTTGTATTTACAAGTACTAACCTACTGCAGAGTTAGTTTACTCTGTTCTAATAGCACTGCACATGTAGATGCTGAAACATTTGGACTAGACAAGTGCTGGAGGACTGGAAGGTGGCCAATGTGATCCCTATCTTTAAGAAGGGGAGGAAGGAGGACCCAGAGAACTACAGGCCTGTCAGTCTCACCTCGGTTCTGGGGAAGATCTTTAAGAAAATTCTCAAGTCCCACATCTGTGAGGGACCGGCAGTGGACTATATACTGAAGGGCAACCAGTATGGGTTTGTTAATGGCAGGTCCTGTCAGACCAACCTGGTCACCTTCTATGACCAGGTGACCAAATCCATGGATGCGGGCACCCCTGTTGACGTAGTCTTTTTAGACTTCAGG
>JAGPOW010001338.1:49113880-49135275 GCA_030014935.1 Caiman crocodilus
GCTCCTACCTTGGGCATCTTTAAGAGTAGATTGGATAGGTACTTGGCTGAGGTCCTGTGACCCTGGCACTCATTCCTGCCATTGGCGGGGGGTCAGACTTGATGGCCTGCTCTAGGCCCCTTCTGACCCTAGTTACTATGATACTATTTACTGCAGAGCTAATTAGTCTACTCCATAGGAAACACCTTGTATATGTGTGCCCACTGAGTCTCAAATAGGGGGAACAGCCAGCTGAGCTATGCTGCAGAGCTACAGTTAGCAGCTCTTCTAGCATAGGCAACACCTCAGCATGCCTTGAAGTTTCACACACTCCCACTGGTGGGCAAAGCTAGGGTAGGGCTGCAGAGCAGCCCAGGTACAGGCTCCGGGCAGCTGCAACAGGGGGAGAAGGGGCAAGCACAGACTCAGACTCTCACAGCGTAATCTGTGGATCACTGACCAGCCCAGAAGGCAATTCTCAGTCTGTGAAAGGGAAAGGGCAGGAGGGGGAGGAGGAAGGGACAGACTAAGGCCTCCACAGTGAGGTAGGGAGTGGGACAAAGGTAGGGACAGGGGTGGGATAAACTGGACTCCAGGTCATGGGACCATCAGAGCTTCGGGTGGCTCCTGCCATTGCATGCACCATGGGGGAATCACAAGGGGGCACCTGTCCCCTGGATTTGTGCATGGGGCAGAGGTGGGGTGATCCAGCGGACAGTGATTTGATTCAGTGATTTGAATCACTGTCCTTGATTCGATTCAGCTAAATCTCTGAATCAGCCAAACCTATCCCCTGCCTCTCTCCCAGCCCACCAATGGCTGCCCCACCTGCCTCAGCACTTGTTAAAAAAAAGCCCCAGTGCTCATTAGGTGCTCCCGGGCAGGGGGGCAATCCCTGCTGCCCCACACTGTGTGGGGGCCTCTGCATGAGTTCCCCAACCCTCCTCAGGTGCCCACTGGGGCCAGCTCCAGCCCTTTTAAGAAAAAAAAAGCCAAAAAACCTGCAGTCTCACTGCTCCTGCCAGCAGGGGGAGATCCCCGCTGCCCCCCACTGTGTGGTGGGCTCTGCAAGAAGGCCACACCAGGAACGGTGAGTACTGGGGCTTGTCTCCAGTTTTTTCTTCTTAAAGGGCCAGAGCTAGCCCATGCAGGGCACGAGGAGGGGTCAGGGGCTCATGCAGAGCCTCCCATGCCGCATGGGGCAGTGGGGGGCAGCAGGAATTGTCCCCCACACAGCACCAGGTGAGCACCGGGGCTTTTTTTTAATACACTGAGCTGGGGCAGGCGAGGCAGCCATGAGGGGTCTGAGGGAGCAGGCAGGGGATGGGGGGCTGAGGGAGGAGGGGGGTCAAAGGGGTTGGCAGGGTCTCCCCATGGTCTTCTTCCCCAGCCCCTCTTCCCCCACCCCTGGTATTTACCAGCTCAGAGGTGGCTGCAGCTCCCTGCTGCAGCCACAGGGGACTGCCTGAATCAAAGCTCTCCAAATCTTTTCTGAAGATTCAGAGAGCTTTGAATTGATTCTAACCTTTAAATTGGCCCCCTGATTTGATTCAGATTCAGAGATTCAGCCACCAAATCTGGCCAAATCTCCTCTAAATGAAATCACCACCTAAAGCTTCACACACCCGTTATAGCTACACTGCCTCTGTGATGAGTCCAAGAAACCCACTCTCTCCTTCTCCAGGAGAGCCAAATCCTGGAAATGACACTATACAGCTGTTTAAAGGGGTGCTATATCATGGGTCACACTCCACCTCAGATGTGCTTATTTTCAAATGCTCAGGACCACTCTAAAACAGCTACCTAACTTCCCAACTTTGGTACACATGAACTGGGAGCAAGTGGGCTGGGTAAGTTTACAATCAGTATTACCAGGCTTATTACAGTCCAGTCTCTCTCTAGATATGTCTAAGCCCTTCTTTCTGTTCCCCAATGTTAACTAGGATCTAGTGTTAAACTTTTAAATCTGTCTTTTGGTCTTCTACATGTTAATCCTTTTCCAATTATGTTACAACTCTCCAAGGATCCCTCAAAGAAGTTTCAACTTTGTTAATATTATTTATGTACCCCCGGGTATTCCTATTATGTGGCAGCAGGCTGAAATCCAAGGCTGAACATAATATTCTCACAGAGAAGTAAGGCTGGAAGGGACATCATGAGACCATCTAGTCCAACCAGGGATTGAACCTGCAACATTCAATTGCCAAAAACTTAAATCTTACTCAGTGCATTTTAGATAGCTGATGTTCCCAAAATCAGACAGGTGGAATTGTGCGCATGCAATTTCAATGCATCTGTAAGTTTGAGCAACGTATGTGCACATGCAAATACTGCACTTTGCAAGAACAGGCATGGAAAAGTGTTTCTATTTGCACCTGGCATTTTACAGATAAATTTTGCCTGGCTTCAAAGCAAGTGCACAAGGAAGAGGGTGGGCCAAAGAATATTGCCTTTGCAAGAGCCCTTTTTCAATCAGGTACAACTCCGTTGTCTCTGAACACCCCCTGTGCACAATCATCCAATGTGGGAGGTGGGAGGTGAGAGATGAGAGATGGAAAAAAGATAGAAGCATGGCCTCACTTTCCTGACTCCTCAGACCCACAGAGATTACCAGATGCTTCATGAACAGCACCTTCCCACTGCACTGATGAGATGGATGAGAAAGGGCTTCTGATGTACAACATGTACCCAGTGCTCCTTTTTCACCTGCAGGAGCAATCTGCATCTCCTCATCACCCCCAAAGTGAGACAGACTGCAAATAAGTTTGGTTTTTTTTCAGTGTTTAAGTGTTCTTCATTTTGTAAACAAATCTGCACGTCTCTGGGAAATGTGACCTGCTGTGGGACCTGAATCCTATTTCACTTGTAGATAAGTTATTTGTGTATCACAGTAGTGTTACAGAGGGGGTGTCCAGGGCAGCAGCTCCAGATGCTACCTTGGGGGGCAGGGTATCTGCCCTATATGCTGCCACTGCCCAAGGTGTGGAGCTATCCCAATCCATCTGTAAATGCATCTATACATGCAATTACCCCGATGCAATAAACTCTGGCTCAGTTTGCATCCAAGTCAGCTGCTCTCAGAACTGCAGCAAGCCAGGACAGAGCAGCACCAGGCTGGCAAGGAGCCCAGTGGGTCAGCCCCAGGCTCCAAGTGGCAGTCTCAGGTGGAGGAAGTGGGATATGAGGGTGCTACAGTGTGGGGCTAGCCAGACAATACTATCCTACAGAATTAATTTACTGTGCCTTAATATGGATGCATGTGTAGGTGGTGATGCTTTACTGTGGAGCTAATTAGTCAAGCACACATGTAGATGTACCCAGTGTCTATAATACAGCCTCCATGCCATGAAATATCCTCCACATACCCACCCCCTCGCTCACTCCCATAACACACACACAGAGCAAGGCACGGAAATGAGGCAACAAAGCCCCCTAAGTATGTTCAAGACAGAGGGGTAGCTCCAAACACATGCTTGGGACTGCTCAAGGGTAGTTCCATTGCCTCACAAGTAGGAGCTGGTGTTTGGAGAGCAAGAACAATTACTCAATGACAGCACATGGGCAGTACAGACACATTAACAAACAATACCACTTTTGGCAGAGTTGCTATTTTCCCAGAGATGATGGATTCCAAGTAAGTATTTCTATATGGAGTAGCATAGCCATAGGTGGGTGAGTGGGGCACAAGCCCTGGCTGCTGCCTAAGATTGGAGGAGGCACCAGAATGGTGGCTCTTTACCCTCCCTCCCTCCATCCCTTCATCCCCCTGCACCTTCTCTGAAGCAGCTCTGGCAATGTGAGGGCAAAGAAGCAATGGTGGTGTATGCTGCAGGCAAGGGAACCCAAAGTTTTAGTGATGCTGAGGGAGACATCACCTCCTTTGTTTGCTGCCCAAAATGTGATTTTTTTTGCCTCCACTATTTCTGTGCCTTCCCCACTGACAGAGCCAGTGCTACTGTAGGGAAGGTGTGGGGTCAGGGGAAGGGATGGAAATGCAGTATGGTCCAGTTATGCTTCTGAATACATGTGTTGCACCCCAAAGAGCAAAATAGCTAAGCAGCTCACAAGCGTCCATAAAATCAGAGTCTTAATTTATCTTCCCTACGAAAAATTTGGAAGGCAATTGCCTTTTTCTTCCATATACTTCAACTGTTCACAGGAAATCATTCTTCGAAAAAAATCTGTCTTGATTGCACAGTCTTCCAAAAAGAAATTTTAGAGAGACTTGTAGGCATGTCATATCACTTGTCTGGGCACTGTCATGGCTGTCAGCTTTTCTCAGTGTTGCATACATAGTTGAAGGGATTCTACAGAGATCTGACATATACACTTGGGTGTCATCACACAGTTCCTAACACTGACTTCTGTACAGAACAGCTTGGGAATTTTTTGATTAAATATTTTTCATCCTGAACTAAAACTTAATGAGAATTTATCTGTTTAAATACGTGTGTGTACACCACACACACACCCCGTGCCATCAGCAATTTTCTCAGATCCTAGATGAAATTTCTGGTCAAAGTGAAAGAAATAGCTCTATCAGAACAGCAAATAGCTAGATGATTAGAATATTCACCTGGGATTAGGGAGCCCAGTGCTGAAGTTCCTGGTCCAATGAATATTTATTTATACAAGTAGAACAGGCCCAGCAGGAAAAATTGTGAGCCATTCACCCAAACATACCAATAGTTTAGTTGGTAGGACACTCATATGCAAAGAGAAAACAAATGACAGAGCTGGGTACTTAATCTGATCCTCTCCCATCTCCAAAAATAACCTTCAGGCTTACTGGAAAGAGGTGGAAAGCCAGAAGTATGCCAGCTGACTCTTTGGCAGCTACAAAATAAAAATGAAAGATCAGTCCAAATATGGAAATCTCAAAAAGTTTCATAAGACAAAGAAATCATTTCCCATCCAGTTCTATTAAATTTGACAAACATATTACCTCTGAATTATTTCAAATCTATAAAGTGATGCTGAAATTTTGTGTCTCTTTGTGATAGAGAAGCAGGGCAATGGTCAGTCTCACAAAGTAATTTGTTTCATGGAATATGTTCTGTTTCTCTAGTTACTAGCATCTAGTAGCCTTTATGAAACAGTCCATAGTAGACCTCTAAGCACAAACAATAAAAACAAGGATGTTACTTACAGATTAAAGACCCAAGTCTGAAAACATTAATACATATACTCTACTTCAGGAGTATAGGCTGTAGCCATGTTGGTCTAAGGACATAGGCAGACAAGGTTCTATGGGTGAATCTGCTATCTTTTATTAGACCAACTAAATAGTTGGAGAACAATATTTAAGCAAGCTTTCGGGTTTGAAAACCCTTCATCAGGCTAAAGAAGGGTCAGCAGTTGGTGTGTGCTCTTCCTGGATGGAATGAAAAAGTAACCAGAAGCTGGGCTGGTATGCAAACAAGTGGGATGGGCTGCACACTCTCTCTCCAATCTCCAATCTCTCAGTCATGATCCTCAAAGGTAATTTACAAAACACTTCCCAGAGACAAGCCTATGAACTCCACTTCATCAACCTCCTAGATACTAAAAATCATGTACTAAATCTAGACTTTGGATTCATGACACATTATAACCTGCCTGACAGCTGACTTCCCAGGTACTTCTCCACTATTCATCCCCCTTCTCTCCCTCCCACCCGGCCTGTCTCTCACCCATTGACACCTCATTCTACATTTTCACTGACTGCATGTCTTGTATGCATACCAGCCCAGGCTCTGACTTCCTTACTTTTCATTCCATCCAGGAAGAGCATACACCAACTGCTGAAACTTCCTTAGCCTGATGAAAGGTTTTTGAACCCAAAAGCTTGCTTAAATATTGTTCTCCAACTATTTAGTTGGTCTAATAAAAGATATCAGATTCACCCAAAGAACCTTATCTTCTCTACTTCACACACTCGAGTAGTCCGGTTATGTATTTAATTTCAGTGTCACTACCACAAGAGGAGTTATACATATGCTTAAAAGATCTCAAAGATTGAGAACATTGAGTTCATAAAAAAAAAAAACCCAAAAAACCCTTCCAAAAACAATTCAACCTCAGTCACCAACTCTCAGACAAGCACAAGTTACAAAATTATTCTTGCATCTTTCCTAGAAAATTTGTAATAAAGAAAGAACTCCAGGGCCAAGTACCTTCCACTGAAAAAGGCCAACCACTAGCCTGTAAAGTTCTAGCCTTAGGGGGGACTTAAGCAAAGAGTGTCCCTCAACATAGAGATGGTGCATAGGAAGGGAACTGGTGGCATAAAAACCAACCAGAAAAGGCTTGTTAATTACGAGTCAACATTTTGAATTGCATCCAGATACAGCAGCACATGAATTCTTAGTGGAAAATCGGGAATAATTCTACCTATACACAATCCCAACTTTTTTTTGGTTCTGCTCATCTGGGAGCCTGTGTTTCCCGAACAAAAAGATTTATTGCTGTTTTCTAGGGCTGTGCAAAACAGCACTGTTTCATTTCGACTTCCACTTCACTGTTTCAAAAGGACTGTTTCATTTCATCATTTCATTTTGAAGCACTTCAGTTCAGTTTCGTTTCATCAAAACTGTTTTGCTGTTTTGATGCATTTCAACATTTCACCCATAGGCTATAATGGGGAATCATGAAAATGCCTATAACTTTGTCATTTCTTCCACAATTCAGATTAAAATCTCTGGGATAGTAGCCCCTTAAGAGGGAATAAGGCCTGCAAAATTTCAAGGAGATAGGTCCAGGGGTTTCTGGGAAACTGCACCTCAAGTTGCTGAGAGCGAAACCCATACCAGTTCCCAGCAACAGGAGCCTGCTGTCATCTTATGTGAAGATCTGGGGGCCTGCAGTCCCTGGGAGGGCTGTGGGGCTGTGCTGGACTCCTCCCAGGGGTGTGGGCCTTGGATGTGTGTGTGGGATGACAGGAGGTTGTTGCTGCCACCTGGGACTGGCACCAGGTGCAGCCCGTCCACAACACTGGGAAGACTGCTGCTGCCACTGGTCCCTGGCAGCAGCGCCAGCCTCCTGTCACCCGGTGCACCAGCCTCATGGAGCTCAGCCCAGTGGCAGGAAGTGGGGGAGAGCCCAGGCTGCACTCCAAGCTACTCTGCAAGCCCCACAGAACTCAGCCCTGCATCAGGAGAGCCGGTGGCAGAGCCGCTTGAGCACAGCCCTGGCTCTGAGCACACCCCTGGCCAGTGGCTGTCCATCACCTCCTGCCACCAGGCTCAGCTCTGTGGGGCTGTGGAGCCTCCAGTTGCCAGGGTGTGCTCAGAGCCAGGGCTGTGCTCAAGCAGATCTGCCACTGGCTCTCCTGCTGCAGGGCTAAGCTCTGTGGAGCTCACAGGGTAGCTTGGAGCGCAGCCTGGGGTCTCCCCCACCTCCTGCCAGGGTGTGCACTCAGAGCGAGGGCTGCACTCCAAGCAGCTCTACCAGCCCCATGGAGCTCAGCCCAGCGGTGAGAGGCAGTGGGAGAGCCAGTAGCAGATCCATTCAGGGGACACCCCTGGTGAGTATAGCCTGGCAGTGGGAGGCTCTGCAGCTCCATTGAGCTGAGCCTGGCAGCAGGAGGTAGTGAAGAGCCACTGGCCAGGGCTGCACTCGGAGCAGCTCTGCCACTGTCTCTCCCTCCGCCTCCTGCCACCAAGCTGCTTCAAAACTCAAAATGTTTTAAGTACCCTCATTTCAAAGCTGTTTCAAAGCCTTTTGTTTCATTTCGATTTTGCTGTTTCAAACTCAAAACACATCAAAACAGCTTCAAAATGAAACACCCATCAAAATTTTGCACAGTCCTACTGTTTTCCTAAATATGTAGTGCATAGGAATATATCCAACAAGGAGATCATTCATTTTGTATCACCTTGAGTTTTTTTTCTACTCTGTGGGCACGTCTACACGAGATACTTTACTGTGCTGTAGTGGTTTACTGTGCAGTAAGTGTAAGCATCTACATATGTACACACTGCACAGTTAACATCACTACACATGAGTACACTTGCCAGCAGCAGCAGTTCCTTCCCAGGGGGTCCCTGCCTGGGCACCAGCACACCATACCCTGCTGCCCGATGAGTCTGCCAGGAGCCGCATACCACCACCACCAACTGGGACCAACCAGAGCCACCAGGCACACCAGCCACATACACATGGTAAGCCCCACGGAGGGAGAGGGCCCTCCCTGCCCCAGCCCTGTCCCCCTCTCCCTGCCATCCTGGCCATGCCCCCCTGACCTCCCAGATTCCTCCCCCACAGCATGCAGGGAGGGAAGAGACAGTGAAAAACATTACTGAGTAGCCTCTGCCCCTGCAGCTAGGTGGACACAGGTCACTCACACATCAAGAAAAATATCAATTCCAGCAGCGATGTTCTCCTCAGCTGTGGGCAAAGACATTTAGCACAGCCACAGGTAGCCCACCAGGCAGAAGCAGAGGTTGCAGGGTTGTGTGGGCTTGCTTGCCACACCACTGAAGCTCAAGGCCCTGTGCCAGGTGCGCAAGTGCACCTGAGGCACCATGGCCATCAGCAGCAGTAAAGCATAGTGGGTTGGGCACCCCTCAGTCCATGCAAACTGCTCCTCATGCACAGATACACTTAGGGGGCAGAGCATCCACAGGGGTGGAGTTGGCCCTGGGGTACCACCCCAAAGAAGCCCCTTGTACAGCTACATGTCCCAGATATCTGGGAGCCCCATGCCCCCCATGCTTGGCAGCAGCACAGAAGACAGGCAACCTGCAGGAGGAGAAGGGGAGGGAGCGGGGCCTGGAGCTATGGTTTTGGATAGAGATTTGCGAAGTAGCTTGTAGCTGCTTATCAGCTTATCAGCTTACCAAGGCAAATCCTTCTGCCGTATCATTGGATATAGATTCCAATTGTTCGGTTAAAAGTTCAATAGCTAGATGAGTCTCTGCTACTTCTACTCGAGATCTTATCATATTCGTTATACCCCCCCATATTTCCGCCCACCAGTAAGCCCCACCAGTGGCCCATCCCCAAAACTTATGCACCCTTTCGTGTTGAGATAGCGAATTCCATCTCACACTCCTTCTCTCTCTTTTCCACACGGGGCTAGGTGGTGATGCGCTGTTAACGAAGTAAGGTGGGCACAGCAAAACCTGAGCTACAAAACAGCTCATATTGGTTAAAGAACCTGATAAACTAGTGTATAGGTGGCCATCGGTGCAGGCCCACAGCATTCCACGTGGTGCCGGTGTGGTTATCTCGGCACACCTACGATTAGTTCACCTGTCATGAGATAACTCGATTGGGAAAGCGATGTTACCTTTTGGCCATCCATACCCATGGCATAGATGACTAAACATCATTGCCTTCCTGGTGGAATAAAAGTAATTTGCCCAATGATTAATATCGGACATTTCTACAGCATTACTTTCATTTCATATAACTTTAAGTTTACCATATCTTAGTTCGGACTGGACAATTCGAATCAAGATCGACGAAACAATTGGCTTCGGCGGTAAATTAATATACCATGAGGGAGTATCCCTCTCTAGGGTCCAAGTGAGGGAATTATCCATTTTTACTCCGCTCATCTCCTGGGGGGGCATCCCCCACGGAATTTCAGAGCACGTAATAGGCTCTGATTTTGTGGTGAAAATTTTGTGCTCTCAGAAAATTTTTTAACCCATCTTGTGCAATTCTTTGAATTCATTATTGCGGTAGAAAAATTATTTCCCCACACATATTCGTGGGTCTTGTACAATCTTCCCACTATAAAATTCATGGGGAGGCTAATATTATGGTAAAGATCTCGGTCTCTTGTCATAAACCAATTTCTCAAACTAAGTGGTTGAACGTAGGGTACTATTACTGATTCATCTACTGATAGGGGAGAATGAAGGCAAGCAGTGAGGCCGTTACCTTCAGGGTCCCCCACTATTCTTGCCCAAATAGTCAGTAGATGCAACATCAAATTCTCATGGAAACCGTTTGTTATGTTGCCAATAGTCTTCTCTACCAGGGCATCCGTGGTGCAATTCATTGTACTGATCATCATGATGGAGATGAATACAAACAGCATCTTCCTTCTCGGGAAGGCCGAACGTTGTGGAAAACTAAAATAAAGGTATATAAATTTCAGCTATTCCTTATAATTCAGTTTCTAAGTAGGTGAGGTTATCGAGGTGAGCAGGCTCAGTGGATCTTTGTCTCAACCACCTTCGAATATAGTCACAGAGGATAGCTAAAACAACTAATAATACAACTAATAAGGCAATATTGATTAGAAGGAGTCCACATCCCAACAATGTTGTTGCAGATCCATAATGTAGTGTCACGGCAACTGGTTTAAGGGACGGCTTCCTATGGATGGTCTTCTGGGGCCCCACCTGGTTGACGATGATAAAAGGAGGTTTTATGCCATTCTGAAACTGGGTCTCGCTCATCTGAATTCTGTGACGAGTCACAAGAAGTAAATATCTGAAACAAAAACTTAAACTACAATTAACAACTATGCAAGTTATAATAACCATTTTAGCTCCTACGACTTAACCAATTATGATGGACCATAATTTTGCGTGGGGGTATGGTTGCTACTATTAGGACAGTATAAACGTTTGGATATGACCCTACTCCATTTACAATCCCTGCTTGTGGGGTAGGTCGTGGAGTCAATGTGGTAGGTATTGCTACCCAGACTTTTTCATCCTGCTTATAGCATGCAGTCCAAGCTGGCCGTGGGACGGGTTCTCTCTCTTCCCACAGGTCCTTCATCTTATTCATTGTTACTAGTACTTCGTCATTTATCTTCATCCATCCTTTATATGATCCCTGATTTCTCAATCTCAGCTGCTCCTTGTACTTTCCGATAGCCCTCTCCACTACACTGTTAGATTGTGGATGATATGGTGTATGGAAATGCCATTTAATATCACAACTCTTAGCAAGTCTCTCAACGGCTTTCGAGGCAAAAGGCGGTCCCCCATCTGAATGTATTTCTTGAGGGACCTGCCATCGACTAAACATCTGAACTGATGCTTCTCGGACCTTTGCAGCCATAGTCCTTCTCAGAGGTATGACTTGTAATTGCCTGGTGCCCAGGTCTATTACTGCTAAGGCCTTATTTGGTATTCAGGCTTCAGGCAGTGGCCCTAATAAGTCTATTTGCCAGGTTTTCCCCGGATTATAATATTTCATATTATATACTCCGTGACTGTATTGATGGTGCCGGGGTTTCTCCTTGGCACAAGCAAGGCACCCCTGGACTACCTCTTGCCATTTCTTTACAGTAAATGGTTCTTGTGAGTCTATCCTCCACAATTCCTGAGCTCTATTAACAGTCAGATGACCCCAAAATTTGTGGAGCCATCTAAGGAACTCCTCGTCATGAATTGTGTTACTGTCAGTTACAGTGCCGACTTCACTCCATTGGGTTATCCCTATATCACCACTCATTGTTCTATCTTTAAGGAGTTGATCTATATGTCTATGAGTGGGGTCGGTATCATTCTGATGGGATCTTGTATGTTTAACGAGGGGCAACCTCTCGATCTGGCCCAAGATCTTTTGTATGTCCTTCCAAATAGTATTATGCTCTTGTGCCTCTGCCATTCCCGTTATAACTTTATATATGTATTCAGAGTCGATGGCTACAATAGGAACAGGCAGGGTATTACTATGATGGTCCCTTATATGCTTCAAGGCTAACCGGAAACCTCTCAGTTCCGAAGCCTGGACCGACTCTTTATCTTCTGCATCGCGAATGTCACTGACCTGGCAGGCGTCACAAAACATGCCCCTGGAGGTGGCATATGAGGCAATCCACCCCAATTCGGTGGTTCCGTACCGTTTTAGCTGCTGAGACATCTCCCCCTCCAATATTAGGGTTTCACCATCCAACTTCCTCCATCCTTCCCAGTAGTATTGAAACCTGAGTACCAGTGAGCACCAAGTCTTCGGTGTGCCTTGGTACTCCGGGTGCGGTTGTGCGGGATCTAATATGGTCAATAGAGATCCTCCCCTTGCAATTATATTTCCAGAGAGATGTGCTAGGTGTTCCGCTAACTGCACTGCCAGCGTAATCTTCCCGACACCTCCATAGCAATGTTGATGCTTATAGAGGGTCTTGTGTCCCATATATACGGGGCATTCAACTCCAGCATTTTTAGCAATAACCCAGACATGCTCCTGTGTATATCCCAAAAACACATGTAAGGAGGTTTCTCTCGAAGGGGCAACTAATTGAGTGTTTTCTACGTCAGCTAGTACAGAATTTAATGCTGCTTGGTCTTTGTAAGACCATAACTCACAGTTTGCAGTCTTTTTGCATAATTGCCGCTGCATTCGTTGTATCACAGGCAGATGTCGCGGTGCCACGTAGTACCTCAGCCAATTGAGATGCCCTAGTATGGCTTGAAAGTCGGTTTTCCGCTGGGGGTATTGGGCACAAAAAAGAATGATGTTATGCACAACTCCTGATCGAAATTTCCCCTTAAACCTGGTCCCAATAAAAACAATATCATTAGACGGTACAATCATTGACTTTTTATCATTGACTTTCCACCCTTGTCCATGGAGGAAATCTTTCAAATCTATCAACATCTTATGTACTGATTCTCGTTGGTCTCCAATTATTATGATATCATCAACGTATGACCAAACATTCACATCGTCATGTTCTTTATATGCTTCCCTGAATCGGCTGATGGAGCAGTTCATTTCTTTTGTAGCCAGTGCAGGGGAGTTCTGGTAGCCCTGCGGGCATATGTTCCATTTATAAATATCACCCCCCACACACATATTCAGTATTCCGTTAGGGTCGTTCACTGGTACGGCATGAAACATATCTTTTAAATCTATGGTGGCCGCCTACCATTCACCCTTCGCTTGTATGCTAGTTATCTTATTTACGATTTCTGGCAGTGTGTAAATAGCAGGCATTTGTAGCAACTCACAGTGACGGTTCACCTGTCTGTAATCAATGACTAACCACAACTCTGAGGGGTTCCCCGGCTTGGGAATTCCCCACCCTGCGGAAATATAGACAGAAGATCTTACTCTGCTTATGTTTCCTTCTAGTTCTAACCATCGTAGCAGGTCCATCAATGGTCCCCGGAGTTCACTCTTCATTGGAATGGGCCTATATTGCCATGGGGTCGAGTCTTTTATTACAGGTTGGTGAATCTCGGCCGGTAGGATGGTTAACGGCAAGGCTGTAATGAGATATTCCTGAAGATGCAAAGATTTAATGTCTGGGACTCCTAAGAGGTTGATCCCCCCTAGGGTCCCTCGGAGTGTTTTGTTATTGATGACAAACTTTACAACCATCGTCGCTGCTATTGAGATAATACCTTGTACGTAAATAGATCGAGATGTTGTCTCATGGGGAACATCATTTCGGATTATGTTAACTTGAGCCCCCGTGTCTAATAAGAAGCGTACTTGAGCTTCTCGGGGGTTTAGTCCCTTGTTACTAGACTTTACTGTTAGATTTATATATGGGCGCTCATCCTCAGTCTGGAGGCTACCAATGCCCAGCGCGGTAGCCCCTACTCGTTTTTTTCGTGTTTATCTCATGGTTTGAATTTGAAACCCATCCTGGTTGCCAGCTCCTTCTGGCCCCTCTCTCCTATTCTCCAGAGTTTGGCAGCCGTTAATCCTGTGCTTTTCAAGAGGAATCCAAATTGAGTTCTTTCCTCAGGCGTCCTCTCCTTTCAAGGAGTGGGAGATAGCTTTTGGATACAGCTTGGGAGATAAATTAATGGGGGACTTATTCCCCTCTGCCTTCTTAACCACCTGAACTTCTGCTGTAGCGGCCAAGTTTAACATCTTTTGAATGTCCGGCAATTTATTCAGAAAGTTGCCAGCTGGCGTTCCTACCAGTGGCAGCAGGAACATTTTCAGTAAGGTGGCTTGATTCCCTCCATATAATTCAACACAGGCTTTAATTGCTTCTTGTGCCACCGGGATTCTACCCAGTTCCCTACACCACCTATGTGGCCAATATGCCCTGGCATTGTTCCTCGGTTAATGCCAGCGGGTACACTTCTGCGTCCCACTGTAAGTAGCTTGTCCCCACAATGCTGTATAACAGTTGATCTGCGGTGGGGCTGGCGGGTTGATTTTTATGCCATTTATGCGTCTGGGCTAGTAACGTTGGTACCATAATTACACTTAGAGGAAGTGGCCAGACTAAGTTGTTGGTTAATTGCGTCTGGTTAGTACAAGTGCCTCCACTCCAAATTGGGTGTCTCATCAGAGTGGCGCTTTCCTCTGCATCCACCAACTCACCCCCGAATTGCAGTACTAGCCGGCCCACCCACATAACTAAGGTTTCATCGGTGTTTATTTTCAACTCTCTTACTAACAACTCTTGCATTTCCCCTTTTGAGCGAGTACGAAATACCGCAACTGTGCAAGTAACTTCTCCGTCCACGGTCGTCTTACTGGTGGAAATTGGGTCAGCGTGCAGTACTGGAGCAGTCACGTTCACCAGATCGTCTGTTTGTTTCACTGCATGGAGTTGCTCAAGCGAGGCAGCATATGGTGGCGGCATGCTAGGTGAGATTGTTCGATTAGTGCTTTTCATTTCATTTAATTCGGCAGAGGGCGCTATGGGGCAACTGCTCCCTCAATCCCCTCTCAGTGGGGTAGGGGGCACCAGAGGGCTGGTATCTCCGCTCCTCCGTTGGATGACTTCATGGTCCCCTCCCCCCAGGCAAACCGCGTCTTCCTGACTCACCGCATGTTCGGTTGGGTTTCGCGCTTTTTCTGCCATGGCCGTTAGGCCTGCCCGGGGTCCGGCGCCATTTTGTGACTTACACTTTGCTAATGCCGTGTTCCTCTTAACCGCGTCTTGGCCTAAAATTTCCAGGCTCTCCGTTTGGTTAACGGCATCTCTCAGTAATCTTGTCAAGATATCAAACATAACAGAGATTACTTCTTTCTTAACATATTTTCTCTTGCCGAACCCCATTTTGGACCCTCTTTTAACGTTCCTTCTAGTTGTTCATAAAGTCTCTTTAAGAGCTTGCTTTCTCCCCTTCCCCTCCTAAAGGGCGGGCAGAGTGACTGGGCAGGTGTTGGATCGTGACCTGTACATTCCTTCATGATCTTAAGACACTTCTCATAGATTTCCCGTATATCACTATCATCAGGGTCCTTTTCCATGGAAATGTGTGGCACCACCTCCCGCCTTTTCTCAGATGGTCTGTAATTAACAGTTGGATCCATTAACAGACACCCAAAAGCGGTGGGGGTTAGGCCCTCCACGTACGACTCTTGGTCACTTCGGGACTTTTCCCCAGAGCGGATTTGAAAGTATCCTGCTATGTCCCCCTACTCTGTGATAACTCGCATGGGCCTTCAACCCTTCCATATCTGTCACGGAAGGTCGATGACAGTTTCTCCAGGGACAATTCAGCATGACTAAATCTGCACTCTCCATCCTTTCTCCTTGGACCCTCACTCTTAGGGAACCATTCTCTCTGTCCCTCCCTGAGGATCCCATCCTCGTCACCATGTGACTGAGCAAGGACAGCTCCGGGTGGCTGCGGAGGCCTTGAGTCAGTTTGCCCCACCAGGTGTGACTCCGGTAGGGTCCACCCAGGTGTGCCGTGGGTCCCAGGGAGGTGGTGTCAGCAGTGGGATGAAGCTCCCAAGCTGTGGTAAAGGTAATGAAAAGCTTTACTCACAGAAAATAGGGTCCAACTTATTTACAAGACGGCGTGCCACAGGTACAAATGAGAACAACGTGATGACCAATGTGAAAGGCTTCAAGCACAAGCGTTGAGCAGTCGACAGGTAAAGTGGCTTCCAGAAACTGCAACCTGGTATCGGCGCATTGCAGTTCTGAATGAAATCTCTCTAGAACTTCTAGAGACCCAACAGTACTGAAAATCTGCGATAGGCTCAGTACTGCAGTATCTGTGTGAGTAGGGGCAAACCCCTCCTCAACACAGAGTCGTAGATGCCTCAGATCCTCTAAACCTAAGAGGACCAAGCACACCCAAACACTCCTCACGGCTCCTGAGGGGTGTTCTCAAATCGTGCACTATTCTCTACCAACTCCTGACGACTCCCACACCGCACACACTGACCAGGCCTTCTTATAATCTTCACCGCCAATCAGGTCACTGTGCAGGTGGACGGTTCTAGAAATCAACTAGTGGCCCCATCAATCATGGTAATGTGGGTCATTTGATTAACCCTTAAAATTCTATCGCGCTATGTTACTGCTCTCCGCCACTGCTTCTCTTTCACCTTGGTTATATCACTTAACATATTATAAACATTGCAGAACAGTATAATTCAACAACGATTATAAGCAACGGAACGTAAAACATCATGAAACAGGGATGAGATAGCTAACGATGGCAATTAACAATCGGGAAAGGGGTCACAACTTCAAACTTCTCCATGACATTTTATAGTGAGCGGTACCAAAATGCTGAGTGGTGCAGTTTTAAATACATTTGCTTTTAACATTTATTTTCAACAAAGTTTCACATTTGGTAGAATAAGGATTTTAAAAACAGTGAGCAGTGAGCATACAGCAAGTTAAAAAAAAAGTAGATTCATCTCCTGCATGCTTGAAATAGGAAAGCTGGTTAGTAATTACCAGGAATGCAGTAATTGCAATTAACTGTGCAGCACTCCATGAGCTGACTACATGAATCGAGCCAACTAAGGCATTCATTTAGTGAGATTTTTAAAGCAACCTCTGCATTATGCATTGCTCTAAAGTGCCCCCCCAGCACATGTATTAATGCCCCAAGAGAGGCATTTATTTAAATTGAAACAGTCATTGTAATTGATGCTATATATGTCAGTTGAACCTGGATAAAACAATGGCACCACAGAAAATCTCAAGAAACCTTATATAGCACAATTGTTAAACCTATCCTTTTATACTAATATGCACTCTGGACACTAACAAAGGCAAATGGAGAAAAGCTGCAAGTGTTTGAAATCAAAGTGCTAAGGAAAATATTTGGCACAGTACAAAAAAACAGGATGGAGGAGAAGACATAATCAAGAGTATGTGGACCTTTACAAAAGACCTGATTCTTGTGCAAAATAAGAGCACAGAAAATGAAATGGCAGGGTATATCACAAGAAATAACAAGAGAAGGCATGAAAGGCAGATTTTGGAAGCCAGGGCAGAAGCTATCAAACCCCAAGGTAGACCAAAGTAATGATACAAAATGACCTGGATCAAATAGGCAAAGTTGCAACAAGGTGGAAGAGATTGTGCAAGATAGGAGAAGAGGAAGGTGGTAGTTAAGGTGATCACAGGCCCTTGAGATCTGTAAGAGCAGAAAAAGAGAGGAAATTCTACAACCGCATCACAGAAGGCAAGATGTGGAGGGCTGTGGCCAAGTTGCTTCAGCATTTTAGTACTTCTAGATTAGCAGTCAGCATTTGGAAATTACCAGCTGCTAGCTTGTAAATCTAATTTCCCTTAAACCTAAACTGTCTTGAGATGGTCACAAAGGTATAAAAAGCAGGAGCAGAGATCATTCTATATTAGCTCAATAAGGCCTTAAATTAGGTTGCTATGTCATGGCACCATACTAGTGACAGGTTGATAAGAAAACTTTAACTGATTACTTGGAACAGGGATCCAAAGGGCTAGAATACAGACTGAACAACAGAAAAGATCCCGCCCCCCACTCCCACACACATACGTTTAAAGACTATTTATTAGAAAGAAATTCTAATCTGTTTCATAGTTGTTTGTGAGTTCAGTGAAAGATGCACACGTGCACCTGAAAGTCAGAATTCTGCAAAAGCATAACCCATATACATAATCCTATATGTCCTGGGTCCTCCATACCTAAGCAACTACCTCTTCCCTTATGTTTCTTCACAATGTCTAAGATCAGACAAGAGCAACTTCCAGCAAGTTTACTCAGGGAAACACTTAGGAGGTCATTCTCAGTAGTTGTTCCTCAGCTTTGGAACTCGCTTCCCCTTGACACCCATCAGACTCCAAGCCTGGTCATCTAGTGAAAAGGGTTAAATTCTGGGAGTATTGTCTGGGTTGCTGCTCGATCATTTACAACCACATTTTAATACTTCAATACATTTTAAGTTATCTTGTTTTTAGTGTAAGCCACCCTGAACCTTTTCTGGGGGATGAAGATGTATTAAATAAATAAATAAATAAATAACATCTCCAGAGGATAGTCTTAGGACTTGCAAATTGATGCAGTTCCAGTGGTCACTGGTTACGGAAACTATAGAAGACTTTCAAATCTCTGTGAGCTACAGAGTCTTTCCAGATGTGCCAAACTTTCCCAAAAGTTCACGTTATACAAAATCTGGCATTCATGGCCTCAAAGAGGACAACCACCAGAACTCAAGATTTCTGTTCTGGTCCCATCATTCTTGACAAATCTTTTTATTTAGAAAGAAAATACTGAATTTCTTAAACTGAAAGCAACAACAGCATTAATGATGCCATTAAAATACAATTGTCTTCATTATGGTTCTCCTGTTTCACTTTCGCCTTTTTTGGCTTCCCAGACTTATGACAATACTTGATTTATATTCAAATATCACTGCAAATATCAAACAGATTAAGAAAGCAAATGTCAAACAAATTCCAACTATCTCATTTTACTATTTCATGCCAAATGATGTTTTCTATTTTTTAACTTAAAATTAATTTTAAGGAAAATCAGGATACAGGTGTGGCATTCAAAATGAAATATTTCATTGGCAGGTCAAATTGAAGAATTTGGGTTGACCAAAATATTTTTTCTTCAACGTTTCAAAGTTGCCAGTTCATTAAGAAGCCAGTTATTCACTTAGCAATCCCAATGAAGTTGTCAAGTGATTGTTATTCCTTCTTACCATAAAGCACCCTTGTGCTAGCAGGACATCAGGCTAACAGTTGCCCTAAAGGTAACCTTCCATTAAAATGTAAGCAACTAAATTAAGGAACTAACTAAAATAAATGTGGCAATAATAATCAAACATATAAATATCAGGCAGATATATATACTACTGATTCATACTCTGTATCAATACACTGCAAACAGCTTTTGGCCCTACTTACTTAGAAGACAACACGGACGGACGTAGATTCCAATAAAACAAAAGGACAGCTGTATCAAAATGGGAGGGAAATCTGCCTGGGAACCAAATGAAGAGCTTAGAAGGAAGATATTAATTAGTTCAGTGAAAGGGCAAGATGTGTACACAGTGGGCGCTGCTACACAGACACTTACTGCGAAGCTGCCTAATTAACTCCACACTAAAGTCTCTGTGTCTAACATGTGAGGCCTTATGAGGTTGCAGTAAACTAAAAATCCACCATAGGACAGCACTTGTAAATACAAGTACTATCTTGTACAAATACAAAGTATTATCTTATTGCAGAGTTCCTTACTGCATAGCAATGCACATATAGATGCCAACAGGGCTTACTGAGGCATGAGGGTGCTTCAGTGTGAGGGACTGTCTGCCAGCTAGCCCCACAGTGAAGCACCCTTGTGCTCCAGCCAGCCCCTCCACAGCACACTGAGCAGGATCAGAGCAGCTCCAGGCTGGCAGGCTGTCCCCCAGGTCCCGTGCCAGCTGAGGCTGCACTGCCCCGATTCAATGTGCTGTGGTCCTGGGTGCACATGTTAACAAAGTGCCCAAGACCAATAAACTCTGACACAATATGCACCAGAGTTTATTTCTTCAAATTAATTGCACATGTAGACACACCTGTATAACTAAACAAAACTATGGACCACGTAATAACAACTGAATCCTTGACAGGGATTAGGGAATATACTTTCCAAGAGGCTTACTATCATTTATTTATTAGCTTTGTAAAGCAATTGATGTTGGAATAAATATGAATCATGGCTCAAAAATATAATCATACATTGCAAACAGCAGGAGAAGATGGAAACCCCAAATGAGGAAGAAAACATGAATAGAGGGGGCAAATCCAGGGCAGATTAATGAACGGGTCCACAGAGACCAGACCCAGGGCCCCCTTAAAGCAGTGGTGGAAACAGTAGCAGTCCACCAGTTTGGAAACAACCACTGCTA
Organism: Caiman crocodilus; assembly: GCA_030014935.1. Classification (NCBI taxonomy): domain Eukaryota; kingdom Metazoa; phylum Chordata; order Crocodylia; family Alligatoridae; genus Caiman; species Caiman crocodilus. The sequence goes on from JAGPOW010001338.1 coordinate 49,133,861, forward strand.
CTGTTTCTCTGCAGGCACAGCTCAGTCAAAGCAGGAAGCACTCTATTGGCTGCCAGGCGATCTGTGCCACCATTGCCAGAGAGAGAGGGGTGCAATGCCAGTCAAATCTGAGAAAGCAGACACACAGCAATATTCTTGGTACTGACCAGCCTGCTCTCTCCAGCAGCTACTACAGTGAGTGATTCAGAGGTTTTGCGGGGCAGGAGGAAGGAGGTGTGTTGTACAAACCCCTAACAGGAAAGGGTACCACAACCAGAGGGAAGGAGAAAAAGAGGCAGCTGGACAAGGTGGCTGTGCTCTTCCTTCAGCTGCCAGGACTGTGTGAAGTAGACACTGAGCAGCTCACACCACTGCCAAGACCACTGGTGGGGTGTGGGAAAGGAGGGGCTGTTAGCAGGTCCTAGAAGAGAGAATAATGGGAGTAAAATTGTACTTACTAGACTCCCAAGCTCAGAAGTATGACCATCCTTTCTTAATTTACACTAAACCAGACATTTAAAATATAATGAGCACAGCCTGTTCGTGTATTTATGCCTTTTTCATATTTTGTTGCATAGTTCAATATGGGCCATTTGCTATCATGGGTGGTAGTCAAGGCAATGATATTCAGGCCTCATGCTCTCTGGGCTCAGGAGCCTAAGATCCCTATATCTGCCCCTGAGACAAGTGATGGGAAAAAGTAAGAATTTCTGTTTGATTTGCATCATTTTATGCAGATTTTATGCCTATATTATAGGCAACCTTAAAGGCAGGATGGCTTTGTGTGAAAGTAAGAAGGAAGGGGTAATAAATAGCCTCTTTAAGGCGTTCTGCCTTCTTTTGAGTTTGCAGAAATAGATAGCTGAGGGCCAATGGACAGACCAGTGCATACCAAGAAGAGGAAAAGGGAATACAGTGGACTCTGTTTCAGTGCAGAGCCTTAGAACCCAGGGTATGCACTTAATACTGTACTTAATGTAAATGTAAATGTAAATTCTGCACTTATCTGGTCTGTCTATAAATGAAGCATGCTGTATATAAGCCCAGTCTACCAGGCTGAGCCCTCTTTCCCCCCAGGTAAATAACCCTTTGCCAGGATCAGCAGAGGAGAAGATTTTGTTGTCTATTGTGGGCCACTGTGCTAATTTCATTTACTGGAATATTGTGCTAGAGCATTTTCCATAACCACAACATTGGTTGGCGTAGCCAGGCACTAGGGTGCCTGCTACTAGAAGTGCGGGGATAACCCTTCAGGTGCCAGTTGCCAAGGCAACCAAAGGGAGCTAATGGCTTGCACCTGCCTAACCAGCTGAAGAAAGGGGCAGGGCTTGGCCCCTCTATAAAGCACAGGCAGGAGGCCAGAGCCAGGTCTCCTACCAACAGCTAAGGAGTTCCTTGCCGAGGGAGAGGGAGAGGGAGAGGGAGAGGGAGAGGGA
>JAGPOW010001338.1:49144073-49180117 GCA_030014935.1 Caiman crocodilus
GATTTCCCTTCAGCATAAAGTCTCCTGCCAGTCCCTCACAGATATGAGCCTTGAGAATCTTCTCAAATATCTTTCCCAGGACCGAGGTGAGACTGACAGTAACCCGTCAGGATTATTCCCCCAAAACAAGTCATATTCCAGTCCCCTTCTAGACATAATCATACCAGTGCTAAGATGTACCGTTAACAACGCAACTTCATAACTTTTACTGAATTTCACAGAACCCCAGCTGAAAAAAATCACCAAGATAGATCTAAATTCAGAAAAGATATGGAAGTAGGCCTTGAGGCCAAAAAACTGAGAATCATAATCTATCTGATGCTACTTAAGAATGGCAAAGGCAGGATATCACTTTGGTGCGTCCTACTTTTTCTAGTTCCTATCACCTCCTAACCCCTCATCTGTACCTCAGAGGGTAAAGGCAGTCCCCACTTCTGAGGCTACTCCTCCAGGGTCTCACATCCCTAGCAACCATCCCTGCAGCCCCCTCCCACAGCCCCTGAGAGCATGGGAGGAGTGAAGGGAATGAAAGGCTAGAAAGCACAGCTCTGTGTGTACATCTCCCCACCCACCTGCTTGCAGCAAAGAGGCTGCCTGGGGCAAGAAAGGGCAAGGGAAAGTGGCAGCATCGCCCAGAGAAGCAGCTACAAGTGCTAGCGGAGTAGCTGAGGCAGGTACAGAGTGCTGGACAGGGGAGGAGAGCATTTACCTCCTCATACAGTAGGATCTCATGGCATACTTCTGTTGCTCTTATGGCACACCCTTTGGAAATCACTATGTTAATACAAGCCAGGATTGTGTTGGCCTTTTTTGCAACAAGAGCACATTATCATCTTATGGTCCACTGCAAATTCCACATATGGTTCTGCAGCACTGCAACCTAGCCAGCCATTGCTGTTTTTGCACAAGTAATTATTCTGTCCCAAGTGCAGGGCTTTGCACTTATTGAATTTCATTTGACTAATCATGGACCATTTCTCCAATCTATCCAGGTCATTCTGAACCCTAGCCCTATGCTCCAGGGTGTCTATAAATACACCCAATTTAGTGTCATCCGCAAATTTTCTGAGCATGCATTCAATCCCACTGCCCAAATCATTAATGAAGATGTTAAACAATACTGGATGCAGGACAGACCCCTGGGGAACTGCACTTGATACCTCCTTTGCACTAGATACTGAGCCATCTAGGACTATTTGTTGAGCATGATGTGCTAATTGGTTCCCTCTAGTAGTCTGGTAGTGATCTATCACAGCAGCACACTACTTCCCCCTGCTGCACCACTTCAGCTGTGCTAGCTAACATATTTAAGGGGTGGGGTCTCTAAACCACAATTGTAGGAAGGACAGTAGTGGCCCTACAGGGACTGTTCTCTGTGCCTCATCCTACCAGGAATGGGAAACCCATGCAAAGAGCTGAAGGAGGTATTTTATGTCTCTATGTTCAGATGGGAACTGAAAATTCTCATCCATAACATGCAAATGTTTTTAGCAGTTCTGCAGAAATGAGTGGGTTAGGAGTGGTTTATTTTTGGACAATATTTTTAAGCTGCAAAATATATTGCTTGTGACCACTTCCAAATATTCTTCTATTGACCTTTTGTTACCCCTTCTGAGTCTGTTAAAACCCATTCATCATGATGCCTAATACTAACCTACTTCTAAATATGCATGAAAGCATGTAGAATGTACAACAGATCCAAATTCCTTATCAGCCCAAATTCTTAATCCACTCCTGTTTGGAGAGTTCTTTGGTTTAGTTTTTAATGTTGTCTTGCTTCTGCCCATACTTTCCATTAAAAAAAAAACCTGAACAGCTGGGTTTTTTTCCATTTAATGTCCTTATTATCTGCAAAGAGTCGGAAGATGAAATAAAACAGTCCTTATGCTAAGATTTTATCTGAAAAATAATGTACACTCTTGATCTGTAAGAGATTCCCAATTTTTAGTTAGAGAATTTTCATTACCTATTAGTGATTTTGCAGTTAAGAGCTTGCTATTATGGCAGGAATGATTAGAACTTGTCTAAAGCCAGGCTAAAAGTCATTTTCTCTAAATATGAATGTAAATTTATATTATTGTCTGGTAACAGGCCCAAAAATATCATGCAATGCCTAGCCTTTAGCAAAATTATTTTCCTCTTTCATTTTGACCAATCTGATCCTGCAAAGCAAAGTACCCTTAACTCCCACTTGAAATGAGTAGAAACTGAACGAAATTTGCACCTGGTACATCGCTGCTAGCAACAGGGTCACAAAAAGAGTGAACAGAAGAGCAAGAGTGACAGGAAAACTGGCAGTCTCTCAAAGCTAACAGCAACGATCTGGACTAAAACTGTTCTAAAGTATCTCAAAGTGATTCAGGTGGTTAGCAAATAGTAGCATTGGGCAATACACAAATAGCCAAGTATTTGTCCTTGTTCAATGCATCACAGTGCATTTGCATCAAAAGATATTTATTCTGTAAGTTCAGAATTGCTAAGCAGTCCCATGAGTCAGAGCACAAGTTCTGAGTGCTCTTGTGTGATTATTGTTGCCAGGGAAACGAGACCCTTGCCAGGCATCTATTCAGCCTTTCAGAGACTAAGCGATCATAAGGCACTGGAATAGCAATAGACATCACAAATGTAATTTCTCTACAAAGCAAATATATTGCTGGCACACAACACAGGTTTTTAAATCTGTAGATAATGTGTTTGATGATAAAGTATATTTGCCATGGCAAAGCTGCAGTTAACTGTGCTCTAAAACTGTGAATTCAAACGTATTTTTCTATTTAATCTGCACTATGTAAATTAAGCCTGCCCAAATCTTTACCTCTTCACGAAAAAAAAAATCTGTCTAAAAATAGCAGAGAATTGCTGTTTCTTCCTCTGGTTCCATTTACATACATTTTGCAGCCCTGTCAATTATGGCATATCCAAGCCATAATTTTTACCATTGGTTACAATGGTTACCATTGTAATGTCAGTTTTCTACAATTTTAATCATCTTAAAGTGTTTAACCACATTTTATTTTGTAATGTTAATAACAACAGTATTAATGCTAATATTGTAAATGGTATAAAATGGCTGGTTGTGGTAGGAAAGACTTACCCCAAATGGGCAAGAAGCGGAGCCGGCAGGACACCGAGACAGAAAAAAAACCCAGTGAAAGTGAACCCGCAGCAAGAGAAGATGCTGCATTAAAAGGAAAAAGGAAAAAGAACAGATGAGCCAGGAGAAATCGGGGTCAGCTCCCACGTTGGCATAGGCACACTTTATGGCCACATGCTGGGGCCAATTTGCGGGCTGCCCACTTGAGACTGGCATAAAAGGCTTGGCAGAAGAGCAACTCAGGGAACCAGAAGTGAGTTTCTCGACAGGCCCGGAGTGGCTTGGAACAGAATGGAGCCCCACTGAAGTGATGCGGTGGCTGCCCCAGGAAGGGGCTTTCCAAGATGAGCAGACCCAGACAAGGCTCAGTGACTCACATAAAGCAGCACTGTGGACGTTGGACACCTCTAGCCCAGACTGGATCCAGACAAGATCTAAAGGGAGAAGAAGAGACAGATGTCTGAGCCGAGGCAAGTATGGAGCCGAGAGAGAGAGAGGCACCAGGGAGCAAGGTAACCCAGGGTTGGGAAGTTGCTTAGGCAGGACCAAGTACGGTCAGGAAAAACTTGGACAAGGTGACATCCTAATCCGACCATCATAAATTCAAAGGACCGGAACACCAGAGTTTATACTGTACTCACTCTAGCAATCCAGAAACAACATCTTTGGTTTGCATTAGGTGGGGTGTAGGGGAGGCAGAGCCACAAGTAGAAAAAACAGACAGGAAGCTTGAAGGAAAGTACCAGAAAGGGTGGGACAAACCATTTTCCTCCCAATTAAAATAATTTATTCCAGCAAGATGTGGCAGTCAAAACACTCTGGGTAACCTTCCAAGCTCTAACCCAGTAACAGGCCTGTCTTTCCCTTAAGCAAAGGTAAAACCAGAAAAAGCCCTGTGGACACGATGCATGGGTGAATGACATCGGAGACTACACTGGTACACATTGATCTACCCTAATAGATAAACTAATCTATGTTAACCTCAAATTTAAAGAGGATACATGCAGGATTTGGATAAGATGAAATATAATTCTGCTACAAGAACAGATTAAAATAGGTGTGGACTAATTAATGTAACCCACAAATGTCTAGAGGCTACATGCTGTTATCCTTACTATTACTGTGTAGTGTCTTACTTTTGAATTACACCTGCCATTTTCAGTAGGAGATTAATTTCCCAGTTTTTATCACAAATGTTCTGCTGCAAAGTCAGCCTTAACATGCATGCCCCAGTCTTCTAACCTCTTTCTTACCTGAAACCAGCTGTCAAAATTCAAATTAGATAGTTTATCCTGCCACTGTGCATCGAAGCCAGCAAGGATGGCATTGAGAATATAGGAAAGAGGCTCCCTGATACTAGTTATGTTTAGCATCATAGCAGCCTCCAATAGCCAAGAACAGCTTTTCCAGAACAAGTCCTACTTGGTCATTTTAGCCAGAACTTGCCTAGTGCATCCTAAACAATGGAAATTAGTTGCCTTTTAAAAGGCAGGTAACTCAGTTGAAGTTACTGGTTTTCACAGAAACAACAAAAGGTACATTCCCAACCCCTCCCAAGTACAAGATTCCTCCCTGACAAATCTCAAGCCCTTGCTCCTAAGCGTAGGCTGCTGGAGCTTCAACGAAACATTTTTAAACAAACTGATTTAAATCTGTGTTAACTCGGACATAGCAATATATTTTTCCCTAAACTTATCCCGCAATGTGGCTGAATTGTTTTTTTTCCTGAAACTTGACAAAAAAGGTCCAGCCTGAGGCCGAAGCACAGGGACCACAGTGTGGCCTGAACCCAGCATAAAAAAATTTAATCTGGACAACTAATATTCTACAGAGTTATACATCCTGAAAGCAAGGTCTAATGGGAAGTTGTGTACTACCAAAACTGCCTAGAATTAATCTTATCTTGCATTTTGCTCTCTCTGCTCTTCCAAATATCCAGTCTCTGAGAGATTGCCTCTTCTTGAAAGGAGAACTAAATGACTTGTTTGACATCTAAATGTAACTGTGAATTCCATTTGCCATTATGTGAAAAGGTTTTCAAAAACAAATCCCCAATGACAATTGCTTCCATTAACAACACAGTGGTATATAACATGGACAAATATCTGTTTTCAAATTGTGTTTCTTTGCTTTATAGATGGATACACAACCGATGATATCGAGTTTTACTGGAATGGAGGAGAATCTGCAGTAACAGGAGTTAACAACATTGAGCTCCCACAGTTCTCAATTGTTGATTACAAGATGGTAACAAAAAGAGTGGAATTTACAACGGGTATGCATCGTACCTCTCAGAAACGTGGTTCCAAGTGGTTCCAAGATGGAGGAGTCAATGGCTGAATTTTATTAATGCCACTTTATTCCTTTTTACAGGAGCATATCCCCGACTATCGCTCAGTTTTCGGCTTAAACGAAACATAGGTTACTTCATTTTGCAAACTTATATGCCTTCCACGTTGATCACAATTCTCTCATGGGTATCTTTTTGGATCAACTATGATGCATCTGCAGCCAGAGTTGCCCTAGGTAACTAACTTTCAGGTCTATCAAAAAGAGAGAGAGTACTGCTAGCATTTAAACAAGTTGTTTGTTACAGAAATTACATAAGGCTAATTTAGGAAATGCTAATTTAGTATGATCTTTCCAGTAGCATGTGTAGTACAGTACATAAAGATATAGATCCTTTAAAATCTATAGGGATTGAATCTGTACTGCATACTTCAAATAAATTGTGTTGTACACAGCAATTCCTATGGGTTAGCGAATCTCAGGTATAACAGAATGTAATTATAGCACTTGTCTTGCAGCTCTTGTTCCTTTATTGCAGAAGTTCACGTCACAGTGTTTAACACCTTCTCTTTCTCAGCACTCCAGGAACAAAGGAATTGCCATACTGGATCTAGCTACGGATCTATCCAGTCTGGTTCATTATCTCGGAAGAGGCAAAGAGTATAGTCCTCAAAAATAGATATTTATGCCATGGCATGCCTGTGGTGAAATTTTTGCTCTGCAATTTGGACCTGAACAACTTTCAAATAACATAAAAGACTTGGATCAGGCCCCTAGTATTTGATTCTTTGTACTGAAGCACAAAAGTTGATATCAGGCATTTCCATCTTAGAACGTGCAACTGATACAATGGCTCAAATCAATAAGAATCAGCATTGCTCTATCAATTCAAGTGGGGCTGGTTACCAATTTATACCAAATGCAAACCCTGCTTTATATTTCACCCATTTGCTTGCCCAAAATGTGACACCATGTTAGCAGCTGAGGAAACTGGAATGAGGTCTTTACCCTGTACATAATCTGTGAGTAGAGTTTATACAGACATCTGTGTTTAAGTCTATACTTTTAAATTCTAATTGCCTTCTTTAAATACAGTTCATTATGCCTGAATGAGCCTAGAGCTATTCATAAGGTACATTAATGATCTGTGCTCAGAACAGAATAGAAAAAAGTTCCATTCTTATAGAACAAAATAAAAATTAATGGTTGGTTTATTAGAAAACTGCCAACCTGAACATCTGCATTTCATACAAGAAGGTGATCCCGTTAGAAGTTAGTAAAGAGGTCTACCTTATGTTGAGCACACCACTTCCCTGTCCACCAGCAGTAGCACAAAGCACAGCTAGAATGGGGCATGCACCAGGATTCCCTTGCTGGGCCTCTTTGACACACCAGGGGAAGCTGCACACTGCCCCTGCCCAACCATAGGAGCATGTCAGGACAGTGCTGCATCAATCAGTTCATCTGGGGAGTAAGAGGAGTAAAGCAAGTAGGATAGTGCTCCCATCCCTCTGCTGCCACTCTCCAGGGACCTTTCAGTGGCAGGGGAAGTCCTGCACTGCCACTGCTTAGCCACAGCAGTCAGACAGGGTAGCACCACATTGCACAGGATGTCTGTGCGGCAAGGGGACAAGTAGGATAAGCATAATGGTAGCCTGTCAGGAGCCTTTGCCAGAGCACACATAGCCCTGCTCCCAATATGTGTATATGGGGGACATGAGGAGGCAATGAGAATGGGACACAGATCTGGAGGAAACCCAGCCTTGGGAAGCTGACACTGAGCAGCAGCCACCACCTCCACCAGAGTAAGACTTTTCTTTTCCTTATCCATGCTGATACCCAGAGTGTCCTCTGCCACTGTCCACCATGACATTCTGGAGCTACTCTTTCTCTATTCAGAAATTACACTAATGATATCTTTTCTCTGGATAATATTTACTTTGTGTCCAGGATGCCAGTCAATTTTACTCCACTGCAGGTGAATCTGGCCAGGTGACTACAGCAAGAAATAAACTGGGCAATATCCCCTTATCTAAAAAAACCAAGCGTGCTCCCTCTATAACACACCTGTTCCCCCTGGCTGTGCCAGCCAACACCGGAAAACACTTTATCATCACTTTGGAAAAGGTCTGCTGTATCAAATATCAGAGGAGGCTACTAGTGAGAAGAGCAAACTAGAGATAAATAGAGGTAATCAATTAACCCTCCACCCATGGAAAAGGCCAGGGAGAAAGGAGGCACACGAGCTATGCAATATCACTTGCAGAAAAGACTTCTCTCACCTGCAGTTTAAGCACGTAAATTAACGTGTTTAGAGAACAAATGGCCTTGATCAGCAGTAATATTATTTTGTTACACTCTTCTAATCAATTAAATAAACCCAGCATCATAAGTGAGATATGTTTGAGTTGCAGCACCAATCTGCTGCCTTTCAAAAGTGAAGAATGGTTTTAATCAGTTGTTTTTGTCAGCTTATCTTTTTGTTGTTCACAGGAATCACAACAGTGCTGACAATGACTACAATCAGTACTCATCTCAGAGAGACGCTGCCAAAGATTCCATATGTAAAGGCAATAGATATTTACCTAATGGGATGCTTTGTGTTTGTGTTTCTGGCCTTGCTGGAATATGCCTTTGTGAACTACATATTCTTTGGAAAAGGTCCCCAGCATCAAAAAAAGGCCGTTGAAAAAGCTGGCCAGACTCCTAATGAGAAGGGCAAACTGGAAATGAAAAAAGTCCAGGTAACAGATTCAAGATGATTTTTCATTTGCTTTCTATTTCCATTATAGCAAGCTTGGAAATCTTGAGGGGACGAAGTAATAAGGAAAGTATGACAAAGAATTTATAAAATGTTTCCATAAACTGTAGTGTATCATTACATTTTAGGTATGATTCATCTCATCTCATATTTAACCTACTGGGGCTATTCTGCATTCACAAAATAGCAACATAAATAGTAGGTAACAGAAAAAAGCAGGTATAGTCTGTCAGCAAGTGTTAGGTTTGAGGACTGGAAATCAGACCAATAATGCTATAAAGGACCTCAGCAGGTCACTTAAGCTATCATCTTGCCCCCAGGCAGGATGGAGTTTTTTTGCAGTATGGATACATTTTTTATATTTCCATGCTATGTATCTGTTGATAATATCTGTACAGTAAAGGACTACTGTGTCAGGACAACAAAGTATCCAGAATAGGATATAAGATAGTAACAGCATAAAATCATATATACTTTATATATATGAAAGGCTTTCAAGACAGAAAAAACTAAAAAAAAAACCTCATATAAAAACATGGAAAGCAATAGAAAGATTCCATTTCAGAAAAGCCCAACACAACTGAATTCTAACTATGAGATCTCATTCCACTGTAATGGTTTTCACCACTGGACATTTCACCATGGTCTTCTTCTTTGCCTTCCCTTGGTTCAGAAACAGCACATGTATTAGAGTTATTCCTTCTGGAAAACAGTCAAATTGGCTTCAATTAACCCACCTGGTCACATGAGGTATTAGCCAAGTAAAGAAACAGAACTGAAATAATCTCTAATCCATCCATCTTGAAATTCTAGAAAGCTTCCTAGAAGTTCTTCAACTATCAACACATTTTTTAATTCACAATAAAATAATTTAGATTTAAAAATGAACGATTTCAAATATTTGTACACCTGTTCCAGTTTTGTCAAAAAATGTTGATAAATATACGTTTATGCTAGAAATATTGGGCCCGGACTGCGTCACATGGAAGTGTATCACTGAATCAGATATATAACTTTCTGCTGAATGCTGATTTCCTTCTAATTTCTTTCAAGTGCTCAAGAGATCTGTCCTGGGTTAGCTTATAAAAAGCAGTAGTCATGTTTGCAAGTACCACATTTACTCAAACACAAGATGACCCCCAATAATTAGATTTCATACATGGAAAATTTGTAAATGTTATCATTTTCCTTGAATTTGTCCCTCTCCCACTGCTACAGCCAGAAACATAAATCTGAGGGGTCAGGTAGCCCCTTTGCTCTCTGCTTCCCCACAACATTTTCCCCTGGAAGCCTTCCCCTGTCGTCTTACACTAATCTATTCTTGTGCTATGTTCTAATCAGCATGTTTGCCCAGTGTGGGCCATGTATTTTACAATATGCTTAATATCAGCTTCATTTAATCAACTTCATAGTTGGTTTCAATTGCTGAGCATGTGCAGATTTTGGCAGCAGTTTAATGAAATGACTGTATTTAGTGAGATTTCCTTGCATGTAAAGAACAAGAGCTTTTATTCTGCATACCAATGGGGGGGAATCCTTGTCTTGTATTTGAGTAAATACAATAAAGTTTTGGGGAAAAAAATCTCTTTTAAACTAAATTGGACTTAATTTCTGATGATGATATGAAAATACTGAAAAAGTGATGTATCAATTTTTTATCAGATGAGCCATCAGAGAGATACTGTAATTACATATACATTTACACTTCAGAAACAGATGCCAATTTGGCCTTTGACTGGAAGATCCATGTCCCAGTAGCCACAGAATATCAGGTGAACAACCATGTTCTCAGTACCAATATGCTCATAATCATCACTGAACAAGTTAAAATAGACTTACATTTATTATTCACTTACTGCTCAGAACAAAAATGGCTCTATTGCACTACAAAAGCAAATGTGTTCAGACTCTTAACTGCCTGCAGGTGCTCCACAAAATACTGCCCCCACAAAGGTAAGATAACCTATGCCTTTACAGATTGTTGACTCAAAGGAAAGTCCACAAACTTTGTACTTTCAGATGAGATGGGACACACAAACACACAAATATACTGAGGCCAGCTTCAAAAGCCCAAAGGTCCACACACCTAAGGTACTGTGATGTAGAATGGAACATGGACAGCAAGCATCCATGATGAAAGCAGGGAGATGCTTCAAGATCCATATTGGCTTAGTGGATTCCAGTTCACTGAGTGAAGAATTCAGAAAGGACTACTTGTACAGGTGCTTCCTGGGATGGAGGTAAGTTGTTATGGTTTTCTAAAGATTTGTAAATTATAGTTGTATCTTGATTAGGTTCACAACAGCTGATGTAAAATTCTCATCTAGATCATAAGTTGGAAGAGTCTTTAGAGAAATGGAGGATATCTGTACCAGCAACTGCGTTCTACACACAGTCGACATATCTACACATGCACATTTACTATGCAGTAACCTAAATTACTGTGCAGTATGGATGCATGTCTACATGTGCATGCCCATACTATGCAGTAACTATGGCAACTTATGCCAACTTGGGCACCATGCAAATATCAAATTTACACCTGATTAGTTACTGCGCAGTCACGTACGTGTAGACACATTACTGAGAAGTAACACTGTGTGTGTGGACTGACTTGGGCCTAACTTTAGTCCCAAGTCAGACCACACACAGCATTAATGCACTTTAGCACCTGCATATGTAGATGCCGGCCTATTTCCGCTTATCACACAGTAAATTTATTGTGACGTAAATGCATATGTAGACATGTCCAGTATGCCTGTGATGTGTGTGAGTTTTAACTGATTAAGAGTTATGCATACTAATACATTTCATCATCCCACTGGAGTCCATCAATGTCCTATACGCATGGCCTTGCTTTAGCTTGCAGGATAGAAAATACCAATGAACTAAACTAATTTTTACCTTTTCAGTTTTTAACAGGAAGAAGACATGGGTCACAGGCTAGAGGGGCCAATAGGTTGGAATAACTCATCTGATCCAATTATCTCCAGTGATTCCTTAGGGTTTCATACCAAAATACAGGAAACTGTTTCTGGAGAATAGGAAAAGAGCATCAGTAAGTATGAGATGTGACTCACTCATAATACATTGATCCATGCTATATGTTCACATAAGCACCACTTTAAGCACCCTGGTGAAGATGTAACAATTCTTCTTTTCTTTTCTGACCAGGTTAATATGTTACTAATTCCTACCTATGCCTTGGGTACCAAGAATTAATCTTCCCCTACATCAGACACTATGGTGTTAGATACGCTTGAGAGATGCATGCAACCTTATCTCACAAGTGACATGGGATGTGGAAGACAAGTTTAATGATCTTGTAATGTTTCGGCTGTTTTCGCCATAGCTGGAAGGAGGAGGAACCCATAACCCCTCCAGTCTCACTGTAATTTGTTTTTAATTACTTTAATTGCTTTATACACAGAGGACATTTTTTCATTGTTATTAAAACTGCTTATTTTTCCTGAATAAAACATTTAAAAGTGATCTATAACTCTGTCCTCCTTTTGTCAAACCAAGATATCTAAATCTATGACCTCCCTAAGAAGTGACAACTGGAATAAAAACATCCAGAGGAGTTAAATATTTAGAGGGTCCCTGTATGCAAATGTTTGTTTCACTGGCACTTACTTTTAGATCATCAGTCACTTAGGAAGCTCTTACATTTTGCTTCTGTGAAGTTCAGGTAATCTTCTCATTATCATTCTGTCTAGCATTATTGCTCTGAGAGCCTTTATTGTGCTAACTCTAATAGGATTATTAGTGAGAAAAGCCACTCACTACTGAGAGGAAAGTTTTCAAAATCTGGCCAGAAACCTTCATCTGAAGATGAACAGAAAATACAGTAAGTCACAACAAAATGCATTACTGCATCTGTCAACTTATTAATATAAAGTAAACTCATCATTCATTCTAGAAATACTGAACATTTCAGAGCTCAGCTCTACTAACAAACTTCAATGAGAAAAAATCATAGTAAGCAATTCCTATAAATCTGACTTACCACACTTTGCAGGTATATATTATATTTTGTATATGCAGCCAAAACTTTCAGTATTGCTTAGGAACCATGAAGCATGAAACAGCATTCATCGCTCTCTAGATAAAAGTACTAGCTTGAGTTTCTTTGAGTTTGTAGTGATGTCACTCAGCAGTGAGGAGTCATGCATGTGTGCTCTATCTTGTTATAGGTTCAGTAAAGCTCCCTGCAACCTTTCTGAAAATGCAAATGGAGTATTCACATACAGAAGCTATTACTCTGGCATAGACAAAAATATTAAGATGTTTTTATTATAATAAGTCATTGCAAACCACCTCACTAATTTGAAGAATATTTAAACTTTGATACATCTATGTAGAAAGATGGGTTAACTAATAGTATATCAGCTCTACTATATTTTTTTTTATAACTGCCTACATATCCTTTAATTTCCTTTGGGATGACAACAAATAGAGTAACAATACTTTCCATTTCCCTAGCTACTTTAAGCAGTCTCACATCGCACCTCACCAGAATTAATTCAGGCTACAGTTATCTCTGCGCAGGGAAATGTTATCACCCTGTTATAGATGGTGCAACTCAGACATAATGTTTATCTGAGTTAACTCGGGGATTGATTCATCTCTCCTGGCAGTCCTGTATTTTAACTATAAGGGTGTCCTTTGCCTATCTGCTCTTCATCCTGTAACTGTTCATGCACAAAAGAATTCAAGGAAGTCACTAAGACTATTCACTAGATTAAGATTGTACAGATCTGCATGTGCACTAAATATTTAATTATAGTTGCATTATATTTTTAAAAGAGCAACTATACATGAGATTCACTAAACAAAAGGTCAAAAATCCATCACTCTACACAGCTTACATTTGTGACTGCTCATTTTGGATGCCTCAGTGGGAGTGGAGAGGCAATTCAAAAGAGCAAACATTGCTGCTTAAAGTTTTGGCTCCAGATGCTGCACCTCAGAAATGTCAAATATATTCAGTTTGCAAAATAGTTGAAGGTTTACGCTGAGACTAAATCCAATCTAGTAGGGCTATGCAAAGCTTCAGTCCCTGATTTGATTTGGCCCAATGCAGCGACCGAATCTAAATCAAATCAAGAGACCCTTTAATCTCTCCAAATCGAATCAGAACCCTCAACATTGGTTTGGAGAGATTCAGAAAGATTTGACGATTTGGACATAGACACAGCTTTAACTGTTTTTTTTTCTACATATGTCATGGTACCAGGCGGCGCATGAATGCTAAAATGCAGGGGCAGATGAAGCATCCCACAGAAGCGTGGGAAGCTTCCCGGCACGCTCAGCAGCAGACGCAGCAGTGGACCAGAAGTACTTCCAGTCCACTTCCAAGTCCACTGGGGAGCACACTGGGGGGCCACACCCTTCTGGCTCAGTGACTGGTGCCTCCTGGGGTCCCCCTGCAGCCACTTGCTAAGCTAGGGGGCACCGGGAATGCTCCCCAGTGGACCTAGAATTGGACCAGAAGTGGAGGGCCCCCTGCCAAGCATGCGGGGGGGGCCCCCACACTTCTAGGGGATGCTCCATCCACCCCACCATTCCAGCATTCATGAGCCATGCCTAGTACCTTGAGATATGTAGAAAAAACATTTAAAGCTGTTTCTGTGGCTGAATCACTGATTCTCTGAATAAGCATCAAATCTTCAGATTCAGATTCCACTGAATTGAATCCGGGACAGTGACCTGAATCAACAAATTGAATCACTGTCCCCGATTTGGGCTGAATCCGAATTGAATATGGCCTGTTTTGCACACCCCTACAATCTAGTAATATGCATTCTTGGCCCCATCATGGCCTACCCAACACAAGATATAAAGCTGTCATTAGGTATATTTCTCAAAACATTATGACTGAATTACAATCAGCTTCCCAGGCTGACCTTGGCAGCATGTTTGTCCATATTAGGCTTATGAAAAAGCCACAAAGCTACACCACAGAAACAGCATATCCTAGGTGGGCTGAGCACACCAGTGTTGTAGACAAGCCCATATAATCCTTTGCTAGGTGGTGCTGCTGATGAAATTGTTTTAATATACTAAATTTATACAACCTTGCTTTGCAAATACTTATTACAAATTACTTCTAAAATTAATGCTGTCAAGATTGATGACTGTTCTGCAAACAAGCTTCTTTTGGGGATTTTTTATAGCACGTACATACTTTTCCTAGACTTCTGCTACACCTCAGTAATTAAACTTTAGCTATATGGCTTGATTAAAAAACAACATTATTTGGAAATTTTAGTACACCTTTAAAATTTTAATAAAGATACAGATGCTGAATCATCTACTGAACTAGCTTTATATTACTCTAGCAGAAATTTTGGCTCGGCTATAGTAGATTAACTGCAATGCCTCTTTTGAAAAGAATTAATTCATTAAAGATCAACATGAATTGTAAGTTTATGAATTGTAAAACCTATAATTCAAAGCCAGTGAATTGCTTTATGATTTATTCAAATCAGCAGGCCTAAAATGATTTAAAAACTCATTTTAAAATGTAACAGGATCATTCTTAACACTTAAATTAAAGCAATAATTCATATGCCACTTGGCTTGAAATAAACTGTGAGTATATATTAGTTTAAAGGGAAGAACCCATATGACTCATCAATTTAGATCTTAGGCACTTGTATTTTGTCTTTACAAGAAGAAAATATAACAACTTAATGATGCTTCTTACACTGCTGCTGCAATGACATTAGAAAACTGTCATTTCATTTACACAGGATTATACAGCTTGAGAGACATATTTCATAGACCTAGTGGAAAGAATGGTCCCCCAAAACTGAAATTAAAAAATAAATAAATAAAAAATCCTATTCCACCTCAGGACAAATCCGAAGTATTTAAATGTTTCGCTGTGGAAAGTTAAATAAAAAAGCAAACTAGTTGAAAACAGCAAATAACTGATTGGTAAGGGCATTCACCCGGAGTGTAAGCAACTCCTAGCCCAGAGGCTTTAATGTTGATGTCCCACACCCTGGGTAAGTATCTCAACCCCTTTGATGTGGTCATTTGGCTGTTCTCTTTCCTCTTATGTCTATAACATGGGCTTCCCCCACAAAAGTTTTGAATTGATGCAAGCCCACAGATAATTTTGGTTTCAATATTTCATCAAAACATTCCCAAACATCACTGCAACACTATCTAAACAGCTTTAATATTCATCTCCTTCAGAAAACTCCAGGAGAACTTTTGTTTCTGCAAAGGGAAAAGAAAACCTTTTTTCCCCTCAAAGCCTTTCTTTCTTGTGCCTTTTTCTACAGACAGTTTGAAGGAATAGTATCATCTTTTGAGGTGGGTTGTGGTGTCAGCCAGACATAGATCGCACTTAATGGAATCCTTTCTAATTCAAATGATCACCATTCCTACTGTGTGATGCACAGATGAAAGTGAAGTGGCTGATGCTCCATCCAAATAAAAAAAGTAATGACAGATCTAGCGGAAGCAAGCAGATAATATACCGAAGATTGTACCTTTCCTGCTGAGGGTGATTTTCCACCATTTATTATTCCTACAAACAACTTGGGAGTTCGAATACATCAGTCCAATGGTGAGTCTTCAGCAGGAAACAATACAGCCTTTCTTCATTATTTCACTGCAGCTTATACTTTTTCAGATGTTGCTTGCACTGCTGCATCTTCTGAAGACTAGATTTCTGCATGGGGGGGCGCTATTTCTTAAACCCACTTGTAACTGCTTTTGATGAAGCATCAGCGTGATAAGTCAATGTTGCTTGACCTACCTCATAGGGGGACTGTGGATGGCATTGTTAAGTGTTACTCTTATTTTTCAACTGGAAACAAGTTATATTATACAAGTTCTATATCTCTCTGAAAAGGGCTTTAACTTGGACAAGACCACAGTGTTATAGAGGTGTAGAATCACGGCATTATTATATATCATGAATGTTATATTTGTTTTCACAAACCCAGAACTGGCTTTTAATTGTAAATGTTTTGCAAATCAAATGTTACTTCATTGTTGTACTGCATACATAGAATTCTTCCATGAATCATCTTAATCTGTGTACATTTTCACATTTGTAACTGAATTCTTAAAAGTAAAAAGCAATGCCTGGCTTTTCAATTAAGTAGATGAGGTTAAGTCCCACGTATTCCTCGGGGGAACTGGCATATCATTTTATTATTGTATCTGTCTGTATTGTAAGTTGCTCAGAAACCTTTGAGGGGAGCATCATAAAAATCAAATAAATAAATAAAACCTGTTCATTCTTTGGAGGACTCAGAAACAATCTAGATTGGCTGCATACTAACCAATGGAAAGGGAACATTGTTTGATATTCAAAGCTAAAAG
The DNA here is from genome assembly GCA_030014935.1 of Caiman crocodilus. Lineage (NCBI taxonomy): Eukaryota > Metazoa > Chordata > Crocodylia > Alligatoridae > Caiman > Caiman crocodilus. The sequence continues at coordinate 49,160,567 of JAGPOW010001338.1, forward strand.
TGGAGTTGACAGAAGTCAAAGATCTGTTCCTTAAATCTGTTCCTCTGTCTATTATAAACTGATTAAGAATATATATTTGAGAAGTCCCCCAAAATTTTCCAAGACAAAAAATTTATATATATGGAAATACTAAAAGCCTTCCTATAGTAATACAGGTCTCATCACACAAAAGCATGTTCATCCTTGAGATGATGAAAAAGTGAGAAGTGTTTTGCAAATATTGACATGAATTCTGAGTTATTTTTTAGGTTGGTCTAAATCCTGCCACATTTTGTTTGCCTTCTGTCCATACTGATATCAGAAAATGACTATTTTCTATTTACAGAACCGTGTGCCTGCCTATATCAGCGATTCTCAGCCATGGTGCTTTGGTACCCTAGAGCGCCTTAAGATCCTTTCATATGCTCATACACAAAACATTCACTATGAAATGCTCTTCTCCTCAATCATAGTATTCTAATACCAAGGCTTTAAAACTTCACAGAGAAGTATAAATAGACAAATATTAGGAAGAAATTTTTGTAGGTATAGAAATAAGTATTTCACTGTACTTGGCAGATAACACACACACACACACACACACACACACACACGAGTTGCTTTTTCTTCCTGTGAAAGAAGTCAACTATCACAATCCCTATACATTTTAAAAATGAGCATAGAGCACTATCACTATATAAAAGACAGAAGAATTGTATTTTCCACATGACTATATGACATTGGTAGATGATGTTACACACTTTGTTCATTCAGGCTTTTCTTATAGATTCTGAGGCTTAAAGGCAAGACTGGCAGAATTTTATTATGTGGAATCTATAATTGAAATAAGTAATCCCCACACCAAGATACCATCTTGGGATAAAAATAATTAACAACTAAATATAAAATGGGCTATTGCATACCAGGTAAAGGAGAAAAGTACAAATGCAGTCAAGTAATATTTATACTTTTGCTCTACTCTCCTTGGTGCTGTTACTACAAATGAAAAAGCTCGCTCATTAGTAAGAACAAAAGCAATTTGTTAATTTGCGAGAGAGGAAAAAAGACACCCAAGTAAGGTTAGCTAACTGAAAAACCTAATGTGCATTCCTTTCTTGACACAGGTTGATGCTCATGGAAATATTCTTCTTACTTCACTTGAAATAAGAAATGAGGACAGTAATTTAGAAATGTTCACAAGTATCAGTGATCCAAGAGCCACCATGTATTCATATGACAGTGCCAGCATCCAGTACAGAAGACCCACCTCCAGCAGAGACCTCTACAGCAGAAGCACTTTGGATAGGCACATGGTTCATAAAAAGGGGCATTTGAAGAGAAGGGCATCACAGCTCAAAGTCAAAATCCCAGATTTGACTGACGTTAACGCCATAGACAAATGGTCAAGGATGGTCTTTCCCATCACATTCATTCTTTTTAATGTTGTTTATTGGCTTTATTACGTCCACTAATTTATACAATGAATCAACTCATACCTAGACTTGTTTTCTTTACTTAAATTTTGTTTATCCTGAAGGACTGCAGAAGTTCTAATGCTACATTTTCAAGGTAAGATACTCAGCTATTGAATGGTTATAGGATTTTTTTAACGTCAAACAATTTAACCATGTGCACTTCAAAAGAGTACCGTGTCTATTCGAGCATACTATTATTCTTGAGATCTGCTCTTAAAGAGCAACTTCAGCTTAAAAATAGGCACTACTCTGGTATTTATATAAAAAAGTTCTTGCATCTTCAGTAACCTTTACCTAACATCTTTGATCTGTTTTTTTAATTAAAATTAAAACCAATCTTCTTTTGTTCCCCACTACAGTCTAGTAGGTAAGACCTTCTTTACAAGGCTGCCTCTCAAACAGAGCAGCTGGTACATTACAGATTTCCAGCACTGACAGAAGTCAAAGAACAGCAGGAAAGGAGTCCTTTAAGGAGTATATTTTTTTCAAGAGTGAGTACTTATGCTAAGAGTGGCTTATACCAGTGTTTTGAGAAAGCCTCACTAAAGGATATTCTTATTGCATTTCGGATTTTCAACCCTATTCCACTTACCAACTAGTTGATTTGCTGTTATTTCCTTGAAGAACTGAAGATGATAATTAGCTTTTTCAAAAGGGCAAAACATACAGGGTAAGAACTGTTGCATAACTTTGGATGTGATTCTTATAAATGACCATTACCCTAGAAGGAAATATGGAATTATATGCCAATTAACAAGATGCAGATTAAAGTTAATGATTAACAAAGGTGATATTTAATGGGAACCAGTTAAAACCTGTCACAACTGGATTAGTATTCTCATCTGTTGACCTTATTAATAGATGGACAACTTTGTCGTTTTTCAGATGATCAACAATAAGAAATCTATAATAACTGTTTTTTTGACATTCATAATGTCAAAATCTCTATAAGATTTGATCCTTCTCATAGGTGAGATAAACCCTAAAACCTCTTTCCTCTACCCCAGCAGTATAAAAGAGTTGCAAAAGAGCCTCTGGGAAATTCCCCTAAGATATGAAAGAAGCCTTGCAGTCCTAGACCGCAATGATGGAAAAGCATTAGCTATAGCACTCTTTCCACAGCAAATCATAGCTGTGGAGCAGCCTACAGCCAGCCATTTAAGCCTATCAACAGAATATCTTGCATCAGAGAGAAGCTGCCAGCAATGAACTCTTGGAGCACATTTATATTCTAGCAGCAGTTGGTGTCTCCACTCAGCAGCAAGGTGCGCTCTTGGAATGCACTAGCTGATAAAAGGCTGTGACAGCTGGCCAAAAGTTTCAGAAAGGCAACATGTCTTCAGCCAGCTGCTTAATGGCAACAGAAGGCTTATGTAGTAGTGGTGGAGTAACTCTTGCACAAGAATCTTCAGGCACCAAGAGTGCAAATGTACAGCAGTTTTGCTGGCAGTACTAGAGAACTCTATAGCAAAGACTAGACATAAATTCACCTCTGTATCCAACTTCAAAAGGGCTGTGGCTTTGTTGCTGTGACCTCTAAGAGCCAAAGTACAGAATCAGACCTAAAATTCACATTCTACTTGATGAACTAAACAGATTTTTGACCAGATTGCAGATTTATTTGGACTTTTTTTTCCAGATAAATATTTCTCAAATCAGTTTACCATAGTCTGAATGTTATGGCCACCATTACCTGAAAATAATACCAAAATTATCCTTGCAATGGAAAGTTCACACTGCTTTTGCACTTAAAAATAAAAATCAGCATATAATGTTTCCTTTCACCAAGTACAACAGAGTGCAGAAAATAAAGGGTTCCATATATTTTGGCTAATGTTTATTTCCTTACTAAGTAACAAAAACCATGTGGAATACCATGTGTACAATCTTAAATGAAAGCACGAGTTTCTTAACCAAGTAGACAATGTTTGAGCTGAACTACTCCTTGTATATCCAAAGAATTCACAAACTCTAAATTGTTCATCCTACTTAGAAACAAACATATATGCATTGAACCCAGCTACCAGTTGAAGAAGTAACCTACAAGCCAAAGGCCTCATACAGACATTCAACCACAAGTGTATAGATGTTCATGCTTTTTCTACCAGGGTAAACATAAACCTGGGGACAACCAGGCTTAAATCACTCCTAGAAGAGTTTCCCCTGGGAAAGCAGATGTCTGTACGTGCCATGGCTTCTCTCAGTAGAGAATATGGTTCTTCCCTACCACCACCACCCCCAACCCAAGGGAGAAATGTGTCACTCGCTGGACTCTGCTGCTCCAAAGCAGTCCCCCTTCACAATCTTCACATTGTGCTGTAGGGAAAAACAGGCTGAGCATCAGCAGTCAGGGCTGCCCTATGAATTGCTGTGATCTGTTGCCAGCCAGACTGAGGAAGCCTGCACAGCATGCTGAGATATATGCACAACACGCTCCTCCCTCCAACCCCCGTTCCAGCCTCCACTGCACAGTGCAAGCTCTCCACTCTTCTAGGCCTCAGCAGTACACACAGCTCTGAGTAAGTTGTTTCTAGATGAAGAAGAAACCCAAGAGAATAACCCAGGTTATTTGAATGCATGAACATAGCCAAAGTCCTTCCAGATGCTTCAGACTTGATTCCCTGCTCGCCTACTTGATATAGGCCCAGGGCCAGGTTAACACATAGGCGAATTAGGCACATGCCTAGGGCCCTGATCTGCAGTGGACCCTCCATGGTGGCAGCACAAATGGCCCCATCCACCTCCCTTCCCTTCCCCACCTCACTCCTACAGCAGTTGCTTCCTAGCCGTGGCTCTGAGCCTCGCACGCAGCAGTACTAGGATGGGATGAGGGGGTCTCAACCAGCCCACATTTGTTTGCCTAGGGCCCACTAAAGGGTTAATCTGGCCTTGTATAGGTCTCATTGCTTTCCAATGCATTTGCCATATCTTGGCTTGATATAAAAACCAATAGCAGAACTGGGGCTTCAGTGAAGGTTCTGCCTAGATGATGACTAAAAATAAGGCTTCCCAGACTAGAACTTTAATGAGCTTGCAGAGGTTAAACTAGGAAATAGTTTAATCTGGTATCAGCAGTGACTAACCACTCTGTTGCATAGAAAGACTGGAGATAGGTGGCAACCAAACTGGATGAAATTAAAATACAGTTCCTTCCACTGGGCATGTCTACACAAGACACTATGTTGCTATAGTGACATATTACAGTGTAGCATGAGCAGGTACATCATCCAGTTAGTTCCCAGCCAAACACTAGGCACTACTGTGCAGTAGCTTGTCACTATGGTGACAGAGTTCAAAATGACCCGTGCACCACTGGGACTGTGCAGTCCTGGCTGGTACTGCACAGTCATTTAGTATTTGCTTTAGTACTAAAAGACTGTGCAACTGCACAGTAAGAGGCATGTGTAGACACGCCTGCTGATAGGCAAAGGCAAGCTTTCACAATTGGTAGATACCATGTTTAAACTGATCAGTCTGCACTGCAGATTCATCACCAGTGATTCAGATACCAATTCCCACAATTACTGTGGAAAGACCAACCTCATTCTTGGAAAGACCAACCAGTCTTATGCAAAGTCAGTTCCCTAAGACTGGAGAGCAAAAAAGAGATGGAAGGATGGAACTGAGTAGTGAGACTGCAAGGCCTTCTATTCCTGCACATGGCCATACAAGGAAACTATACGCAGTTAATGGAGCCCAAGTTCTCATTTATTTCTTGCAGCTACTCCCTTCTTTCTGCTGTGGAGCTCCTTAGCATGAATTGGAAGAAGCAGACCACCATGAGGAGAATACAAGTTTCTAGCATACCCAGGACTCAAACTAAATTTGGACCTGGAAATAATTTGAAGGAGGGAATATATCCTATGGAGTTCAAGTGTAATATGTTCCACTGACAAAACATCTTTAAAGTAACCAGTCTCTATCAATTGAAATTCCCCTGTGGTCTTCAGAAATAGGCTCAGCTAAGGCATATTCTAATAATTTCATCTGGAACAGACAAAATCATAACTACAAGGTTTGTATTAGGAAGGAAAGGTTGTAACCTCCTTGCCAACAACAAAGGACTTACTCATTATCACAGTTGTTATATAGATATCTAGATGCAACGATAAATCCCAGGAAAGTCCTAGATTATACATTTTAGCAATAAACATGAGACATTTTTCTCCTGTTAAAATAATAGATAGTACTTCATCATTTCTCTCATAAACTCCTGGATAAAACCTAGAGGATGCTAGATTAAGCCTGATCCAGTTAGTTCCTACCCAAACACCAGGCACTTGGACAAGCAATTAACATCACAGAGTTCTAAGGAAAGTGGGTCATGGAGCTGAATGTCATTAGCATGCCAAACTACCTCCCTCTCTCTTTCCTATACACTAAAAAGAGCAGGCAACCAAATAGCATGCTTTAATGCACTGTTTAGGAAAACCTATGGGGTAGATACAAATTTCCTCCATTCTACCCTCCAATTTTCTCATATACAGAAGAATTAGGCCATCTTTTCTTTGGCAAACTCACAGTGTAAAACATTCAACTCTTTATCCAGGTAGAGCCAAACCATTTTTACCAAGCAATCTTTCACTTAGAGGCACTTCATTGAGTGGGATTTTCCAGAATGTAATAATGGAAGGGAAAAAAAACCCACATTGTTTCTATTATAACAATAGTACAGGATTTTATCAATCAAATTCAAGGTGCAATATCTGAATTGTCACCAGTACTATAGTTTCCTTCCTCTCACCTCTCAACATGCTGATTTATGAAGATAAAGCAAATGCAGAAAGAATATTGGATACAACAATCTCTCCTAAAAAACACGTAAACACAAGAGTATGTGTGAAAAAGGTGATGCATATCATGCAAATTAAACCCCATTATTAAGTTATATGTAAAGTCTCAAAGCTATATATTAAAAGAGCACATCCAGACAGAGGGTGTGTATTACAGAGCTAGCTTGATTTTATCCTTCTATTTTTATTTTGAAAAGTAGCAATAGGCATTCTGACCTCATGGCAATGTTTGGGTGAAGTTCTCTCTAAAGCCAAGGGAGTCCATTGCATTGCATATTCCTGAACTCCACTTGAAATGACTTGTGGGGAGGTGGTAAGCACTTATATTTATACTTTTGGAAAGCACCATCTGGTGTTTGAAATGCAGAATTACAAGAGGAACAGCACTACAACTTCCCTTTTATGCTGCATGGTGAGATGGAGTTGTCTGATTGGTTGAAACCAAAAAAATGGAAGGAGATCAGTCTCTATAGCCAGACACTAATAACACACATCTGTATCGTTTGGTGAGCAGCATTGAGTGGTTAGTTTAGTCTTAAAAATTTAGCTAGGATTAAATCCTAGAGACCATTGAAGCCTGCTATTGTGAATGTGCAACAATTTGATATGAGTTTTGCTATTAGATCCTTATAAATTTACATTTATACTTAGTATAGCTCATATTAAAAGTCCCAGTGTAGATCCTTAGGATGGCCACACGAGTGGCTATACCTGAGAAACCAATTGGTCTCCTTTACGTAATTCTTCAGAGAAGTTCCATGAATAACATTTAAGACTAAAATCTGAGAAAAGTTATGGCTATCTAAGGCAATCAGTCCTAACACAGCATTGTGCCATGATTGTGATAGCCATAAAAATGTTTCTATAAGAGAATGGCTGGGCTGATATACTGAATCTGTGATGCAATAGATACCCCTAGTTTACTTTCTGTAATAGTTTATGTTAGCAGACAATAGCAGCAAACAGCTGTGATGTGTAGCCACTAGTGCTGCTCTCTCCCTCTACTGTCTGACCTTTACCACAGGCCTTCATGAGTGCTCAGATGCTAAGAATATATGGTTAATAATCTCATGGGAGTATTAATCAATGGAAGGACTACTTTGTGGTATGAAATCAATTGCATGCAAAAAAAAAAACAAAAAACCTACATTAAAAAGTATTATTTACATTGCAGTTAAGTATTTGAAAGCAAGTGAATGCCAGATCTGTGGTTACCCAAGAAAACTTCATTCTGCCCCTTTGGCATCCATCATGTGAACAAAATAGAATACCTGTAATAAAATAGTAGATAAATCATGAAGTTAAGAGAAAATTACAATGCATATATACAAGGGGATGAAATTAAAGTAGCATGGGCAGTCATAAATCTGCCAAATGAGTTTACTTTGGACTTCTTTTAAAAGGTCTCACAGCTGAGAGTAAAGTGTATTTTGTCCACTCACTTAGCATTTATTGTATAGCTTGTTTGGGGTCTTCCTGCCATGGGTGGAACTGATGCCTGCTCTGCCCCCAACTACTTTTTTTTGTTTGTTTGTTTGAGAGGGGGAAATCCCAGGGACGTTTTCTAACCCCTAATTTATGTATATACATTACTCTCTACCTATAAAAGGAAACATATTTAAACATTACTTTCCTGGTTGTAAAGAACTATTTAAAATGTAACAGTAACCATTATAATTAAGAATTTGTCATGATAAGGTTTTTATTGTTTCAATCTTTAGTTTCCTGGGATCAGCAGAAGGCTACTTGCTCCCCTCTCAGATTTAAGAAAAAAAAAAAAACACAGCTGTTCAGCTCCGACGTAAAAGACAAGATAACCTGCAATGAGTTTTTAGAATTTTTAGACCAGCATCTAAACTAAAATGTAGCACTAAGAGATGGTAGCTTTAGGAAGTAGTTATTAACCATTGGTATTAGGCACAGGCCTAAATGGGGTATGCAAAGAATGTAAGACAGAGCCCACACTGAAACAACTATTGCTGTTTTCTTAGTCAGTTTAGGGCTTCCTATTATTCCATTTGAAATCAACAGAATAAATGTCATTGACTTGAATGGTCATTGGTAACTAGACAGTGAAGTTTCCAACAAGCAAAGTCCCATCATAGTAATGTAGCAGATCAGGCATTCGATTCATACAGGGTGCATTTACACATGCTATGAATGCGATTGAATAAATTCCAGCACAGGTCACACCAGAGTGTATTGCTCCTGGTTACTGTATTTACATGTGCACCCAGGACCACGTTAAGCCAGGTTGGGGCAGCCCCTGCTGGTAGCGGGAGACAGGGGACCTGCCTGCCAGCCTGAGGCTACTCCAACCTGACTCAACATGCTGTGGAGGGGCTGACTGGGGCAAAAGGATGCTCTAGTGCAGGACTAACCGGTAGACAGCCCCTGCACTAAAGCACCCCCATGCCCCAGCCAGGCTGGTCAGCATCTACACATGCACTGCAGCACACTAAATAATGCTGCTGTACTAGCTGTAAACTTGTGTTTACACATACTAACCTACAGTGGCATTTAGTAGTTTACTGTGGCCATGTGTAGAAGCCAACTCTACTGTGGAGCTAATTAGGCAACTCCACAGTAAAATGTCTCACGTAGATGTGCCCCAGTGACCTTTCTAAGATCTACTTCTGTTAGGAATTCTTTTCCAGTGCTTCTTTTTCCAATACTGCTGCCAATGTCAGTTTGCACTTGTAAGAATCAGATCCTCTGATTTTTATGATAGCAAACATCACTTTCCCTCCTCTGAAGCTCCTTCTACTGCTAACACATTAAAGTAAATTTGGAGGTAATAGCTGTGCAACTGTGGGATGTTTTGAGTAAAAATACATGACCATAAACTTTGAAAGTTGTGCATATAAACATCTAAAGCCAAACACAAAGTATTGAACATCCCATATTTTGTTTTACAAACCACCCTAACATACAATGCACTCTGCAGAAGCACAGTAGTCTGTCTGGCCAAAGACCATTGCAAGAATAGGACCTTCAGTAACATAGACCTAAAAACAAGGAACAAAGACTGATTCTTACTCTCAATATGGCCCCTTTAATCATTTTTGATAGCATTGCCAGCCCTTTAATCAGTCTTGATAGCATAAAGAGGTCTTGGAATGGGTGTACATCATACCTTCTAGGGTGATGTAAAGGGTCCTTTAAAAGAACAAGGACTGAAGTATTTAAATAAGATTTGTATGAATCAAAAGTTTTGCTAGCTTGGTTTGCATACACCCAAGTACTCTTCCAGGACCCAATGAAGTAAAAAGTCCCATCGTTGATTCTTTGATATAGAACTCTACGATTGCATTGAAATTACAAGAAAAAATTAACAAAACGCAGAATTGAGTGCATTTCAAGTTGGGGTGCAGCACAAAAGGCTTACAACAGAAATTTATATTTTAAATTACAGACTCAAAAAAACTGATATTTTTAAATTACAGTATTTTTTGAACATAGTCACTTCATTACAAAAACAGTTTTACTGCAGGAATCATTTCTAGATATGCTTCTTGTGGGTTTGTTCCTACTCCCATCCACTTTAAAGGTGAAAGATCAAGGCCTAAGAAAACCATGACTATTTTTTTTTTGTTAGGGGTTTTTGTTCAAATACTTTACAGTTACATCAGTTTATTATATGTTTAAGAGGTCTGCACATTATACTTAGAATACTTTGCTGCCACAAGGGTTTTTGTCAATATTTTACTTGAGATATTTTCCTGAAATACATTTTGATATATGAACATTTCTATAGAGCCCTTAATACTGTGACTTACATAATGACTCAACAAAGCTGAGATGGATCAAACCATGTTCACTTCTTTCTGGCAAAATTACCACTGACTTCAATGGAAATTCTGGTTAAGTCAGTTCTGAGAGTCACATGGTACCAAATTGCATAAATACTCATTACCTAGTCAAAACAATATGGAATCACATGTAAAATTATAGTTTAGCCAAGGAGGAACCCTGCATAGCTCAGGATCTGTAATATTTTGAAATGTTTTACTGATGTGGATTTCACTTCCAACATACGTGTCCACAAGGTGAAATCCACGTATACAAATAAATACTCAAAGAATGTACATTTTTTTTAAAAGAAAGAGTTACACGTATGAGACAGTGAAGGATAAGATGCAAAAAGATCAACTGTTGGAATTATATGTATGGTATGAAAATACCATATTAATAGGCATCATATAAGTAGCTAAATAAAAAAAAATCCCACAAGGCCTGAAAACATGCAGAAAAATGTGGAAATTATCAAAGAGTCAGTTTTTATATATGTGATTTTATTAGGGTTGTATCTTTTATTGGACCAAGTGCATAGCTGGGATAGAGTTAGACAAGTTTTGAAGGCATGCTAGTCATCATCAGGTCACCGGATAAACATCTTGCATTTGAGAGCTTGCCTAAACCTGGCCCAACTATGCACTTGTTCCAACAAAAGATAACACCCTAAGAAATCCTTGCCTCTTCCATAACCCCTGAATCATCACATACAATGTCATTCTAACACTACTGAATAGATGGTGGCAAAAAAATAACAGCTCAGAGAAGAATCAGTTTTCAAGGAGAACACAAACTCCTTTCTCTTCCTCCTCCATTGTTTAAGCCTTATACATTCAGGATGGATTTTTGTGGATCCTGGTGCGAATTACTTTGCTCTCTCACAGCAGTCTTGCACGATTTGGATGGTGATGAAAGCAATATTTTTTTCTGTCATATTTCATTATGTAACTGACCACTTCTCTGTGCTGTTTCTTTCGTAGTCGCATCATTTGGCCATATCTTGCAACGTACATAGATAGCAACAGCAAAATGTACTGAAGGCCTGTTTTTTTCTGTACGAGAGCCTACCTCGAGACATAATGCTTTCTTCCATACTCCAAGACATATAAAATGAGAGGTTAAGTACTAGAAGGGCATGACCACACAAAATTCTACAGGGTTATTTCTGTAGAAATTCTAAGTTTCAGTTTCCACACACCTCCCCTCAAGTGTGATTGCTTGTCTTTTCTTAAGCCCTTTTGCTGCAGGGCACAGACAGAATTATGCCATTGCCCACCATACTGCCTGATGCTCAAGAGCAACGTGCTCTCTCTCCTAGTTCCTTTTCGGACCATTTAATTTTACTGTGGGTAATCTTGTGCCTTAGACACAGATGGCTGGTCTCTTCTAAAGATTATAGGCTTCGACTGTTTTCTTCAAAAACAAAAAAACTATTATTATATTCTAGCCTCCTAATCTTGATGCTACTCAGTGTTCCCCCATCCACCCTTTTCTTTTCTGATCCACAAAGCATAATGACTACAGTATGCAGATGTTCAGCTTTGTTGATCTTAGCACTTTTAGGTTCTCTATAAAAATCTAATAAAGAAAAGTTGCTATTACTTTTTATTATTGCTGTATCTTAGCAGCAACTTATAGCTTTTCATTTTATAATAAATGTAAGATTTTTTTCAGCCTTTCCTGTTAAATGCTGCAGTGAAATGGCAAGACAAACAAAAATACTGAAGAGTAAATATCACATACCCTCAGCGTACTTGCAAAACCATTTTGGCATAGCTTCAAAAACGTAATACAAAATAAGTACATACTTTATTTATTAGCTTATGTATTCCTAGGAAACAAAAGCATTTTTTTTAGAAAGCTTACATTTTAAAAACTTAAATTTTATGAGCCAGAAACATGTCAGTTTTCCAATTTTTTTTATAGTTTAGATGAATGTAGAACCTGAAATTCTTATGTGGTCTTTTGCTATTATTTTAATATAAAAGAACAAAAAACACTGTTCTGAACGATTTATTTATATTTTAAGAATTTGGTTTGTAAAAACTATGCTACCAGCAAGAACTTTTGTTTCAGAAACATACTTGTGTATAAATTTATCGTGACAACTTATATACCCTTTAAAATACAGACCTGCTAGGCATTTGTAAAGTTTTTTTCATTTTGTTGTTTATGTATTCCTGATATTTGTCAACTGTGAAAATGGATCAAACAAGCGGACGAAACTGTCTTCTCAAAATGATGTGCAGAATTGACTTGATGGTATTATCTGTCTGAAATAAGTTGTGCGCCAGCTGTTTCTTACTTTCAGCACTGTAAATAAGTAATTAGGTTTTGGCCTGTTTGCATCTGCTTTCTTACCCCAAAAAAGTGTTGATAATAAAAACAATTACTAAACATAATCGGGAGTCTTTGCTTGTATTCTGCCAGTTTAAGTAAAGATGAAGTATCATTAATAATTTCACTCTTTATGGCCCTTCCTTATTTAAGCGAGTCTCAAAAGCTTACACAATCACAAGTCATGTATAGGGCCATAAGCATGAATAGCTTGCCCTATCTATATTCAATGGAAGATGACTGTGGACTTGGTAGGTTCTAAACTTCATTTTTAATTTTTTTTTTAAATCGTCAGAGTTTAACAGAGTTTGACTCAACTTCAGTATGTTCTAAATCTATTCCCAGACTAACAAAGCCACATTAAACCCTTAGGAAAACATTAGAAGGGCTCCGAGTTTAATCAAGATTTTTAAATTAATAAGCCACTCAATTATCCATACGAAGCAGCAACTGTTTATTGCTTTGCTATTTATAAGTATAAAACATATATTAGAAGATACTGCTGTATTTATCCTTCCCATGGCAGCAGTTTAGATATTATCTTGTAATAAGATATTGTGGAGGCAAGAATTCTTATTCTGAACAAAAGCAAGTGCATGGAGATTGGCAAAAATATCTGACAAAGTTCAACAAAACAGAACATGCCTCTTAACCATTTCATAAATGCTACAATAGTGTCATAAGTCTAGATAAAACTTTCAGCATTTTCTGTAAGGCAACTGTGGATATGTTTTTGGTCTAATGGTTTTTTCTATTTCCATCAAGTCTGAGAGCTCTTCTGGTCTTGTATCTTTTTGCCAGTTCAATTCAGTCCTTTACCAGCATGTTTACTCTTTCATTTTGTAGAGTTCATCTCTAAATCTTTTTCAGTCTCTTATGGAACCAGTCTCTTCTTCTGATCATCAGAATCATCATTTCAGCTGTAAAACAAACTTCAAAAAGCAAGTGAACAAAGAAATAAGACCAAAATTAGTAAGAGAAAGACTCAAAATGCCTAGGCAATACACTACACAGTCTTCATTATTATGCATGCAGGCACAGGTGCCATCTAGTATCTTCATTTAAGAGATATAAAGGAGCATGACATTCCTTCTTTACCTCCTTCCCCCAGCCCTTACAAGTACATGTCCTTGTCCACAACGTTCTCTTATTGACCAGTAGGCTTGGACAACTAAATGAATGTTGCTAAAAGACTGATTTTATATTAGGGAGTGACAGTCCAGGATCAGAGAAATAGGCTGGTGGACCACAGGGTGGATGTGTATACACATGCCTATTAATGTGCCTATTAATAAGCTCCGGAGCTTATTGCTGCCGGACACGTTTTTGCACGTGCACCTAAGATCGCAGCATCTGAAGCCAGGTCACAGCAGCCCTGACCAGCAGGGGGCCCTGGGGGTCAGTGTGCCAGCCTGGAACTGCTTCCTCTGGCTACATGCGTTGCAGAGGAACTGGCTGGAGCACGAGGGTGTTTCAGTGCAGGGCTAGCTAGCAGGCAACTCCTGCACTGAAGCTCCCTCAAGCCCCAGCCCTCCCAAGCAGCATCTACATACATGTGTGGCTGCAGAGTAAATTAATTTATTCCAGCCTAATAACTGTGCACGTTTACACACAAGATGTTTACTGGGCAGCTAATTAGTCAACTGCACAGTAAATGCCTTGTATAAGATACACCAGGCACGTCTACACAACAGCACCTACAGCACCATTCCCAGACCAAGTCCCTCCACTCTGGTGCTATGAACAAGAATGAAAGATGGCATTTATCCCCTTTCTTTGTGTGGAGCCCTCATAAAAAATCCAAGCAACCTTTAGGCTACCAAAGCCTGGGCTGAAGTTTTACAGGTGCAGTCTAAAATTTGAGGAGACCCTTTTTGTTTGATTTAGGTGAGAATTCAATATATGCACTCTGCTCAAAAAGTGGCTCCTATAACTCAGCTTTAAAAGTAGGTGGAAAAAGTCCAAAGAAGTGCTGCTTTCACCTGTCAAGGAACTACACCCAGAGGGAGCTGTTGCTATAGTTCAGGGGTGAGCAAACTGTGGCACATGGGCCAGATGGGACCCGCCAGGCCATTCTATCCAACCCACAGGAACCCTAAATATTAATTTTCTTAACCTTTTATCTGCCCCTGGCCATCTGTCATGCGGTCCTCGATGGCTTGCCAAAACTCAGTAAGTGGCCCTCCACCCAAAATAACTGCCTGCCCCTGCTATAGTTGGACCAGACAGATACCCCAAAAACAAAAGATACATGCTGGTCAAGGCACTTGGCATTAGCTCAATGAGCAGTAGTTGACCAGAATGAATTTCCAAAAGAAAGGTTTTACCTGATCACTGGAGGAAATGATGACTCTTACAAAACAAAGGTAGAGATAAATTAAGCCAGCTGAAGTTATACACAAGTAGACGTCTATGTACAAATCGGCTTCAAAAAATAAGTTCTAATTCTATAGCAAAAGGCTATTTTGCTAGTGGTTGTTGGCAAGACATCAAAGAGCATTAATAAAGAGTTGATTTAAAGAGAGAGAGAGAGAGACAGAATGAGACAAAAAGAGACAGTCAGTAATAAACACCTTATTAGCTGCTTCCAGTGCGTTTATTAGATTCTGTAGCTCTTCCTTGTTCATTTCTATGGAGACTGGCTTAATTTCACCATTTTCTCTCACATCCAGATCAAGGTTGAGAAGTGGTATTTGCAGCATGGAGATCTTATCACTGGAAAGAGCAAGCTGTACAGGGCAATGAATTAAAATAATTTAAAAATTGGGATAATTAAATGTTTTGGGTCTTATATATGACATATATATAAGACATATATGATTTACCTTGATTAGGAATTATCAGGATAAACAATGAGTAGCAGCTCTCCTTTATCAATTATATCCACTCCTAAAATCAACTTCTCTAATGTTTTACATACCTGCTGAATAAGTACTTTTTTGAAGTTTCCGACCAGCTGTATAATACTGTATATTCACAAATACAGCATATGGCAAATACAAGTAAACTTAGTCAACTAGTGAATATTGGGAGGAAAGGTGATCTTTGCTATCTTTTCACCCCAGTATGATTAATTATTTTCAAATATATTAAACAGTAAAATACTAGACAATGTTACAACCAAGTACTGTACACAATTATTTCATTCCTGGAAACCATAGGAAATTGAGTGGCTTAGATATTTCGCAGTTCATCTAATAAGCACCAAATGCATTATGACATTTACTTGTGGGCGTTACCAAAGAATGTAATTTTAAAAACACAGAAGAAAAGGAAAAAACTGTCTAGGACCTATCTTGATCCAATGACATGGAGAGGGCAGCTTGTCTTGTATAACTTGGAGACAGCTGTCATTCCCAAAGTAATATACGGACTATTTTTTTTTATTTTTTTTTTTAATTCAAATTCAGTCAGCAAGACAGATCAATACTCAGCAGCAGCTCATATGAAGCAAAACAAGATGTGATGCTACTTGTTCCTCTAAAATTTGGTCCAATCAGAAAAATCTAGAGTTCTCAAATACTTTTTCTGAATAAATTACCTAAGGCTCTTTTTAAAGACAAAAAGCTGGTACCATTATTTAACAGCTTGCAGGGACAAATAAAGCAGTACTATCCACATTACTTCTGTAACACACTTCTGGTAGTTTAAGGCATTTATTCAGAGAAGTCCTTCGCTGAAGCCATAGATCTTTATTCAATTTTTTCGCAACATTGGTCTCATTAGCAAAATAAATCTAAATGCAACTTCTTTCAAAACAAAACTTCATGGAAAAGGTTAATGCATAGTTCTGGGGGATTTCAAATGAAACGGGGAATTCTAATCTTGTTTTATCATAAAATTATTTTTCTAAGTAGAGGTTTTCTTCTCCATTAAACAAAAGTAAAAACAATTTCAATTGGGCCTTCATCTGTACTGAAAAGTTATTTCACTTAAAGTAAATACAATCAGTGAAGAAATATATTATACACACACAAACACCTGAGAAATAGTAATACTAGAACACAGAAAAGGAAGTGATTTTTTTGCAGTTTGCCTTTTTAGTGACTCCACCGTTTATCATCATGCAGTTGGGTTTCTGGCATCCATAAAAGTCCAGCCTTATGTCATAAGAAGCAACTCTGCTACAAACCATGCAGGTCCTGAAATACCTTCCCATGACACAGATTCAGTGAACAGCAGACATGGAGACAGTCTTACCTTTAACTGCCAGTCAAAATCCTGTAGCTGTGCAGAAGAAATTGCATTTATTTTTTCTACCAGTGCGTGCCTGATTTCTTCCTTTCTGGCTTTCAAGCACTTTATGATTGCTTCTTGATAACTTGAATTCAATTCATTCAACTGCTGAGCAGCCTAAAAATGCCAGCAAGATTATTTTAATCATAAAGCAAAAAAACTAAGTTTTATAACACAAAATACCTGTACTGGGTAGGAAGTCAAAATAATACCCAGGTAGAAGTCGTATTTGAAATTATAGTGCTACCTCTCCCAGTAAGTCACAATGACAGCAAATTCAGGGATAGATACACTATCTTTTTCCATCAAAAACCTCACCAATGCCAGAGAAATTTAGAAAGGTCCCCACTGTTACTAGCATAATACTGATTAAGACCAAATAACAGGCACTTGAATTAAAGCAAGTTGCCCTTTCCTTCAATTATTTTCCTCCATGTATTCTTCCAAACATGACTCCATTTCCTTGTTTGACTAGTATCTTAGTTGTTTTATTAAGTACAAAGTGATTTGTGTATAAGCACAAATCCTGAAACAAGATGGCAGACAGACATTATTAACCTGTCCACAAGCCTCTTTCAAGAAAGCTTCTTTTAATATACTTCAAAGCATTTCTAAATATTCTTGAGTATAGCACAACAGAACTCAGGCTGGTTGTATTCGTTTGAAGGGACGCCGTTATCTGATCATGTCTCTATCTAATTGCACAGGTGTCCCCCATGTTCTAGAATTAGCATGCTACTGTTATCTGCTAGATACGAAATGAAGGAATGAAGACTCCCAATGATATCCATAAGAATAGAGTTCCTTTAAAATGTAGGTATACCATGTGTTTTGCAAGTCGCATAGCTGCAAGTTGTGGCTATTATTATGTGTTTGCTAAATTTCAGCTAAGTGAATAAAAAAGGAAAAAGCAAAGTAAAGAAATCTCTTTGGTTAAACTCTTCCCTTTAGGTAACGTGAAGACAAGAGGATAGCCATCTATCCCCCACTACAAGCGAGATCCAGAGGGAAGTATATAGCCAGAGAAGTCTTCAGAAAACTATTGAAACCCCAAATGTAAATATAAAATTACTAAAATATTAATGAGATGGGTATACTTTCACTTTTGGAAAGCTAATTAGCAGATGTAGAATTCAAATAGAGTTAATTTCTTAGAAATAGCTGTACTCTGGATAATAGGAAAATAGGGCTGGAAGGGACCTCTTGAGGTTATCTAACATAGCCCCCTGCTCAAGGCAGGATCATCCCTGACTAAACCATCCCAGCTAAGTGTCAGTACAGCCTCCTCTTGAAAGTTTCCATAGATAAGAGATTCCACAACTTCCCTGTTTCCTATTGACCATCCCCATAGTCAGCAAGTTCTTCCGAATCTCCAGTCTAAATTGCCTTTGTTGAAGTTTAAGACCACTACCCCTAGTCCTATCCCCTACTGGCAAAGAAGAGCCCATCTCCACCCTCTATGTAATCATTCTTCAGGTATTTGAATGACTTATCAAATCCTTTGCAGTCATCTCTTCTCCAGATTTAATAAACCTAGTTCTTTTAGGCCTTCCTCATAAGTCTTGTTCCCCAGGCTTTTCTTATATTTGTCACTTTGCTAGATTCTAATCTCCCCACATCCTTATTGAAGTATGGAGTCCAAAAGTGGGCATAATCCTTCACGTGAGGCCTCATCAATGCCAAACAGGAAAGAAAAAACACTTCCCTTTATTTGCAACTTAATAACCTGTCCACAATAAAATCCTGGAATCCTGTTAATAAAAACCAGAATGGGCAGATCTAAGATTTTGGGAAAAAAAAGTGGGAGCGCAGATACTGTGGTGCATCATCATATATAACCCAACACACATTTTTCTCCAGGTAAAAATAAACTAGAATCTCTACTGATATGCTAGGGGCCTAGGCCTATATATTTGTTTTACTTCCATCCTAACCTGAATAATAACTTCATTGGAATGTGCACTAATTTGTCATATCACGTATAAAACACAACAAACAAGGTAAAAAAAAAAAATTGTTTCTTTAATCCTATTATTAGAATAAAAAAAACCTTGCAGATTTATAAAACAAAATGTAGCCTTCTTGAGCTTCTTGACAATGCATCCAATGCTTCATTTAAAGTTATTTCTATACCTGAGTTGACAGTCACCTGACTTAGTGTTTCCATACCCGAGTTAACATTTTACTTTGAGTTAAAAATAGAGGTGCACTGATATATTGGATCAGCACCAATAACAGGAAAATTAACATTATCGGCAATCAGCTTTTTTTGGCCGATAATGTCACCAATAAATGCTGTGTGCACGTGCACAGCTGCAGCATGCATGCAGCCAGGAATGCAGCCTGGCAGCTTGGAGAGCACTCTCCTCCTGGTAAGTTTGTGTGTGGGAGGAAGCATAGGGGACAGAAGGGGCAGATCAAGGCCCCCATGGTGAGGGAGGGTGTGGGGCACGGGCAGGCACTTCCCAGCCATGGCCCAAGGCCAGGAGCAAGATGGAGCCATAGGCGGCTCATCCACGGGGTGCAGGGAGTAGGGTGGGGAGGTGAGGCAGCTCCCTGCCTCTATGCACACCCCCAATGCCAATTTGTACATAGAGGAAGGGCAGACTGCCTGCTTCAGGCTTGGGACCAGGGGCTGGGTCAAGGCGTGCATTTGAGGCGGGTGGTGGCAGCAGTGCTTGGGACAGATGGCTACAGGGAATTTTGGGGTGGCTATAGCCCTCACAAGCTCTGCCCCCCCAGCATCACCTCTGCTTCAGGCACTCCACTTTCTAAAGCATCTTCAATTCCACACAACATTCTAGTTTATGAAGTACATTCCTTTTAAGCACATAGCCTTGGAACTGAAACCCCTCCCTCATGTACTTACCTGAAGTATGTGCTTACCAAAATTTAATGAACATTAAGAACACAGCACTGCCAGTATTGGGACAGTG
>JAGPOW010001338.1:49180217-49190245 GCA_030014935.1 Caiman crocodilus
TAAATAATACCTTCCATCACTTCTAGCTGGTCACTAAACTACATGCCATCCTGGTATGCAACAAGGGGATCTCAGCTCCTCACATATATCACCTCTTCACTACACCAGAGAAATAAATATACGTAGATGTGAAGTCTGTGTTTCCTGAGAAATACCATTCTGTACTGAATACTGACGAAACTCAAGCTCCTGTAAGCACATCAAACTCCTCCTCCTGATTTCCGACACTGGCTTCCTTCACAGTTTAAAATCATGTTCAAGGTTTCTGCCCCTAACTTCAAAGTTCTTCATGGACTCAGGAGATTTCAGACAATCTTTTAAATTCCAGGAGGAAGACCACAGTTGATACATTCAGGCACAATGGACTTCTTCATGAGGGAGAAAGATTATCCATGTGTCAGGCAAAAGTTTCCCTGGAGCCCATTTAAGTCTGTGGAACAAATTTCTTCAGGAACCAAGGAACCATTACAAACTCCATCACCTTCCATTCCAAACATAAAGCTTGCATCTTTGAACCTCAATACTTTCTCTTTCATAAACAAAATCATGTGTGTATTACTATTAAAATAAAACACTCCCCTGCACAGGGAATAGAGGACGAAGATGAGGGAAAAGACAATACTTAACAGTCGCATTGCTTTATTCACTAGTTAAAATTATTCATATCTTACAGTGATGGGCATAATATCAAGACAAAATAGACAGGACAGGTGAATGAATGAATGATTACTTCTTTTCTCCACCAACATAAACAGATGACAAGTTCAATTCTGTTAAGGTGTCTTAAGCAAAATGTCATTTGATACCAGATAAGCACTTACAAAGTTATTTCAGTTATGTTAAAGTATTATTTATGCAACTGTTATTTAAGGTCTTTTATAAATCCTAAATTCTATTTCTCTATCTTCATACATGTTTGGAATTTCATAGAGCTGAAATTTACACATCTGGCCAAATGTTGTTTGCCTTACATCACAAGGGCAAAGATCTGACCTATTTTATTAATATACAGATGTTATATTAAAAAAAATTTCAGGGTATACAAAGTTAGAATATCAATTTCACCAAGCTCAGTCACTGAAAGTCAAATTTTTCAATGACGATAATCTTACCTCTTCATCTGACAAATTTTTGCCAACTGTAATCTTGAAATACGTTGCTGTTTCTTCTACAATCTCCATCCATTCTGTCAAATTCCAAACACTGCTATAATCTGGATATCGAGGATATGCACGGCCACATATACCATCAACTACTTTGTGAAGGAACTGGAAGAAACAAATGAAAACAAAAGTTTAGGCAGCATTTGCTCCATTTACTAGGCCATAGAGGAAGCACATTCAGGTCCAGGGGAAAAAAAAAAATGGTTATTATTCTTCCTTCAGCAGAGTACTAAATGAATGGGTCACCCACATGGCAAAAAGGGGCCCTCATTCAGTGTAAAGCTGTAAAACAAACAGATCCGTGTGGTCCTTAACCTGTCTCCTTCTGTGAGCAATACTGAAGTTTAACTCTCATCCCTTAGCCCAGTTCCCCTTGGGTCATTACAAAATGCCTGTTTCAAGTTCCATTTGGACAGTTTCTTTTTATCTTTCTTCCTGCAGTGTACAGTGCTGACATGCAACTGAACAGTACCTGCACCTTACCAAAGAGGAACATAGTGATTTTTGTGAAGTACTTGGGAGTCTTCAGAATGAAAAAATTGTAAACAAACATAAAACATTTCTCAGTCAGTCTTTTCTGTTACCTGTTTTCCATACCCCAATCAGAAGCCTAACAGTTCCCATTATCTCATTACCCTGTCCTTAAGACCCCCTGTAGAAGCTACTTTCTTTGAGATTAAGGAATATTTGACCATTACTGCACTCATGGATGGATCCAACTATCCTTTATAATGGTCTCTATAGTCCACTCTTCAAACTATCTGCTTTTCTACAATTTTGCTGTCTCTTAGCCAGTCCTGGTAATGTTTCTTTCCTATTTAATCACCCAGCAGACCGTTTTTAGTTCAAGCAAAAGACATTGAATGGTGCCACACCTGAATTATTCTCATTCAGATCTAGAAATGACTGCTAGAGAGGTACTCGAGGCACGGTCAAGACACACAAGGAGACTAGATTTTGTGAGCCAGACCAAGAAAAACCAAAGGAGACAAATGGATCCGTCTGGTCCTCAACATGTTTTGCAGCTGCTCCATAAAAACACCTGATGCCACGTGAGGGCCTCTCTATGCCATCCCGATGCCCAGTTCATTCAGCACTCAACTGACAGATTTTGCTTCGAGGCAGGGACGTTACATGTATGTAACTGTAATAACTAACGCCACACTCTCTTGCAACTATTTTAGCCTGGTTTGCCATGTGCATACTTTTTAAAGCGTTCTACAATCTCTTGCAAATGAGTTAACATTCCAATAGTAAAATCAATTGGGACTCATAGTAGAAATGATCTCTTATATTGGACCATCAAGATTTTTGCAAAAAAATGTTCTTTAATTGCAAGCTTTCAGGCACAAACACCCTTCATCAAGCATTGGAGAAAAGATTGTAAAAGTTCTCCTGGGTAGAAATGAAAGTTCACACCTCATAGGATTTCACAGATAGAGTCATGTTTGTTTTAGCTTTGATCTTTCTGTGGCTAATAAGGTGCCAGCCCCCTTGGCTATTCCTAAAGCCTCTGGTTTCTCTTTCACTAGAATCAGAGAGAAGTCGAGCTGGCAGGGAGACTTCAGAGGTCATCCAGTCCAACCCTCTGCCTGTGCCAAGATCATCCCTATCCAAATATTCATCTAAACTCTATACTAGAGAACCATCAGCCCTGATGCAACACAGACCTCACACTTTCACTTGAGAGGAACAGGGGCAGCCACATGTCCTGCTTGTAGCCATCAGGAGGTGGGTCTCAAAACCCCCATTTTACAGAGGAGAAAACGGAGGCAGTGGGGAGTAGAAAAGATCTGCCCGTGACCACTCAGCAGGCGGATGGAGGAACCGAGACTAGAGCCCCCGGCTGCCAGTTCCGGGGCAGGTTTCCCATGGCAAAGCCTTGGAGACCCCGCGCTCTGCACCCCCTTCCTAGGGCCGGGCCGGGCAGGAGCGCAGGGCGCGCACGGGACGGGGGCGAGGGAAGAAAGAGGTTGAGTCAAGACAGCCCGGGGGGCGACAGCCGCAGCCGGGACCCAGGCCCCTCGGCCCGCGCCCCGCCCTCACCTTGGCGGCCCGCTCGGCCGGCAGCTTCTCCAGCAGCGGCATGTCCGCGCCACGTGACCCGCCGCCCGGCCACACCCTTCGCCCTCCCGGCAGCGCAAAGAGGGGATTCGGCCGAGGGAGGAGAGCGCCGCGACGCAAGCGCTCTGCTAGGAGCGGCACCCGGCGCGGACTGAGAACTAGGCCGCGGCCTGAGGGGCGGGGCCAGTGACGCATCCGGTGGTTCCCGCGCGCTGATTGGGGGCTGCCAGCCGGGCTCCGCCCCCTCCCCTGGTCCGGGCGTGCGCCCAGCGGCTCCGGGTTGGGGCCGGCACCAGGTCTGGAGCAGGCAGGGTGGGCCTCTATCGTGCCCTAGACCAGCGTTCCTCAACCACCCGTAGGTCGCAAAAACAGATCAAACGGTTGCAAACAAATCTAAAAGTAGACCTACAGACTTTAAAAATGCATTCTCCGTTAATGAGGAAAAGCATGAGAAACCTGGCTTTTCCTTTGCAGGTTGGCAGAGTTCCAGCCTGTCAGGGGCTGCTGGAGCCCCCTCTGCCCCATTCCCCCTCCCCCCGCCCCACACACCGAGGCACTGGGCTGAGACTGGACACTGGTGTTTACAAATGAGTCTTAGTACCAAAAAAAGGTTGAAAACCAGCGTCCTAGACCAGCTGGGGCAGGTGCTACATGCTGTGCAGGTCACGGCTGAGCTGCAGTGGATATGTCCTGGGCCCCATGTACAGCTGGTCTAGCCAGTGCCATGTGCAGCATGGGAGCCAGAGCCAACTGTAGGGCAGCATTTCTCAACCTGTGGCTTGCTGGAATGTGTTAAAGGGCAGCAAACAAACTTTAAAAATAGATTCTCCTTTAAAGAAGAAAAATGTTGGAAATGGTGTTTCCCTGGCAGGCAGGCAGAGTTCCAGCCTGCACAGGGCTGCTTGGGGCCCTGCACTCCCCATTCACTCCATGTTTGGGCCTGGTCTGCGAGGGGCAGTGGGTCAGGACTGGCCAGCAACGTTTACGAGTGGGTTCTGGTACAAAAAAAGGTTGAGAACCACTGGTCTAGAGCAGGGGCAGCACTGGAAGCCAGATCATGGGGCTCCAAGGGTCATATCTGTGCCAGTCAAAAACACACAGAAGACTAAAAGCTGGCATTTCCCAAGGGAGAATGCCTTAACTATAACAAGCAGTGCTTAAATCTGAAAAGGTTGAGAACCACTATGATACATACAAAGAATATGAAAATCTGGCACAACATTCCCATGATGTAGAGTGGTACTGAGGCAGGCCTTGTGATGCTGGGCTATGGTAGGAGCAGGAGGGGTTTGCAATTTCCAGACTGCCTCAGGCATTTGTGCTATGTTAGCAAAAGAGAATATCAGAAATAGCAGCTTAATTTTTAATGGGTCTTTAGTGGCATTCAACCACAGGGGGCATCAACAGCAGTCATTGCCCCCTGTTGTCATGGAGAAAAGCACTGAGAGCAGGCTCTCCCAGCACCACCACAGGGAGGAGTGGTAATGGGGGGAACTTTCCCGCTGCTGCTGCTGCTGCTGCTGCTGAGAAAAGTGGTGGCAGTGTCAATCAAAAGTTTGTGAATACCCATACTTGCCATTCAGAGGAGTCTGCAACCTCCATTCAAAATGTCCAAAGGAATCTGCACCTTCATTTAAAAAAATTTAGGGGGTCCACAAATGAAAAACGGTTGAAAACTCTTGTTGTAGATTATAGGCAATCAGGCCACACAGGCATACCAGTCTCACCAAAAGCAAAGTAGAACAGCAGAGGGAGCCCTGCACAAAACAAAAGTAGAGGGGATTAAAATAAAGAAAGGGAGAAACAGGAAGACAACATCTGTGCAGCTATTACAGTGGATCCTAAAAGTTATAGTCCCACAACCAGTCTGGGCGACTCAATATCATGCATGCAATCTGCATTTCCAATTTAGCTAAACTTGAATTGACTCTTACAATTTTCCCATGTATTTCCAGTATCCTATCAACTGCTTGAGGTTCACAGGCTAGAATGCCATCTACACTTCTGGCAAGCATTCAATATTCCTCAGAAAACCTCCTTTTAATTTTCTGTTAGAGCACTGACAACTGGTTAAAATGTTGCACATACCACTTTTGCTTATTACAGGCAACCCTCGCCATTCACAGGGGATACATTCTCGTATCCCCCGTAAATGTAAATGGCAAAGTACACAAATAAGGCACTGCGTTCATGCAGTGCCTGGGCAGCTGGGGGTAGGGGCATGGCTCCGGTGGCAGTGGCAGGAGCCTGGCAGCAGCAAGCTTACAGGAGCTCCTGTAAGTGTATATAAAGTGTATTTAAAATGCAGGTTTGGCATTCACGAATATTTGAAACCCCAAATGCTGAACCTGTGAATAGTGAGGGTTTCCTGTATTTTTATGGTTACAAGGGAAGCAGCTTTCTTGCACCGCAGCTTGAGTTCACAACAAAGTCACTCAGTTTTAAAGCCTTCGTTAGATGTCAAATAAGTTTGTCTTTGTCCCCCTCAAGCATTATTCCTACATTTGTCCCATATCACAGCTCATCTCCCCAGATGCTATTCTAGGCTTGATCATTTTTCATATTTTTCAGTCACGGCTGTGCTAGTAACTATTCTTGCTACTGTGTACAGTAAGGCCTTTTCAGACTGCATTGCCTTGTGAGCAACATGAATTAATAACATTAGTTCTCAAAAACAATGAGACAGATAATAGAATCTGCTTTTTTTTGCACTTGGTACAGCAATCCATTTGCCTTAACAAAATTCCAGTTACTTCCATCCCGAGAGAGCTTGGTTAGACATTGGATAACAACCTTTAAAAATTGGACTTGCATGCTTTGACATTTTTCCACCTGCACACCCAACATGTATCACTAAAACTTGTTAACTCCACAAATTTTACACCTAGGGTATGCTGTACATCACCAAAAAGTGCATGGTTCCCAGGCATGGAGAAAAAACAATATAGTAACTCTAAAATGGAAACAAAAAATCACAACACAGTTCTGTTTACTTTACAAGCATCCACAAAAACAAGGTTCAGCTTATGTGCCATACAGTGGGTGTAGATAGCTGTTGGGTGGCTGTAATTTTCCACTGGGCTCTGTTTGCATCCTCAGACATAATGCTCACTCACCATAAGCTTGATCCACTATTGGAACAGTACTTAGTCCAGCTTCCCCTGTATCGTCTTTGAGACAATTGTAGATCTGCTCTGCCTTTCTACATAACACACACGGATCAGAAGTTGCTCTTGTTTAAAATACCACCCTTTATCAGTAATCAGTCAATAAAATCCTGCATTCCTCATGAGTTTGACAGATGACGTACAACTGAGCCCGATTTACTTGCTGCCTGGTAATTTTTTCCATTTACTCACACATCCAAGTGAACCTTACAATTGGAGTGACTGTTCAGCTTTTCATTTATCTTTTTCTAATCTCACAATCCTTTTTCTGTAAAAGCATTTCATAGACTCAGAAGGGACCTCAACAGATAATCGAGTTTGACCCCCTGCCTGGGCAGGAAAGAGTGCTGGGGTCTGATGTTATCTTTGTATTCAGAACTATGAACAATTCTGCAGGGGTTGCAAAATATAGCATCTGTTGGCACGCTGTATTCAATAAAGGAATACCAACTGAACAACGATGATGAGAATGATTGATTTTGTTTGCCAAATGAACTTTGGGGATAATTACTCAACTTCACCTGTATAGGCCCGCCTGATAGGTCCCCTAGTTTCAAATCCATCAAAACACTAGCAGCAGCAGAGGCACTTACATTCTTATCAATGATGTGCATGTCCTCTGTGGGGTTTTTTCTGTTTCATGTTGATAAGCAATTTCCACAATGACTGTGTTATTATTTTTTCAAACAATGCCGTAAAAATCAACATTGGTTGAATTTCCTCATTATTTGTATTTGAATTTGTGCTTGACTGTCTGGGTTTTAAAAAAATCTCATTATATCTGCTGCCATTTTACCACCTCAGGCACATAATGAACCATGCCGCTGTACTGAATTTATCAACCAAACTGCAGCATGCATCATCATGTCAAAAGCCAAGACCCATGCACAGTAACAGAGGTTGCTGCACACTGCATGGTTAGTGATTTTGAATAGGCATTCATTATGCTTCATTAGTAACAGTTTGTGTCAAGACTTCAAAAGTTTGTGAATTAGCTTACCTTAGACCCTCCAAAATTAGCGTGGGGCATCTAGGCCCTGTTAGCCCCAGCCTTCTGCCTGCCTGTGTACATGTATACACATTCCACAATATAATAAATAACAGGGCCAAATTCTGGGGTCTACAGTTTCCCTCCTACGCCTCAGTTCCCCCTACAAGGGGATGACTTGATGAAACATGTTCTTCAGGAGATGATCTCATAGTTTGAGTCTTATCATTATGGCACAAGGCTCACTCCTACTGAGCCTCCCATTTCACTCCAACCTTATACCAACCTTATCTTATTAGCAGTTACTATCAGGATCATATTTGCTCAATCTTCCTCACAGTTCTTTTTATCACCGGGCTGCTTATCATCACGATAAGCTAGTTGCCTTCATGGTTGGAAAGCAGTTCTGAGTATGTCTCAAAGAGGTCAAACACTAGTAGGTATTTTCCGCTAGCACTTGTAACCTTGACAAAACCCCTTTACTAGGATTGAGCCTGGTGGGTCCCTGTATGCTCAGTCCTTTTTGTTTTGCTCTTATCTTTCTCTTTTCTTTGCCTTTAGGCCTTGGCTTGATCCCTCAAAGTGAGGATTCTCTCCCTTCATCAAAACAAAGAAACAAACTGGAAAAACACAGGAGCTTTCACTTTTACCGCTCCAAAGGTGTGGTCCCTTTAAGACACACTTTTCGCTAGATCTGCCCTTCTCCTTTAGGGAATCAGTCAATTTCCCTAATTGATTAATGTTAATGCCCTTCTAGGGGTTAAAAAGTCTCAGAATCCCCATGGCAGAATAATCACAAAAGAAAAGAAACTTCCCTGCCTATTCAGGTCTCTCCTTTTCTCTCAGCTTCCAGGGCTTTAACCCTTGATGCTGCCATGCTTGGCAGAATGCTGCTCTATCAGAGCACCTCTGAGATCATTGATGGGGACTAAGTCTTGAACCCCATTCCCAGGGTTCAGTATCATCAACTTCTGTTGAGAGCCTCCATCCTGCCCAAGTTCTCACCTCTCTCCACTCTCTCTCTGGCCAGAAGTAGCTCTTGCTTCCTGGGAAGATCCAATCCGGGTCACTTGGCACCGTGATAGACAGAGGTCCAGACACAGCAGGAAATCCCTCCCCAGTGTCATGACTGCACCTGCTGGTAAATTCAGTTGTGGATCTTCCTTTTTCTCTGAAGAGGCACTGTGAGCCTCTTCACAGTTCACAGCTATGCAGTATTAGCCTTGGATAACATCTTGAATGGGCATTATTACAAAGTAACAATATAAAGAAAACTCCAGTGATTCACATAACACACTAACAACATTTCATTCTCCTATCAACTTCTGCACCCATATATATAGTCTAGTAAATACACACCATATACATAGCATACTGTTACAATTTTGCAAATCAACACAGCAACCACTGGGTGTAGCATCGCATTCACCAATGGCCGTAGGAGACCACCCGAAAAATTACTCCCACCATAAGTGCCTACCAAATTTCTCCACATTGTTAAAGATCTTAATTTTCTCCTTGCGAAGAGAGATTTCTAGGACTAATTTGTGTGCTGCATCCTCATTTTTTTGTAACAGTACTGCAAGATCTGGATGCTGTAACAGCTTTTGAACAATATCCAAATTCATGCCTAAATGTACCACGTCAAAGTTCTGAAAAATTGTAAGATTCCTTTTCATGTTTAGACTCATGATCTGTGACAAACTTATTTTGGAGTCACAGCCTTAATAACATTGCAGACACAAAGGTATGACTGTGCCACAAAACAGGAAATATAAACCATTCATTAACAATAACAGCAGAACATAAAGTATTAACATAGATACAGTTTTCTGACACTTGGTGTATTATGGAATGGTTAATGCTTCTTCCCTTACTAAACATATAATGATGAGATGTATGATTGTCACCTCAGCAGCAGTTATTATTGTAAGTATTCCTGCAAAAATCACTTGATCAGTGGAATCATATTCAAAATGAATGAGTTTCCACCAATCTTTTAATTGCAACTCCATTTCTCTGGCTTGTTCTCATAATATCTAGCCAATTTCCAGTGGAATTTCACCTGAATATCCTTACCTCTGTATTCCCATCATTATACCCTGTATCCAGAACTGTGCCTGAATACACATCATTGAGACAGAGGTGATATTTTGCAATGAGGCAATAGATTTTAATAATAACACATGGTCAATTTCATTTAATTCTCTCCATTTTTGGTAACACCTTTCCAGTGAACTATTTTTTCGCGCAAGTTTAGACAATGCAGAAGTTATGGGTATTTGTAACTTTTTGTCTTCATGAGACACACTTGCTAATTTATTAGCCAGGACTTCTATGCCCATTGAGTTGACAAGCGCGGTTCCCACACCTACTGCATCGGAAACATCTCTTTTCATGAAACTATATTGGTGTTGTACTTTCTTTATGGCTTGTTCCCAGCCATGCCACCCGTCCTTAAGTGGCTTCACGAATTGGTAACATTTGTCATTTATCAATCCCACATTCACATGGTCCAGACTCAATTCTGTTCTCATAGTATCATAATATCTAGGGTCAGAAGGGGCCTAGAGCAGGCCATCTAGTCTGACCTCCTGCCAATGGCAGGAACGAGTGCCAGGGTCACAGGACCCCAGCCAAGTACCT
>JAGPOW010001338.1:49202777-49219699 GCA_030014935.1 Caiman crocodilus
CCAGCTACCACAGAGAAAGGAGCTCTCTGCCCAGGGAAAGAGAGGAAGCCTGAGGCAGGGGCTGCAGCTGTGAGTTGAAGGGCTGTAGTAGCACTGAATGTTGTTTGGGCTGATGGGCTTTTGTTGTTATGGCCGGGTGCCTTATATTTTAGCTATAGCCGAGGAGCTGGAGTTTGTGTTTTGTTGTTGTTATGAATGACCGGTGGTTTGGGCGAGGCTGTAGGGGTTGGAGGAGGCCTCATAAAGGAACCCCAGCAGTGTGAGGATCCCAGCGCCCAGGAGGGCACGATTCAGCGCCAGCAAGGGCACAACTTGCGGAGTGCCTAGACCCCAGCCCAGAGAGGGGTATTTTAGGAGCCCAAGATAGGGGGCAGTGTTGAGGAGCCCGAGAGGGGCCACGCTGGGAGGCCTGAGGGCAATGTTGGAGCTTTGGGAAGCCCAAGTTAGGCACGGTAAGTCCCATTGCGAACGGGACCTACAAGGGGTCCGGGAGCCCACAGGGTCAGAGAGTACAGCAAACTGTGTCCAAGGGGACATAAAGGCAGCCTCCCTACTATATACATTTTCCATCGAAGACATGGTGGGCAAGAATCAAGGATGCCCATTGTGCCAACTTGGCATGATAAGGGGCCTTAGGAGATCATGGCCATCCTGCAGGACCCCATCCCGTGACACTGAGCACTAGCTCAAGCAGGGAGCATTTGAGTCTTGCAGTATATTCCATATTCCAAATAGGATGGGAAGTAGCATCATGTCCAGCTCCCGTGGGTTGGTCTGGGCACACTGTCTCTATTCTCTTTAACGTACCATTGAGTTGTTAAATCCGTCCATTGGTCTGTGGATGGTACACTGGCATGCAGAGATGTGTGACCCCAAGTGTCTGGCAGACCATTTGTAGCAGGCCAAACAAAATTTTACCCCTGGTTGGTCAAAATCTCTTGAGGGATGCCTGTTCAAGGTATCCATCTGACCAGCTCCTTAGTGATGTGTAACCTGGGCAGTACTCCAAAAGGTACCCCCTCTCCAATTGAAGGGATCAAAGCAGGTACACAAGTGCTGTGGGAGGTATAAGGACTCTCCTCCCCCTATAGAGCAGAGCCAGACCACCACTGGGGACTTAACCATATACCTTTTTAATGAGGGAACAATACTGGGAACATAACAGGCATAATCAGGGGGTATAGCAGACATCCCAATGCCCCAAGGGGGCAGGGTTCAACAAAGGTTAGACAATTACAATCATTGGCAAAAGACGGTTAACAAAATATAAAACACAAACAGCAGAGCAAACAATACCGGTTGGGGAAATATAAAAAAAGACACAAAATACAAAATGTCAAAGGACAAAGAAATATAGGGCCTAGGTACCTAGAGGGGCAGAA
Source organism: Caiman crocodilus (assembly GCA_030014935.1). Lineage (NCBI taxonomy): Eukaryota > Metazoa > Chordata > Crocodylia > Alligatoridae > Caiman > Caiman crocodilus. The sequence goes on from JAGPOW010001338.1 coordinate 49,204,160, forward strand.
AGGAGCCATTGTGTTTTCCCCCTTTCTACTGCAAGAGTAGAAACTTTTATAGTAATTCCTAGACTTCCCTGTCCTGATTCTTTAAATATACCAAAATCAGAGGACATCCCTAAGAATCAAATGTAATTGGTGCTAAGTCACTAAGTCATCACTATCTTGGGGGAAAGAAAGTGCCAGGCTTACGAGGAGAGGCTGAGGGGCATGGGACTCCTCAGCCTAGAGAAGTGAACATTTAGGGGTGATCTGGTGGCAACCTATAAGTATATAAAGGGGTGTGCATCAGGAACTGGGAGAACATCTGTTCACCAGGGCACCCAAAGCAAAGACAGGCTCTAGCAGTCAGAAGCTGCTGGTAGACCATTTTAAATTGGACATAAGAAAAAACTTCTTTACTGGCCGACTCTCCAGAGTCTGGAATTGACTCCCCCAAAAAGTGGCGCAAGCGCCTACTTTGGATACCTTTAAGAAACACTTGGATGCTTATCTTGCTGGGATGATCTGACCCCAGCTGACTTCCTGCCTCTTGGGCAGAGGGCTGGCCCTGATGATTTCACAAAGTCCCTTCCAGCCCTAAAGTCTGTGAAATCTATAGGCTGTCCTAATCGGAGCTGTGAATTGCAGCCAGGGGTGGTGGCAACCCTTTGTCTTCCTTCCAGGTTGCAGCTGCGTCTTGCTGCTTATACTGCAATTCAAGTAGTCTGACCATAAGCAGGCCATTAACCACATCCTTAGATGTGTTTCTTAAAAGCTCTTTCCATAAATAGTCTCTTAACTCAGACCTTGGAAAGCAAGATTCTCTCTTTTCTTTTCCTTGCCTGTTGTTATTCCATCTATACGGCTCAGATGACTTACTTGGAGACTTTTCTCTATCACTTGTCTTATCCGGCACTTTTCCAGACTTCATCTTAGTACTTGCTTTACTTCATACACTTGCACTCTTTCTTTCACATGGCCATTTGCTCTTTCACTAACAGTGCTATCTCTATCAAATCAAACACTCAGTCACTATTCCTTCATCGCTTTTGCAAAGTCCTCTCCTTTTCACTTAAATCTTTCAGAGAGACTACAAATATTTTACCTCTTCTCTTTATCTCCACACTTTTATTTAGTCTAATTCATATCCTTGCCTTGTCCAATGTAGAATATATTCCAGAGAAGCGTCCATAACATTTCCGCCCAAGTAAGTACATAACTGAGAACTAAATTCATTAATCGTGGGATACTTAAACTCAGGCACATCAAAATCATTCATCCCTACAGTTCCTCTGCTACTTCTCATGAGTCAAGCCAGCCCTTCCACCACAAATAACAATTTCTCTCCCTCAATATGGGCCTCCGACTGTTTACCATTCACTTGACATTCCTTATGGAACAGTACCACCACAGGTTCAGATGGGGAAAATAGTTTTAAAATCTCATCCTGTACTATATCAGTGTTTTGGACTTTCTGATTTTCAGCATAAATTGCAGTGTGGCAAAGTCCTTCATATCTAGACAGTCGACATCATATCTACCAAATCCACAACCGTATAACCAGAGCTCTCTCCCAACAATGCTAACTCAGTTAGCCAACTGATATCTGTTTCTTTTTTTAAGAGGTCCAATTTGCCAGCCAATAGTTCTGAGTTGTTCTGCCAATAAGGGTAACCCCCACTGTTTCAGTGGAGTTCCTAACCCTAGGACCTGGATGAAGGATTTCTTTCACTTTCAATGGCGCCATAGGCGCGGCAGTACCATTGGCCACTGCAGGCTGCATGGATCTCTCTAATACAGACCTGCAGGTTTCTTTCTCCTTGCTTGAAACTGCAACTGCTCCCACAAGATGAATCAGAGTCATCAAAACTATCACAGTCTTACTGCGCTCCGAGCAATCCTAGCAGGATATCTTCCCTTAACAGACTTTATTTACCCTAATAGTTTTTCTAATTGTTTCTCACAGTGCGTGACAGTCTGAGTCAGCCTGTCTTGCTGTAGCTCCTTTCTTTCATCTCCTCAATATGCTGCTTACACATCATCTTAAAAGCAACTTCCAGATCCTCAGCTCCCTTATTCCAAAATCTCTTTTTGTCTAATTCTAACTCCAACTCCTTTTTGATAGCTCTGAGCTCTTTCCCTGACATCTCACCAGGTACTACCCTGGAACGCCTTTGCTTCATTTTGCAACCTGTCAATCTTGGCTGACTTACTCATCTCTAGAGCTGCTGGCTGCTCCTTCAAACTCTTAAATCAGCACCACTTCTTTCTTAGCCCTTTCAGACAGGCCTTTAACACATTCAAAAATCCCTGTGAATCACTTCTTTACATGCTCCTTCATTTCGTTATTTATCTAAAATCCAAGTCTGCCATCAGTCACACCATACCTCATATGGTAATTCGATGTTTAGCAAGTTAGCTTCTCTCCAGAGCATTATTTCTTTTGGAGGGTAAGACCAAGTGTGCTTTTGCCACAGACAAGGTTCTAACCATGCCTCAGATTTCTCAGTCCACACTAACAGCTGGGATCTCTGCCTGAATTGCAGAGCTATCCATTCTTCTAAGTACCAAATCAATTACTCAGTCCTCACATTGCACAACAAAGGTACGTTGCAGTAACTATGATATGGGAGAATAAGCAACAAAATGGCAGCGTATACAAAATCTTGTGACAGATGATGGTGTTATTACACTAGCTTGATGTCCAATTAACAAAACACTTTAAAATACTATAAAACACATGAGTACCTGGCGGCCTCTCTTTGAGCTGATTGTTCCCTGAACAGCCATGCAGAAACAAAAGCTTCGATCCCTTTTTGGATCCCACAGACATTTGCGTGATTTCAAGGGCCACAAAATTCAATTAGCCCTTTCAATGTCCACTCAAGAATGCCAAACTGAAAGACCAACAGGGACCATGCATGCTGAAGATGAATTAATAATGGAAGTCATTCACAACATCATCAAGGGCAAACATTCATACCTTCAAGCCCTCTAGCCATGAACATGCATACACATTCCACAGTGCAATAAGCAACAAGGCCAGAGTCTGGGGTCTACACCTGGAGACTCCAGGGCAATCCTGGTGGGTTGGCAACCCCTAGGTACAGCCAATAGCATCACAAAGATAAATAGTTGACATGTATTTCCATCAATGAAATAAACAACAGGACTTTCTGCAGAATGAGTCTGTTCCTTGTTTAGAAATGGATACGGGACAAAGGGTTTAGAAACAGGATGTTTTGGTATAAAACAGGACCAATGGCCACCCTACTAATTAATGGCCATCCTCCATTAATTACCTGTGTGTTTGGTGGGATTATATTAATGATATTTAAACAATTACGTTTCAAATGTATCAGTTAAAGCATATATGCCAGAACAGCATGCAGCAACCTTTTCTGGATGTGGGCTAGAATAACCTACGTTGAGTCAGAGGTGGGTGAGAAGGAGCTAGAATCTGCTCACAGCAGGTACTTCTCTTCACTGCAGCACAGGGAAAGTACCCACAGCTGAAGCTCCATGCCACCAGAGACCCATATTTATGGTCTGGAGTCAACAGCTGCATGGGCCAGATGTGCACCAGATCAGACCAAACCCTGCATCAGAAAGTTTATACATGCCAAATACCAGTCTCAGTTTTCTTGCTGCAGTACAGCAAAGTCTAGGGCCTTGCCTTCATTTTAAAAAAGCCCAAAATATCTGTGCCAGTGGTGCTCAACCTTCTGGCCCTGCAGACTGGCTGAGTGGTACAAGGCTAGTCTATGGGCCAGATCTATGGGGTTGGCACCTGGACCAGGCCCCTATCACCCAGATCCTGCCTCACACCAGGCCTGTATGCCTGGATCCTGACTTGCACCACTCACATGGAGCCCTACATGCCCAGATCAGGTCCCGTGCTGCCTCCGCCTCACATGCTGCATCAAGCACACAAGGCCATCCTATCCATCCTGCAAAACTGTCCACAGTTCTGGAAATCTTAATATCTGAACAGCACCAATTAATGTTGACACTGTTCCTCTGCCACCAAATTTCCAGGCCCGTGGGGAGCCGTGTAAGTCTGATGCTATGGCTCTGAAAGACAGATCTGGCCTACAGGTTGAGGGTTGAGCATCCTGGTGTATACAGGTGATCCAAAAAAAAAATCACCAAAAACTTTGCTTTCAATGATGAGATCTTAATGGTAAGCAGAGAATCATTATGACTATGAGACCAGGAATCCAGAAAAGCTTAAATATAAACTTTTTCTTTTGTATTAGTAATGTGCCAAGAAAACAGGAAATGACATGTCCTGTGCCTTTATTTAATTCTTCATTCAGACCTACTGCTTAAGTTTACAAGTGAACCTGACTATCCTTAGATAATTTCACAGAACATATACTATGGAGACTAAATAACCAATAAAGATTGTTTATCAGTTCAGTCTTAAATCATTGCAAAAGTTAAAGGTTCATATGACGGTTGTAATTTAATTATTACCTTGAGAATACATATGCTGTTTATGTTGTAGCCAAATCACTGTTCTGTCATATATCTATGAACTTGTTTTCTTAGCCACACTGTCTTTAAAAAAAACTGGTTATAATATAATAACATCTAACCATGATGAAGAACTACTGACTTTAGATAAAAAGCAGGACATCTAAGGTAAATATTACAATAACAGTACCTTGCAGTTTCTCTTGTAGTATCATAGGCAGATTAATGCAAGGGCCAGCTGGGCATGAGCCCAGGGGCCCATACCAATTTGGAGCCCCTGGATCCTTATCAGCAGTTGAACAAAAGCGGGTTTTAAACTGGGCACGTTAATTTTCCTGTTGTAGCTGAGAGGGGAGCCCTTCCCCTAGTGGGGCTGGGGTGGAGGGTGAAGGGCTGGGGCCGTGCTGGCCAGGAGTGCTGTGCAGTGCCATTCCTGGGGCGGGGTAGGGAGTACTGTGCAACACCATGCCTCTGCAGGTGCCTCCTTTCCCTGCCCCTGCAATTCACCTTAGTCCCCCATAGCCACCCCTCCCAGCGCCACCACCCACCTGCAGAGGCATGGCACAGCATGGTGCCCCCGGCCTGAGCCAACCCACCGGCATAAACACAGCCAGGCAGCAGGTCCCTGCCAGTCAGTGCAACAGGGCCGGTTGAGACTGCCTCAGAGTGACAGAGTGGGGGAGGGGGAAATCCTGTGTGGGGAAAATGTGTGGCTGGGTATATGTGTGTGTGTCTGTGTGTGTGTACACCTGTGTGCATCTGTGTCTGCGCATCTGCATTTGTGTCTGTGTGTCTATATGCATGTCTGCATCTGTACACATCTGTTTCTGTATTTTTGTGTGCATGTGCACTTGTGTGTGCGCGTGTCCATATCTATTGCAGGGAGTGTGTGTTTGTATCTGTATGTCCATGTGCAGAGAGTGAGTGAAAGTAGAGTGTGTACCTGTGTGAATGCCTGTGTGTGCATGTTTTGCCATAGAGTGGGGGGAGGGGCAGGGAGAAGAGGGGGGCATGTGCCCCCCCCCACCACATCCCCAGCACAGCAGGGTCTACCCAACCTCCCCTGCCAGCGCCAGAAGGGGAAGACCCCTCCCCCACACTGCAGCCCAGCTCCCATGGGGGGAGTGGGAGTCCAATTTTGTGTTTGCCCAGGGCCCCAGTATGCCTTAATTCACCTCTGTGTAGAATAGACAGATATATACACAACAGTCCAGGAATATGGGAATAAATCAGTATAAAGGCAGAAATTACATAAACCTCTTCAGTACCCTCCACTCCTCTGGGCAGCCTTATTTCCCCACTTACATTTTCTTCTTTAATGGAGAAAATGCTTGGCAGCCGGTAATACCTTTTGTTGGTGCTCACTTTTCTAGGGAGTTCCAACTCATCCCTCCTCTTGGCTTTGGCTCTCTGTACAGGTATCTTTGTCTCCATTTTCAGATAGCTTTTGAATGGGAAGCATTTTACCTAATGATCTCTTGTAAATTCCTCTCCTGGTGGCTATATAGCTGATCTTCATCCATATGCACCATTCTCTTTATACAACCTAAGACCACAGAAACCTCATGCCCACTTCCCTTTTTCTATTTAATTCTTCTCTGATGCACATGGGAGAGAATGGATTAAATGACAAACCCATCCAAGAAGCAATTAAATACATTTTATGAGGTGCCTTGTAGGTAATAGCAAAATTGTAGATGCACCAAATGGCATAATGAAGATAACATTAAAGATACATTCATGAAAGATCTTATCCTACCCTGGCACCAGAGAATAACAAAAGCAATGTGGTCCAGCATACAGGATTAGTACTCGGGACACATGAGTTCTAGTTCTACCTCTGTCGTTAGCTCACCATGTAATATTTAGTAAGTTATTTTACTTCTCTGTGCCTCACTATGAAATGTTGATAATGTTCATAAGATCATAGGGAAGGAACCTCAGAAGGTCATCTAACCTAGCCCCCTGTTCAAAGCATAATCCTCCCTGACTAAACCATCTCAGCCAAACATCTGTGCAACCTGCTTTTCACAATTTCCATGGATAGCTATTCCACAACTTCCCTAGATGGCTTGTTTCAATGCTTGATTATCCTCATAGTCAAAAAATTCCAACTTAAATCTCCTCTGCTGTATCTTGAGTCTGTTGTACCTTGAGTGTTATCCCTTAAAACTACAGAGAAAAGCATATTCCATCCTCGCTGTAATTGCCCTTCAGTGTTTTGGAGACTGCTAAAATGACTACATAAAATCTAGGTATTTTCATATATGGAAACATTCTGATGTTCTAAGAGTAAAAAAAATCCAGTGTCTGAAATCCCATGTTGCTGCCATATGAAATCATCTCCTTGAGTCATGAATCTTATATCAATGAGTCAACCCCCAAGTATATCCTGATATGGAGGAAGACAGACAAGTGTCCCCCACAAAGTGTATAAGACAAAAGATAATGGTAATGCAAGGAATACCCTATTCAAAACCAACATTTTTGACCCATTATTCATACAAGGAATGGCAGCCAAGAAATGAAGACGTGTCCATGGATGCAAGCAACCCCAAAATCCTGCTACCTACGTTCTTTCAGATTTAAGTGAGAACTACACTAGAATTTGGTTATTATTGTGTCCTCTAGATGTGATGTCATCCCAGTTTCTATTCTCTGTTAAAATGAACTGGTATGGTGTACCCTCCCAGAACCTTGGAGCTGTCTCCCACAATAGCAACAAGTGACAAGAAAGTTTAGGGGATCCTTCCTAAATTTCCTGTGAACATCCTTGTCCATTTGGGTTTTTACCTTCGAGCCCTGAAATCATTTCATGTTTTTATGTAACTGCTCTTTTCTCTGTCCAACAGACTATCCCTCAGTTCTAGGTACAGCTATGGAGGTTTCTCTCTTGGTTCAATCCCTGGATAATAAATGCAAGCACCATGACAATGCTGTCATTTTCATGGGTATGAGATGGACAGAGGATTCTGTACAGTTTTATTGCACTACAAGCTTTTCAGCAAATGCACAGAAACTATTATTCCAGAGACAGTTCTGGCCATATTCTTAGATGGCAGCTGGCCAAAGATAGCATCCACATGGTACTTTAAATCAACTGGAAAAAAAAAGCTTAATGTATATAGCTCTAGACTATTTGTACCTAGACTGCAGTCTGTACCAGTGTCCCTCAGTTGGACAACCTGCTGCAGGAACCTTGACTGAACCCATCTAGAAGTTGAACTGACATTTTAAATACTTCTCTTTTGCCTTGTCTAGATTGCAGACTATAGGAATAACTAAGATAGGTTCCTCTGAGTTGTTATGATCACTCACAATATGCTTACAAGATAAATGGTTTCTCGTTGCAAACTCCTCAGAGTCAGCTCTGTCTCAGAGTTTTCCAGAGACTAAATTTCATATACTCTGACTGTATAAAGCACATCTAAGCAAATCTTCCTATATCAGTCTTCTCTGTTGACAATATTTCCCATACAAATTCAACATAAAGATATTCCCTTACAACATCCTTACTGCCATGTGTGAGAGTCACAGGCTATGTCCCATGGAAGATTCGCTAGCCGTGTAGCATCTTTAGAGCCAGCCTGAGGGATTACTCCTAAAATAGGTAAAAGACCTTACATCTGTGAGTCTAGCTAGGCAATTCAGTTGAATATGGAGGGTCAGAATTTTACTTTCTAATTTTGTACATGCCTAACTGCTCTAATGGCATGCAAAAATGTAGAAAACTCATTTCCCTCACTTTTACTAGAGTTGAGAAAAAGTAAATTAAAGTCTGCTTGTCTGCTGTTTTTTCCTGAATCAACAAGGTCTTTTTCTGAATAAGAAATTGTATTTTGTTTTATTTTAATAATATTTTCTCATCCTGCAAGTGCTTCCTTTGGAAAGATAGAAGGAAAGGCACTATGGGTAAACAATAATGACTTTTTGCACCTTTACTGTAAAACAAGCAGAAACTGAAACAATGCACTTTATTTTGTGCCAACACTTAGTAACAAGTAACAGAGTAGCAACTGCTCTTACAACATGAAATGTGAATGTATCACTGGGTGTATATGATCTCAGTAATACAGGGAATTCTTTTGAAATATTTATCACATGTCGACAGATGGACACAGCCTTTGAATTGAAGGGGCATGCCATAACATGAGATCGCAGCCTTCAAAGCAGACAGGTGGTCTAACACAACAAAGACACATAGTTTAGAAAACAGTGTGGGAACTGGGAGCATACACCATACTGTCCCATAGTATGAGAAAAAGCGACACCAGCAACAAGACCCCAGGGCAGGGGACTTGAGTCCCAGTTTTGGGGGAACAGACCAAACTAGGAGAAAGCCTGGAAAGACCAAATCAGTATGTGTGCATGTGACAAGCTATGTGGACGTGTGACCACAGAGAGATGAAGGGTCATCAGAGGGGAAGGAAAATATAAAAAGCAGACTTGAGGATACCAATCTCAAGTCCCACCCCAAGTTCATCCCTTCCTTTCTCCTGTCCCATGAAGGTCCCTCCTCCTCCCTGAGAGAGATCCCCATTCCTATTCTCCAGGAAGTGTCCCTGAGGCCACCAAAGAGAGAGGCTACATGACCAGCCCATCTCATCCACCCTGATCCCACCAACCCCCATGTCTAATTTGAACTTTTTGTGACCCTGCGGCCTTTTACTGGAGTGCCAAGTTGAAAAGTAGCAGGCTACGTGGAGGAGAAATAGAGATCTATTGCACAAAACAGAGTACCATGCACAGAAAGACCATTACTGCATGTGTGCCATGTACAGCTGGGATAGAAAAGCATTTATGCCTCAGTTTGGGGGTGGGGGAGGGGTTAGAGCTAGAGAGAGAAAGCTTGTATGTGGCTATTGGGTGCCTGAGAGAGAGTGACAGCACGTGGAAGTATGTGAGGTTGCAGGGGTGTCTGAGGTCGACAAAGCATGCCTGGGAGATAGAAAGAGGAGCAAGCAACCTTCAAATTTGTGGCCAATTCCAGTCTACCAATGCTGTGAGGAGCTCAGTTCTCACTTTACACCATATTAGGAGACTGCTTGAACTGGTCCCAGACCTATTTTGTCTCTCCCCAGTAACACCACTTTGCAGTTCCTAAGGTGAATATCATTCCTTCTTCCCTATATTGCTGCATGTAAGTATGTCTTGTCTGTATCCCTAAAATATTAGTGTATATAGTGGGAATTAAGATATTGTTTAGGAGTCAGATAGTTTAGTAGTTCCACACAGTTTGCCAGTTGGTATTGTTGTTTATCTTAGCTTTATTTATAATACACTGTTATTATTTGTTTCATTTAAAATTTGATCTTGAGGAGATTTGATTGACTGATTAGATTGCTTTTCCTCACCGAGTAATCCAGACATCTAGATGATAGATGCCAGAAGCCTGGGTTACACTCATTAGTCCCTGCTCACCAAATCACTTAAGTGGCTGGCAGGGCAGAATTTGCATAAACTTCCTTTTTCAGCTCAACACTCCCAAGGATCTGCTAAACCCCAATCCCACCAACCTTGCTCCACAGACCTGCTAGCCCTCTTGATCCTGCCAACACCTTACCTGCCAGACTCCACCAATCACCTGATCCTTTCAGCCCTATCCCCATGGACCTATTAGCCTCTCCAATCCCATCAAACCCTACCCCACCCCCAGAGCTCCCCAACCATCCCCCAATCCTGCCAACTCCCCCCATACCCCTGCATTTGGTGCCTAAATCCATTTACACGCCCAGTACATGGAATATCATCTGGCCTTTGTGCCAATCTCTCCTACCAATACAGCATGCCCAACAAAAGATATTACCAAAGCTTGTTTAGCATACTCCCTCAACCATCATGGCTACAAAAACACTACAACCTTACTTTCTCCAAGTAGTTAGAGATTCTCTGATGGACTTTTGAGAGGACAAGTGGAATTTTCCTGGCTGATCTAAAAATCCAGGAAAATGAGCAAAGCCTATTCTTCATTCCTAAAGACCAAAAGGGCACCAACCTACTGTGGCATAAGTAAGGGATGTCCATCTTCACTCTCCAGAAAATGTTTTGAAAAAGCCCTATGCAGCTCAGAAGAGATGGGTTTAAAATCTTCTAATATCTCCTAACTAGGGCTGTGCGAAATTTCGCTGGCAGTTTCATTTCAACACTGTTTTGACTTGTTTCGAGCTTGAAACAAAACAGAAAGCTTTGAAAGAGCCTCGAAATGAGGCAAGTTGAAATGTTTCGAAAGTTTTGAAACATTGAGTTTTGGAGCACAAGCTGGGCTTGCCTGTAGGGAAACAGAAGCTAAAGTAAGGAGAGGGACGGGGAAGTATGGGGGGAGGGAAGAAGTCTCTCATTATTGACTGTGTAGCTGGCCAGTGACGATAGAGGCCCATTTCTATTGTGGGTGCTCCATGTATTGTGCCTGCAGCTTCTGCACTTGCACGTCACTGGGGGAAGCCTAGTGTTCTGGAGCCAGCTGCCTTCCTTGCCCCCTGCTGCGTAGGTCCTGGGACTCCATAGGGAAGCAAGGGGCAGGGCTCTCCTCCACTCCTGGAGGAATCCCAGGACCTGCACAGTGGGGAGCAGGAAAGCCAGCTGGCTCCAGTGTGGGGCTTTCCCTGGTGGCAGCTGAGTGTAGGAGTTGTAGGAGCCCTGCAATAGAGTTAGGCTGTGCAGGCTGTGTTTCTTGTCTCCATGTGCAGCGCTGGCCAGAGCTACATGTTGCTGGGTACTAGTGCTTGTGCTGGGCATAAGCATCTCCACTAGCTGTTGTTCCCTGCAGTGGGGCTGCATGCTGTGTGAGGAAGTGTATGGGGGGTCTCCACACTTCCCACCTTCCCTCACACCCACACCCTACCCACTCAAACTCCATATTCCCACCACTCCCCTGGGTGCAGGCTCCAAGCTGCTGCCAGCCCCAGCCCCACACTCCCTGTCCCCACCCAGTGGCAGCTTTCCCCCACTCCACCTCCGCCCCTGCCTGTTACACCCCTATGATGCTAGAATTTGTCTTATACCAGGCAAAGAGGCTAAGACAGTTGTCCTAAACTAAAAGCATGTTTTCTGAACCCTAACAGGTACAATTCTAATTAAAACTGGAGTAGCAGTAGCAGTTAAAATTTTTAGATTTGTAGCTAGTCAAAGCAGAAGCTTACCACCTCAAAATGTTGCAAATGCACTTCACTAGTTGATCAGGCCGTAAAGTCTTGTCCAGGGCTCCTGGCTTCCACGTCTGATGTTGAGACAGGATCTTGGATCGGTGACCAGATCTCTTCAGGCTTCCTAGAGGAGCGTCTCAAAGGGTGTACTCGCTCACCTCTCTTTATATACCATACTTTATATAGCTTGCATTTCTTAATACATAAAATTAACTTAAGCATTCCTCCTAATGCATATTAATAATCTTGCTTCTGTTTGCCAAATATGGTTACCTTTAACTGGAATTTTCTTTCTGAGGTAATCTTTTCATTGTTAGGTGGGAGTAGGTTTTGCTCTAACTGTTCCTCTTGTGCCCAGATTACTTCTATTCAATTTAGTTAGCCAATTTCCTAATTCATTTTAAATCAGCGACACAGTTCAAGCAAAGCATGCAACTTGAGCTGAGCACAGAGGTCAAACCCAGGCCTGAAGGCCTCTGGATCCCAACATGCTGCTTTCCTACCTGCTGCCCAGAGTGAGCGGGATTCCAGGGAAGCCAAGCTGGTCCCCGGGTGACTGCAGCAATGTCAGCAGTAGCCCCACCTGGAAGCTGTGTGCTGGCTGGGCTGGGTCCTTCCGCTCACAAGGGTGGGAGTGAGGTGAAATAGAGTATGTTGGGTTGGAGTGTGTATATGTGGGCATCTCACTCCCACGCTCATGGATGGAAGGTCTGGGCAAAGTAGTGTTCATTGGTGAGTGCCCACAGGCCAAATGAAAGTGCCTGGTGGGCTGGATGCAGCCTGCAGGCCATATTTTGCCCATGCCTGGATTAAATTCTATTTTCCTTTATACACCTTCATGGCACACATGCCATTGTGCAGTTATACAACTAACTCACAGTTATATTGTTGAATAAGTGCCATTTAGGCATATAGGAAAATAGGATTTGGCCCTCTTTCTATAATGCCCTTGTGCCCTGAGCCCTGCTGCAGCTGTCCCAGGAGCAGTGCAATGCCACATGCATCCCATTGCTAGGTGGAGAAGGGGGTGTGGCTTAGCCTAGCAGCAGGATGCATGTGGTGTTACACTGCTCCCAGAGCAGCTGCAGCTGGGCTCAGGGCACAAAACCCAGTGCACAGCAGCAACTGCCTCTGCTCCACACACAGATCCCGGGTAGCGTGTGCCCCCTGGGCCTTTGCTGGGGTGCCTGCAGCAGTGGGAGCCCTCCCACACACCTGAACAAGCTGCCCGGTCTCCAATCCTCCCACTGCCCAGATGGGGCCCCATTCACCCGGCAGCAAGAGGCACGGCAGTGCGTGGAGGGGGATTGTCCCACTCACACAACCCGGCTCCAGTGGCAGGGGGCATGGCTCAGCCCAGTGGCAGGATGCATGCGGCATCACACCACTCCTGAAGCAGCTGCAGCTCTATCTCAGTCTTGGGGGGGCTGAATGCACACACACATGTGCACATACTTAGCCCCCGCCAGACTGAGATGGACTGTCAGAGGCTTCCCGATCAACCTGTCAATCAAAATCAACTGGTTGGTGATTACTGGTCTATATGGTTGCAAACCAGTTCAAACTAGGCAGGTTAAACTAACCTGCAAAGACTGAATCAATTTGAATATTTGTCCCTAGCCATATTCAAATCACATGTACACACACACACACACACACACACACACACACACACACACACACACACACACACAGCCACCACCATGCAGAGGCCTAAGGGATGTGACTATGTGGATGACAGGATGGCACTGATACAGACTTTTTGTTACTAAAAAGATATCAAATAGTGATATCTGAGTAATGCCTAAAAGGCCCCCTTTACAATCAGGACCCCATTTCACTACATGTACAGGTTCTGTACATATGTCCTAAACAAGCTTCTCACTTGTTTTTCCATCCATAGAAGAGTGAAAGCAAGAATCTTTTCTCATTCTATAAGAAATGCTCTAATTCGAGCTGTTATTTGCCTAAAGGTAATTGTATTTTGGAGGGAGTGGCTGAAGAGCACTTGCATAAGGGATAAGATAAGGATTGTGTTTAGGTCCCCACACAGGTTTTGAACCTGTTTGAACTAATAAACCTTGTTTTACCTATATTCCTCATGTCAACTCTGAACAAATAGTTTGTTTAAGATAAATAGTGTTTCTCCATATCCAGAAGCATACCCAAGGGAAATAAAAGGGACATTGATTGTGTTGATTAGTTTAGTGACTGGGGAGATTTGTCGGTGATAAGTCTAATAGATTGTAAGGTTCAAACTGCCTTAAGTGTCAGATTGTCTTGGCAAACGATCAAGCTTCTCTCCAATTAAAACCTAAGAAATATTAACTTTTATCAAAGCAAAAATTACTGTCATTATTTCTCCTGCTAAGAAAAAAAAAATTAAAAGGCAATATGAGTGTGCGTGCACCTACATGCAAGAGAAAGATTTCTGTTGCAAATATGGTGGGAAAGGGCAGTTCTGACTTTTTGATATTAGAAATACAGCTTTTGAGAATGCTAGAAGACTTTAATGATGAGGCGCGCACCAGTTAAATTACATCTAAAGCCTGAGCAACTGAAGTGAGGAGACAGAATTGTTATTTGATTGTTTTAAAGTCTTTGTCTATGATTTTTAACACTTATGCTGAGTGATCAGTTGGAAGGAAGAATGCATTGTTAAGGATTTATCTTCTCTCCTTCCTTTTAAATGAGACACGAGAGATCATGAGTGGTTAACCTGAAGCCTTGTCTATAAAAAGACTTGAGAAACTTTCTTACCATCACTGTAGACATTTTAGCTCTAACTACAGCAAGGACATTAGGCATGATATAGTGCGTATGAGCTGTAGGCTGGGACCAGCATCTTATAAACACTGTGTCCATTAGCTCTGCCCTGGCTTAAATGGCAAGATGGTTTAAATGGCTAGCTAGAAATTATATTCACATTGACTGTACATATATCACTAGGGGACATCACGACTACTATAAGAGTTTGGTACCCTGGCAAATATATGTGAACAGCTTGTAGCTGGATCAAACATGATGTGCCTGGGTTTAAGATGTTTAGCCCATACCACAGTACACAGAAGATAGTTTCACCCATACCACAATACCCAGTCAAAGTAATTTTTTCACTCATTGCACTTCAGTTTGCATAAACCAAACAAAAAAAAGGGAGCCTGCTTTGATTTGTCCCACCCTACAAACAACTTGGGAACTACTACTGCCACCATTACTATTGTTATTACGGGGGCCAAGAAATGCTGGCGGAATGGGGCCGCTGATGGAGCAGAATTGAGGTGCTGGAGACGCAGCAGTTGCAATAAAAAAAAAAACTTTACTTACAGTCTGTATACACTGTAGGCACATCTCATGGAATTACAAAACTTAAACAGGAAACAGGCACACAGAAGCTCACACTCGCACAGGGTATGGGGCATTGGATGATTCCGGTGGGGAGTCATCGTCGGTTGATCAGGCCTCATTCATGGCTTGGAAATGCACACAGGGATCTCTCCTCATGCACATCCAAACACTCCTCCAATTTTGGCAGGCTTCGGCCCCTTTTATGCGGTTAGCGAGCCAATTGCCAACCCACACGTGTACATAATTTACCATAAGCCAATCATGAGCATGCACTTGGTGGTGCAGCTACAAGGTTTTGGCAGGCTCTGATCTTACACCGAGACTTTTTCCCGTGTTACAAGGGAAATCCATGCTTGCAATGTGCTTAACACAGCTGTGCTGAGGCATCTCTTTAGCTGTTTTGCTCTGACAGTTATTATTGTTGTTGTGATGACTATTGTTATAATTATTATTATATTATACTAATTAGTATTACTATTACTATGGTTTTTGTGCTGTGCTTGGACGAGGGGGTGGAAAGCAAGCTATCCAAGTTTGCTGATGACACCAAACTGTGGGCTGAGGTGGGGACACCAGAGGAGAGGGAGAGGGAGAGGCT
>JAGPOW010001338.1:49232558-49265746 GCA_030014935.1 Caiman crocodilus
GCAGGTTTAGGTTGGACATTAGGAAACACTACTTCACAGTTAGGGTGGCTAGGATGTGGAACCGGCTTCCTAGGGAAGTGGTTTTTGCTCCTACCTTGGACATCTTCAAGAGTAGATTGGATAGGTATTTGGCTGGGGTCCTGTGACCCCAGCACTCGTTCCTGCCACTGGCGCGGGGTCAGACTAGATGGCCTGCTCTAGGCTCCTTCTGACCCTAGTTACTATGAAACTAAACTATGAAACTATGACTTTCAGTTTTCATTTTTTTCCATGCTAAACCAGTCTTGGAGCCTGTAGGTTGCATTGTAGGGTTGGATACAGGCTCAGCACTTCCCACAGTCATTTTCATCTTTGTGTAGCTCTTAGTTAACACTATTTTATACTGGGTAAAAGACTGCAGGACATTTGAAGACCATGCAGAATCAAGCTCTGAAATTTTCAAACAGCCAAACATTTCTCTTCAAGTCAGTAGAGCCTATGTCAAACAGTAGTTTACTGTGTATAGTGGGTGTTGCTACATAGAACATTTATTCCTCTTAAAATTGAGTCTGTTTAATATTAAGAATTTTAAATCTTTTTTATTAAAATGCCATTCAAAGCAACTCCATTTAGGATTATACAAATTTACAAGGACTTGTTATCGCCTTTTACAATTTGATATTGTAGACAAAATAGCAAACACCAAGAAGAGATTCTTATATCTTCTCTGTAACATTAAGTGATCTGTAGACTTACGAACAGTCATTTGTTTCCATACTTCTAGATGTCTGATCAATCTTGAATTATCAAGTAAATTAGGAAATTAAAATACGAAGTTGTCAATGTTTGACATAGCAACATAAAAGTTTTTAAATAGTGGTGTAGGTGCTGGTGGGAAAGAAACTCATACAGAAGAGTTTAAAGTTGCTGAGTAAGTCAATTAGAATTCAGAAGTGTCTGGTTCCCAGTGCTAGGCTTAATATGCAAGATTATGTTGTCTGCTGAATTGAGGGGGAAGAGTGGGCATCATTCAAGTGAGAATAAGACGTCTAAATGCGGTGCAGTCATGTGAGCGTCAAAAGCATTTGTAAAATAAAGGAGAATACAGGTGATCATTGAAGAGACGTAACATGTTGACACTAGTAGTACAAGAGCTGTGTTTAAGTACACTTATACTATATAATACAGAGCCAGATTATATCCTCAGGCTATGTAGTCATTTGAAAAAAATACTTTCTTTAAAGAACACTAAGATGAGCATTAGGTGTCCTGCAGTAAAACCTCTTAGGGGGTCAAGGTTTCCTTACTGGGCATGTCTACACGAGACACAGTACACTATTCTACTGCATGTTTATGGCAAAAACCATGCTAATGCAAGGTAGAATTAGTCTACTGTACATTAGCATCACTAAAACACCGTGCACATTGAGTTTAGTTACTGCACATTTAGTACCTGCTATTATGGATGCTAAACTTAATGCTTAGTAACTACACATGTGCATGTGTAGACATGTGCATGTGTAGACATGCCCACTGCTAGGTAAACTAGACGAAGTTAGCTATCAATAGAGTAAAAGTGTGATATACTTCATGGTTCAGTGTTTTGTCTGTGGGAGGATTTTACAGCAGCATAGCAATCATGTTAACAATACCTAGTTCTTATATAGTGCTTTCTAAAGGATCTAAATAGCCTTATCTTTGTAGAATCATAGAAATTAAGGGCTGGAAGGGATCTCAAAAGATCCATTGAGTCCAACCCCCCCCTGCTCTAGGCAGTAATACTGCTGAGATCAAATGATCCCAGCAAGGTGTTTGTCCAGTGTCCTCATGGAAGACTTCCAAGGTTGGTGACTGTACCACTTCCTTGGGAAGTCTGTTCCAGATTCTGGTCACCCTTACTGTAAAGAAGTTATTCCTTGCATCCAACCTGAAGCCATTCTCTAACAGTTTATGGCCATTGCTTTTTGTCCTCCCCTGAGGTGCCCTAGTGAACAGTTCTTCTCCCAGCTCTCAATATTCACCCCTTGCATGCTTATAGATGGCCACCAACTACTCGCTCTTGACATTTCTCTTCACCGGGCTGGATAGTCCCAGATCCCTTAGTCTGTCCTCATAAGGTTTGTCTTCCAGGCCCTTAATCATTCTTGTCGCCCTTCTCTGGACCTTTCAAGGTTCTCCACATCTTTTTTAAAAGATGGACACAGTACTCCAGCTGGATTCTCACCAGCACTGAGTAGAGAGGAAGTATCACTTCCTTAGCCATTGGCTAATTCATCCTAGTATGCTGTTGGCTCTTGACTACAGTGTTGCGCTGGCAGCTCATATTCATCCTGTGATCAACCATAACCCTGAAGTCCCTTTCAGCCCTTGTGCTGGCCAGGACATCTCCTCCTAACCTACATGCATGTGGCCGATTACTTTTCCCCAGGTGAAGCACTCTACATTTATCTGTATTGAACTCTATCCAGTTCCTCTCCACCCACCTTTCCAGCTTTTCTAGGTCTGCTTGGATCCACATCTTATCCCCTAGCATAACCTCTTTCCCCCATAACTTAGTATCATCCACAAACTTGGCCAATGTGCTTTCCACATTCTCATCTAAATTGTTGATAAAGATGTTGAACAGCACAGGGCCAAGAACCAAACCCTGTGGGACACCACTGGTCACCTCCTGCCAAGATAATACATACCCATCCACTAACACTCTCTGGGTTCGACCTCTTAGCCTCTTAGTTCGACTGGGATGGACTCTGCCAGCTCTCAATCCCCAAATTATTTTTTTTAGAGCATCATGGGAGACCATATCAAAGGCCTTTTTAAAATCCAAATATATAACATCAATTGCGTCTCCCACATCTAAGTGGTTCAATACTTGATCAGGTTAATGATTTCATTTTACAGATGACAAATCAAGGTGTATGGAGGTCAAGTAACTTACCCAAAGTCACTTAGCAGCAGAGCCAGAAATAAAAACCAAGTCCAGAGTAGTAGTTCAGTGCTGTATCAGTTCGGTCACACTACATCATTGAAGACACGTTTGTTTTATACTGAGGAGAACATGGCCTCACTGATGCAGTTAATCCAGTTATTTATTGACTTCATTGGAGTTATTCCAGGTGTATCACTGTGTAACTGAGAACAGAATCTGTCCCACAGGACATTCCTTCTGTTGACCAACCCCTAGATCCTTTAGATTCTTTTCTTTTTACATAAAATTATTAGAAGAAATTTAGAAAATTAGTGTAAACCAGTGTCTCAGTTAGATTCCAATTCTTCCATACTTATTTAAAAGTGACTTGCAAAAGGGCAGGGGAGGTGCTTCTTGCATCAAGTTTGTCTTTGTCAATGTACAACATGGCGTGAAAGGTAGCCTTCAAAGTCACTTGTTTTTATGTTATGTTTTCAAGTTCAGTGTAGGCTGCAACACTTCTGTCTTGTGATATCATTTGCACATATGAGATTCAAATAGAACTATTTCAAAAGAGGGATTTTAACTAAAATTCCTTTAAAACTTCGGTAATGTTGAAGTTATTGTATAGCCATGATGGTCCAGGCAATATGTAAGAAGCAAGGATTTTTGTGGGTGATATCTTTTATTGGGCCAACTGTATGGTTGGGATAGAACTGAGGACTGTGTTACCCAATAGCTTGTCTAGATCTACCCGATACTTGCAGTTTGTCTAATAAAAGATACTAGCTCCCTAAATTCTTTCCTGATTTTTCTAAGTTTAAAACCAAGCAGCTTTGTTTTAATGGAAAAACAAAAATCCTTTTTCTCCTTTTAAATAGAGGAATAAAGCTACCAGAGAAAGTAGCTTACCTATATGGTTCTTCTCTTTTTGCTAGACAAGGTTAATGACTCTTGGTTAAATACGCTAGTTAGTCTCATGCTGGCCTTAGGTTATTTCGTGTGTTAATCCTCAGGATTTGTCTTTTTAAAATTATATATTTTTTTGTCTTATAACTTTTCCTAAGAGGCGCTACAACAACAGTTCAACTCTTCACTGTCCTAGTAGAGAATAAGCTGTGGCATAACAGGAATGCATTTACTGTAATGTAAAATTGTTTGATACATGTGCTTTTAGCAAAGAATGATTGTATATTTGATCAGAGTAAGCAAGAGACAGAGTAAGCAAGAGAGCATTCTTCAGATTTTAGACATAGCTGATCTGGGGCATATATGCCTATGAAATGTGTATGTTGAGTATTCATTTTGTGAATACAGTATGGTATAAAAGACCTTGCTCTGCTTTTTGAGAATATTATAGAAGCAAAGCAGATTTCCATTATATTTCAGAAAAATATTCCTGTCAGAAAAAAAGGATGGTAGAACAAGCTTCTAGGGAATCTCCTTCACTGGAAATTCTTAAGAAGAGTCTGGATAGGTATTTGCTGAGAAGACTGTAAGAATAGTGCATCCTGCATTCATACAGGAGGGTCGGACTTGGTGGCCCTCAGCTTCCCTTTTAGTCTTATGCGTCTATGATTCAAAAGTCATGTTTTGTCTTTGAAAAAACTTGTAAATATTTCTTCCCCTTTGCTTCTCTTCCCATTTAAAAACATCCCCATCAGCTGTATTTTATATTTTCATGAAATAAAATCTGCTGCCTGCAACAGTTTCGAAGTTCCCATAATTTTTAAATTAAAAGTTTAAGCAAATATCAGAAGACCATTATTACCCTGAGAGGTGGAGAGCATATCAAAGTTACTCTTTTAGCTGTATGCAAAAATCATATATTGCAACAACAGCTCAGTGACATAGATCTGTCAAATTCTGCTGGTGGGAAATGACTCATTAACTGACACAAAGGTGCAGCAGCAGTCATATCCTGTGTAACTCATGCTGAAGATGGTTGCATGCTAGGTACAGAAGCTACAGGGATAGGTTAATTGCTGAATTACTTGCTATATGTACAGTATGTACACCTTAAGAAAAGATGCATGTATTCATTTCTGAACATTAAGGCAATTTTTTTTTTGGAAATGCTGCTTAGGTATCGCAGAGATGGTTAAAAGAGCTGTGCCATTTCCCAAGATGTGTAAAACTCTAAGTATTTCAGCTCAGATTCTCAGAGGTCTTTACTTGCTACTTAATGTAGAATCATAGAAAAGCAAGGCTGGAAGGGTCCTCAGGGGTCCATCTTGACCAGCCCTCTGCTTAAGGCAGGATCATCCCTGTCTAAATTATTATTCAAGTGTGACCTCCTCTTAATAATTTCCAAGAATGGAGACTGTCACAGGGTGGGGTCCTTAGAGACAGTAGCAATGTCTTTAGGGCCCTATAACCATGCCAGCTTCATTCTGCGGGTGCCTTCTAGTCTTGTCTGCCACGTCTTGTTCAATAATTGGTGTTTTGATTAGGCAGGAGGCTGTCCATTTCCTGCCCGGTGCCAGAGGGCATTATCTGCGGCTCCAAAACCTCCCCTAAACCACAATCCATGCCTTGCAGATGAAATCCACATGATGATCATAACCCACACCACAACTGGTGCTCCAGGGTCTCACAGGGATTCTCCCTCCCTCCCTGGAGTAGCGAGTCATTGTGCTCCCTTGCTGTAACTTTTGACTCAGTTAACCTCCTTGCGGTGGAGGACTTACCAGGGTCAGGACTCACCTCTGACTTCCTGACTGAGCCCCACTATGTGGCCTCAGGCTCAACTGTGGCCTCATGAATTTGAAAACATACCTTGGCTTACTCCCCACAAATGGGGTTCTTACTATGCCCACTCTCGGGCTTTTACACCATGCCCCACTCTGAGGTCTTCTCACACTCCTCACACTCAGCTACTCACAGGGCTAGACCTTGTGCTGCCCTTCAGGCTTACTCCCAGTTTGGCCTTACTCAGCCCCCTTCACACACAGCCCTTCAAGCCTACTCCCTTTCAATTCTACTCTGTGGGGCCACCTCAGCCCACCTGTCACTGGGGTGGTAACTGACCTAGCATTTCCTGGGGTCTCCTGTGCCACCAGGAGACCCACCAGGCCACCCATCCCCAGCAGGGCGCAGCTTTAGGTCATGCCCAGGACCAAGAGCCTCCTAGCCGTCCCCATAAGCTCTTGCCCTTACTTCTATGTCAGGGGCAGGCAGTTATTTTCGGCAGAGGGCCGCTTACCCAGTTTTGGCAGGCTGTCAAAGGCTACATAGGTAGCCCCACCACTTAACAGGTGCCCTGCCCCTTGACAGGTGCCCCACCCCCTGGTCACCATCTTAGAACCAGTGTCCCAATGTCCTGGGATCAATGTCTCAGGGCCAGCACTGGTGGGGCCCAAAGCGGGGCACAGGCTGGCAGGGGTCTGTGGAGTTGGGCTGGGTTGCACCAGGAGGGAGGGGGGAAGCTGGCGTGGCTCCATAGAGCCCCTACTGGCTGGGACCCTGCGCTCCTGCCACCCTACTCTGGGTCCCACCTCACTGGCCCCAGGACATTGGTGCAGGCCCATTGCTCCCACTAGCTCCTGCATCTACTCACTCCCAGTGCCTCCCAGCCCCACAGTACAGGCAGGGGGCAGCACACAGCCCTGACCCTCTGGTCACCAACAGGGAAGAAGCTGGTGCTGAGCATGGGGAAAAGCGGCAT
The DNA here is from genome assembly GCA_030014935.1 of Caiman crocodilus. NCBI lineage: Eukaryota > Metazoa > Chordata > Crocodylia > Alligatoridae > Caiman > Caiman crocodilus. Next base: position 49,239,113 of record JAGPOW010001338.1, read on the forward strand.
CCTGCCTGCCCCATGGCTGGCACTCCCTGCTGCAGGCACTTGCAGCCCCTGTGGCGCTGTCTGGAGCAGGCACAGACAGCCCCATGCAGGCTGCAAGTAGCTACAGTGTGGGGCACTGGCCATAGGGTGAGCGAGGGACCATTTTTCCCTGCTGCTCAGCACCAGCTTGTAACCTGGCCCTGCTGCCAGCTGGGATCCAAGCTAGCTCCAGGCTCACCCATCGGCAGCAACAGCTTCAGGCCCCTCCCCTCAGCCCTCCTCCCCCACTTGCTGCGCTGGGCAGTATTGACTTGGCTACTGCTGGCTGTATGGAGCTCATGCACTGGGCAGCCCAGAGGCAACGATGGCAAATACTGCCCGGTGTGGCAAGCAGTTGGGCTGCAACTGCTGTCACCATGTGCAGCCCCAAAAGGTGAGCCCGGAGCCGGTATGGGCCCAGGTTGGCAGTAGGGCCAGGTTACAAGGTGGTCCTGAGCACAGGGAGGGGGGAAGCGGCCCCTCTCCCGCCCCGTGGCTGGCACCCCACACTGCAGCCGCTCACAGCCCACACAGGGCTGTCTGGAGCAGGCACAAGCAGCCCATGTGGGCTGTGAGTGCCTGCAGTGCAGGGTGCCAGCCATGGGGTGGGAGAGGGGCTGCTTCCCCCTCTACCCCATGTTCAGCTTTTCCCCAGACTACTTTTTCCCAGGGCCCTCCCCTGCCCTTCCCCCCTTCCCCTTACCTGAGGTTCGGGCCAGGGCAGCCATGTGGTCCCAGGCAGGGGCTTCCAGCTGGGGGGCTGGGGCTGGGTGGGCCCTGCTGTTGTGGGAACCCACAAGGCTTCCCCTGGGTCTTACTGCCCTTGGCTCCTGTCATTTTTGACAGGAACCAAGGGCAGAGAAATATTAATTTTCTAAATTTTTTAGGGGCCCTGCAAGCCAGATAGAATGGCCTCACGGGCTGGATTCAGCCCACAGGCCATATTTTGCCCACCCCTGCTCTACATGCTCTTGGGAAATAGGAAACTGTCTAATGACCTTTGAGGATCTGGGCCATCATCCAGTTACACTGACTTTCTTCTTAAGCTATGCATTAGAGATAATATTCATTTATCTAATATTAATAAATACAGACAGTCCTCGGACTTATGACCGAATTGGTTCCTGAAAACAGCATCTTAAGTTGAAACATTGTAACTCAGAACCAATTTTCTCATAAGAAACAATGGTTTAAATGGATTGGTTCATGAACCAAGGCTCGATACCCTGTTTTCACCAAAAATACGCCAGAATTTTGTACTTAATCACTTACAGATGAGTAACATAGCTACATTAATGTATTTCTATTGTAAATAGCAATCATATTGATTTGGACGGCCTTCTTTGAGTTGACTTTGCTGTACTTTTAAAAAGGCTTTTGGTTGGGCATTTTGAACAGTTCTTGGCTGGAGTCTTCTATGGAGTCTTGGCTGCAGGTTTTTCTGGAGTCTTGTCTGCTTTCTTAAAGTGTCCAAGGAAGTTTGGACAGATATTCTCCAGTGAGATGGGAGACTTAGCAGACTTGTTCGTTGGCATGGCATTGCATCAGATCAAACATTGGTACATCAAAACTGACACCATAAATTTGAAACAGGATGTCAGTTTATTAACGTAAATGCGAAACGTTGTAACTCAAAAAATTGTAAGTCGAAGACTGCCCATACCATGTAAAAACAGCCATAGTAACTATAACTTGAAATATTTCAGTAAGGTTGGGGAGTTTATTTCTGTGCAAAGATTGATCCCAAATGAGACCAGGGAGCAACCAGTGAGCTTCGCCCCAATTCTTTGGGATAGGGGCTCCAAACAGCATTTAAGCTGCAGTGACAAGAAGTAAAGGGAGTAGGGGCTTCAGAAGATGCCCTATTCTATGAGACCCTCCCATCTGCCAGCCTTCCTTTAGCTGGTGGGGCTCTGATAAAACTGCCTGTTATCCCCATTTCCTTCCTCCACCCCATTCTCTCATCCCAGTTTACTCCTTTCTGGCTGGGAGCAATATTAAGAGCAGACAATCAGAAAGAGAGAGAGAGCGCATCCTTGTCCTCTCCCAGAGCAGCCCCTTGTGTTGCCTGAGGGAAGCATCCCCTGCTGGACATGACACTAGAACAAGCATGGCAGGATTGTAAGAGGAACTACCACCACTGCAGGGATGTTTGTCTCTCACCCCCTGCGGGGGTGTGCGGTGGCAAGTGGCCAGAGCACGGGGGGAAAGGGAAGTGGCAAGTGGCCGGAGTGTAGAGCTGGCTGTGCACAGCAGCCGTGTGGAGTAGTTGTGCCCTCGGCATGTGCCAAGGGTGCTGTCCACAGGGCCTGTATGGCATTGTCCGAGAGGCCCCCCAGAGTACGAGGCCCAGGGCAGCTACCCCGATTTGCATCCCCAAAGGATGGCTCTGAGCATATGCATCAAGTTTTCTTGAAGTACTAGATCTGGAATGGCCACAAAAAGCAGAGCAGCGGATCAGGCAGAAGGTGGGCAGCAGAGAGCAGACTGGTGGATCTGGCTCAGAAAAGGGATTGGAGTCACTCTCAGAGAGTGTCAAAAGACCAGCCCCTACTGCTAGTTCAGTGTTCTGCTGTAGTTCCCTTAAGGAACTAGTCAAAGCACTGTCTTAAACATTAACAGTTATTTTCAAGAAGTCACAAGACAGGAGAAATCACAGAGGACTAGAGAGAAGAACAAAGTACTTATGCCAGTTCGTAAACAATTAGAGGATGAGATGACAACAAAACAAAGAAAAAACAGCCAACAGATTTTTCAAAGATAAATCATATCAAGCCAGTCTAATTTATTTCTTTGGTAGAAATTAGGCTTAGTGGATAAGACAGAAAGCTAGGTACAATATGCTTTGACTATGCCATAACTGTCTCTTGGAGAAATGAAGAAAAACACAAATGTTTGAAAAACACGCTCAAGAAGTAGTTACCAAGGTTTTCAACTGCACTAAGCCAGCATTTCAGTTTACACAGGTGTTTGTACTGGACCCTGTTTGCATTCAGTATTTTTATTAAAGACTTGAACATTGGAACACACAGCACACATTAAATGTGCAGATAACACCAGAAGAGAGAAAGGGATTGCAAGCTCTCTGGAGGTCAGGGTCCAATTTTAAAGTAACTTTGATTAACTGGAGACATAGTTTTCCCAAGCATGCTTAAATTCATAAAAGTTGTGAGAATCTACATTTGGGAAGGAGAAATCAAATGCACAAATATAAAGAAAATCAGGAATAACTGCATAGGCAGCTATATAGCAGAAAAGGGTATGGGGTTCATAGTGAATTACAGACTAAATAAGAGTCAACAGCATGATGCAGTTATAAAAAACAGGCAAATCTCATTCTAGGATGTATTAAAAGAGTGTTACATGTGCCACACATGTATAAATGGTAATTATTCAAATCTGTTCAGCTAAAACAGAGAACTAGAACTAGGTCTAAGCCAGAACAGAGTTCTAGCTGTATAGACAGATAGAAAGGACCATGCCTTAGAGCAGTAGTTCTCAACTTTTTAGACTTGAGGCACGCCTTGTTTGATTTAAAGCACCCCTCTATAACATTTGTAAATTGAGTATCATCTCATTTTAGAAACTAATTTATTTATTGCCATGCTTACCTTCATACACAGAGCACCTAGGGGGGAGGGGGCTCTGGCAGATGAGCATGAGTCATGTTTATCTCCTCATCTTCTGGCATCCATCAAAAGATCTGGCAGCACCTTACCCTCACCCTGGTTCAGAAACACCGCTCTAAAAATCATAGGTGGCAAGAAAATTAGCAACTTTAGGTCTATTCTGGGTATGAGCACTTAGGGAGAGGTTTGAGTCAAAATGACACTCATGTTCAGGTGACACAGGCCTTAGTAACGGGCATATAGGGATTGAGAAAGGAGGTGGTAGGAAAGCAGGTAGTGTAGTAGGAGTCACATATTAAGCCAATGAAACATCAGTAAGGACTTATCTACACTAGTATATTTTACTGCTTTGAGAATACTGATATTAAAAAAAAGGAAACATTAACATGAAGGTGTGACATTAACATGAAGGTGTGAGGGAACTCCAAGGGTTAAGTGGCATTTTCACAAATGTTAAAGAAAAGATAGTATCTTTTCATGTAGAAGATAAGAGGCTAGTTATAATCATTTTTTACTTGCAAGCCTTTTTGTCAGCACATTTTTTTTTACCTTTAGCAGTAGTTTGGATCTATGCCTATAATGAAATGAGAGCTCTGGATTCTTGCTGGCATCATTGAATGTTAAGGGTGTTCACCATCCTGTAAGAGGTGCTTGATACAATGCCTGACACACTGCCCCCAGATTTTTGTGCTTCCTGGAATATAAGCAGAGGAACGTTAAGTGCTTCTTTACTTCTTCACATGTCAAAAAGGGGTTTTACTTTGTGCTTGCTTGTTTGGCATTATCTGCATAATGAGTTGGCCATTAGATTACTGAAAAGGAGAGTTTTTCTCTTTATGAATATTTTGAATAGCTTGCCATTCACAGAATGCCTGCCCTGGGCTTCAGATAAGGAATCTGGGTTGATTTCCGAAGCTGTTTCTGTCACTGAGTTTTTCATCACGAGTTCAAGTATTGTCAGTGCATGTGCTAAGACACAAATACTTCACAGCATGATACAGTTAAGGCTAGATAGTTTTATGCATAAATATCTGTCTGTCATGCCTGGAAATTGGTATATCCAGACTGCCCCCACATTGTTCTTCATCTGTATTTTGTCTTTGCTTTCCCAGCATATCTTCAGTTTATCTAGCTAACCACTGAGTTCAGAAAACTTCCCTTCCATCACTTCCATTTTTTGCCTCAGCCATGAGAAGATACTGCCTTTGATGTTTTCTTCTAAAGTTGTTTTAATTTCAGAGTTCTTGTTCTAGAGAGAAGAGGTTAGTGTGGAAAGATTACAAGATAGCACAACCATAAAACAGGCTTCTTCTGTATTTTTGCTCATCTTTGGCTAATCATATTTTTGAGCTGCAATTAAAGTTTTGAGGTAAATGTCCTGTCCACTTCAATTTTTTCTACCATTATTTTTCTCAATGAATCTAAGAGCTGATATTTAACCATTTAAGACAGAAGACATCTCTGCTCTGGCTCATGGTAAACCTTGTCTCCTTTGAGGATTTTTTTTTCATACAGATTTTCATGTCTTCCTCTCCACCCTCTTTCCTTAATATAATGTACATTTTGGACCTATCTTACTGAACTTCTTCACATCTAGCTAAAAACTAATTATGTTTACAAACATATATAGAAGTATTTCTGTAGGTGAAGTGTGTAGACCATTTCTTACTCTCTTGAAGGTTCAGGTAGAATTTGTTCTTTGTTAAAATTCCAAATTGAACCATTTTCAAGCGTGAACAAGGTGGAAATGTTACCTGGCAACAAAACATTTCTACTGTTTTTCTTAACCATTTGTTCAGCTTGCATTTACAAAAAGTAGATATTTGTGAGAGACATAATTTTTAGATAGGCCTTTGGATTTGTCTTGTCTAGGAGCTCCATTTAATTCGACCTCTGTGGAAAAACTCCACTGGCTTCAGTTATGGCAACATACAAGTATATTGGTTTGTCTTTTGTCATGTAAAAAGTTTGTGCATTAGTCCCCAGTAAAAATTAATGATAGGACATATACATAAAGACGTGGTTTAGAAGCAAGATTCATTGTTAGTTTCAGCAATTTGACATGAGTTAGGTAATGCTTCGAGACACTGTAATCTGTACTTGAATGTCTGTATTAAATATTTTAAAATATGCATGTCCATGCATGTTTGTATGCCCTTACAGATACAGTTGCAGTAAGGTTTGAATCCTGCAATCACTGCCAGTCAAGAATAATCAGCATAAGTAAACTTCACTGCTTAAGTGTTAGCAAACTTGGGATCTAAGACAGTCCCAAGGTGACTGGCAACTAGAATTACAGAAAACATGTATTTAAACTTACATTATTCCTTTGTCATCTGCACAGTAGAAGAACCTAACTGAATACACAAAATAAGTAACTAAAATGTTGGCATTTAAAAAAAACCAAAATCCTTCTGAAAAATGACATTAAATATGTGACAGCTATAACACATATGGAAAGGTGCTAAAAAAAGGAGTTCTAAACATTTGCTATAAAACTGCAGCCATGTTTGAATTAACTACATTTCCAGAAGAAATCCACACACAGTAAGTTAGACATTATTATAAGTAAGTTACACAAGATGAGGTAAGATATAATAATGAAGATTGAAAGGTAACGTCAGTCTAAAAGACAAATGTAAAATAGTGCTTTACTAATTTATAAACTGCAATTGTAAATATTTTCCAATAGTAGTTTGAAGTTGTTCCAAATTTTCTTTATATGTGGGAAAAGGAAAATATTTCAATTTATGTATCATCGTTTGACTCAGGTAAAAATATCCACAAGTCAGGTAGTAAAGCCGTTCTAAAAACAGAATGCATGTAGCATGCAGCAAGCAACAACAAACTAGCCCTTAGCTGTCATTTATAGTTTATTAAAATTGTGAAATGCAAGTATGTTGCAATGATTAATGATCACTGCTGCCTACCCTATAAAATTTCACTGCTTATCTGATCCAAAACCCAGTCAGCTTTGGATCAGGTTTCATGTCAGTTATTTGCTTCTATAAAGGCTCGTCTCATCAGTAGGAGAATAATATGAATATTTTCATACTTTCAGCCCCATGATTATTTTTTGATCCACAGGCCAGACTCTCAGGTATGGTTGCATTTCACTTGGGTAGGAGGAGAGAATGGTGGCCTAAAGCCATCTTTGCATCAGCTCTGGCAACAAGTGAGCAGTTGAGCCGGCTACACTAGCCTTAGGCAGGCTGAGGGTTCTTCTGGCTGATAAATCTTTATTATTCCTGTTACACCAGCTTTCTGGTGGTTTTTTTGTTACTAGAAAGGACATAAACTTGCCAGAATGGGAGGTAGTAATCTTACTGGTAGGAGGGGTGGGAGACATAGATGAGGAGGCAGGTGACACACAGGAGCTTCAGGGGATTGAGGGGACAGCAGGAGCTCAGAAGGAGAAAACCAAGGGATTTACATTTAATGGCAGCAGGACACCAACTTGACTTCTTCTTTTTTGTGCCTATGCTTCAGAAAAAGGTTTGGACTTTGTAGTCTCAGCACAACTGTTGGCCTGAAATCTAAATTACTGCAGTAATCTAGCAGTTGTTTCATTGAAGGTTAAATTGTTTTGGCTTAGTTTCCACTTGGAGTGGATAGAGTGGACAGGCAGGATAACGAATGGATCTGCTGATACAGTGGCTGTGTCTACACAAGACGCTGACTGCGAAGTAGCATCGCATGGCAGAAACTCTGACACGATGCTACTGCACAGTAGTCTCAAGCTACTGCTCAGTCAGTGTCACAAAAAAGCCATTCATTAGCACTACTGCACAGTAACTCCCGTTACCGCACATTTAGTATTTGTACAGGCCAACAGCTATATAAACAAGTGTGACAATGACTGTGTGGTCAGTGGTTTGTGTAGATGCAGCCAGTTAATATCCCTTCATCGCCCCCCAAACCAATGTAATTGTTTCATTTGTCCATGCCTTAAGACTCAGCTAGGGAAAACATACATGAAACCTGCAAGAGAAGTAACTGTACTATTGATCAAAGGTTTGGGCTGTGGCTCATGTTTTAAAGAAACACAACACTGGATGGGCAGCCTTATAGAATAGAAGCTTTTAGACTCAGAAGAGCAGCAATTCTGCATGGTAGGACAGCTGGGGCTGGTGGTGGCATGCCGAGCCAAATGGCCTCGTGTGCCATGCTTGGCATGCATGCCAGGGGTTGCCAACACCTGCTTTAGTTATCTGAGTATATGCCTTAACTATTATACTCATAGTTTTTCACTTTCAGTTTTTGTTTGTATTTTTAATGCCTCTCCAGAATTACCACTTGATTTTATGTTAATATTCTGTTAGAGTGAAGACACCACGTGGACCTCAAAACATTTCACATACTATGGCTGACCCTATCCAATGGGCCAGATATCACTGGCAGCATCTGGTATCTGCAGAAGGCCGGGATGGGAGCAACAGCAGCAGCAACTCAAGTGATAAGTGCTATCAGTCAACCAAAACCACTGGCAAACATAGGATAGTTATTCCCTGTTTGGGACACTTTAAAGAAGAGTATGAAAAGGTGTCAAAATTGTACATGAACAACAGAATACGGACTACAAAGTACACTTTATTAAACTTCATACCACGAAACTTGTTTGAACAGTTTCACAGGTAAAGGACTCTTATGAAAATTACCTTGAGCTTAGGTTTTTGTTTGTTTGACATTCATTTATCAATATGTGCAAGTAGGATTTCTGAACTAATCACCTTTCCTAATTGCTTTTCTGTCAAGTTTGATAACAGCTTTCTAATATGATACAAATCTTTTGAATATCAGTTTGGGGATAACATTTCTCCAGATTTGGTATCTCACCCTTCCTTTCACTATTTTGGACCGATGAGATCCAATTAGATCTTTTCAGAGGACTGAAACAGAGTAGTCTGCTGTACCATTTCAAGCACATTTCTTCCCAGCCTGTTTGATAGCTGTAGAATACAGAAGTGGGGAAGTTGCTTCTCTCTTTCTTGAACTACCCTTTGATCTTGATGGTAAGCGAGAGGCTTGGTGGTTTGAAGAGCCATGCAAAGGAGAGGTGGAAAAACTCACTATTAAAGGCTTGTGGAAGCCCAGAAGCAGTTATTTCAGAATGTTTTAATCTGTGAAAAAGTGTGCCTTAAAGTATCTTTATATGACTCTACAAAATGTACAGGAAAGGTACTGTTGTAATCATTAAAAACTGAAAGTTCTCAAATGATGATTTATATCAACTGATTCTTCTCCTCTTCTGCATCCTTTGTTATGGCAGTTGCTTGTTTTACCCTTTTCCTGTCAGCTAAGACCAGAAGGCATAAATCTTGAGTTGTTTTCCTTCCCTGATTAAACACAATATAAATGATTTACTTTATCAACGGTTTCAAGGAAGGCTGTGAATGAAAAGTGTGTTATGGTATTAATTATACTTCTGTTCACAGTTGAAGCACTATGAATTTTTCAATTGATGCAGAAATATTTCTCTTAAAATAATATTTTGATTGTGGAGCATGTGGACAGAGAGCAGAAAGCATGATCGTAATGCTCCTTTGGTTTCCTTCAACACTGAGCACAATCTATAACTAGTAGTGGGCATATCTGGAGGTGTGAATACTGTTGTCAATATGGTTGAAACTTCCAGGGAAGTAACTAAGCAAATATGTGTTCATGTTTATGTATGAGGTCATGGATCTTTTTTCAGGAAATTTAATTAAATACTATTGGTGTAACCATGCCACTTTCAGTGTAGAAGTAAAGGCTGTCCAAGGTCTGAGGATCTCTTGGGTCTGCCTCAAAGGTGAGGGGCAGGAAGTTGAAAGAAGAAGAAGAAATGGGAACCCAGAGATCCAGGGGTCATGGTGAGAGTGCCCAGGCAGGAGCCCACATGCTGTGAGTTAATTGTTTGCAGCCTGCCAACTGGATGGCCCTGCTAAACCGATACTGAGACAAGTAGATTTAGCTAAATGTTTACATAATCTGGAACGTAAGAGAGCAATGTCATCTAATAACACAGACACATAGTTAGCTGATTTAGCCTGAAATCAGGTAGAAGGTAGTGTAAGGTGGCACCTTAGGCCACATCCACACAAGTAAAGACGTGCGTTTGCTGCAGCACAAATAGTAGTGACACAAATTTGTGCCGCTACTTTGTGCTGCAGTGCATGTCCCTGCTCAAGTGATTTGTGTCCCACTACTCCATGAGACACAGGGTGCCTCAGTGTGAGGCTAGCTGGGAGGCAGCCCCTAAGCTGAGGCACCCTGTGCCCCAGCCAGCTGGAGAGCAGCACCCTGCTCTGGGGAGAAATCCTGGCAGCAAATTTTGCCCCTGTGCACGGTTTAATGTGCAACATGTGGTGTACAGTTTAGTGCGGACAAGTGTCTCTGACAAAGTAGGCTGTCCCCTGCAAAAAAGTATGACTGCCTGATCAAGTTAGCCTTTAAGATGCCATCCTCTCTTGCCTTCTAATAGTATGTTGACCTTTGCTGATCATAGGCTGCTTACCTATAAAAAAAACAGGCTGTGAGTTTTAAGAATTGTATGGTCTGTAAGGGGGGTGTTGTTTTGAGATTCTGGGTGCACAGTAAAATCTCAGTTCAGTTTCTGTCTCCTGAAGCTACATAAATGCCATGTCTCTTTCTAACAAACAGTATAAAACATGTTCTTGTTTTGAAGGTACATAGTAAACTGCTTTAACATCAATTAACACTCACTACCTGAGTTTACTCTTGTTTTTACTTACCTCCTTAACTTCATTCCCCTGCTAATTCTTACATCTCTTCTTTGTTCCAGAGCTGCCAATTTGTATTTCCTATTTTTAGTTGTCCTAAACTGGGTCCCACTGGTGGAAGCCTTCCAGAAAGAAATTACAATGCTACCTCTAGTTGTGGTTCTCACAATTATTGCTGTAAAGGATGGCCTTGAGGATTACTCAAAATACAAGCTAGATAAACAGATAAACAATTTATTAACAAAAGTGTACAGCAGGTAAGTAACAAGATTCTGTTCCTATTATATTGTTATTGATCAATAATTAAATATATTGATGCAAATAAAAGTCAGTAAGATTAAGCAACCTTCCAAATGGCTTTCTGGATTGACCATTTGGACACATTCTGATTTTAGATTCAGGACAACTTATTTCAGTTTAGCCTACACTGAGTTCAAGTCAAATTAAGCTCAGTAGAAAGAAGTCAGTCTTAAACCAAGATAGCAGACAAATTCATAGTTACAACACATTTCTAAGAGTAAAATTATTCAACTTGTAATAACTTGAGACTTGAACAAGAATAAATTCAACAATTAGAGAGCTGAAAGCAATTTCTGTCATATATATTGAGGTGGTACCCTCCACAGTACTACATATACCCTCTGCCCCACTTATGGGATAAAAGTTGCCAAAAACTGATGCCAAATTGAGAGTGGCTTTGAAAGGATTTATACTGGACTGTACCCTCTCCTGCTCTCTGGAAGAAACAGAGAAACTGGAAGCCTTTTTCCAGCCTAGTTTCTTTGTGAAAAATCCAGCTGTAAGCCACAGCTCTGTAAAACTTTTTTCCTACATAATGTCTTCCAAAACCAAGGTTTTGGAATCTCCCATCTTATGTAGGAGGCATGTGGTATCCAAGAAAATACAATAATCCTTTTTTCCCATTCTTCTCTGTAGGTAGTTGAATATATGATATCACATATCATGACAAAACAGTTTGCTTCCATGTACTTTATTTCAGCTTGGAACTTGTTATAATTTTGAGTACATAGCACTGAAAAAAATGTAAACACTTAAACAGGTTTACCTCTTGCTTGAATTAATTTGGCGTGCATCAGTTAAGGTGCTAAATTAAATGACATTGATTTAAAATCAATTTAATCAAGCCAGCATAAGATACCATTAATGTAGATGGACTAGTGTAGAGTTCTTAAATCAGTCTCAACTGCTACAGTATACATGTGCGCTTTAATGTGTATTAGCCTATCTTAATGCGCATTGAAGCATCATAAAAAAACCCGTTTTCTTTAGCTAATGCGCCTTTTTCCAGTACCTCACAATGGAGGTACTAAATTTAACGCACATTACCCAAAGCATGTTAATGAATGTGTAGATATGTCCAGTGTTCAGTAGATTGGAATTTTTAGGATCATGTTACAACTGGCAGAAACTTTAGCAGTGGCTTTCTGCTAGCTTTCAGAAGAGGATTTTTTGTCATTTGTTCTTAGGCCCTTCAAATTTCCTCTTCCTCAAACTATGGAAAGGGGAGATGCTGTCTGGTTACCGTTCTTATTATATCTCATAAAGATGAAAACCCAGTGTAGGATTTTAAAGAAAAGAGAATTTTATTCTTTCAAGATAATTTAAATAAAAAATAGGAATGTATTTGCTAAATTTGAATTCCTCAGTTTCAGATGCAATTTTCTCTTCCAGTAGATTACTCCTAACCTTCTAGCATAGGTGTGGCCAACCTGTGGTACATGTGCCACAAGTGGCACAAGCAACCTCTCTGTGTGGTACATAGCAGATAGAAGAGGGGCAGGCAGCACAGCAGTGAATTGGGCAGGAAATGCAGGATAGGGAGCAGAAAGAACACCAGGTGAGGCAGAGAAAGGGGATCAAAGGAGGTACTCAAGGAGGTTACGGGGTTTATTTGTGGCATGTCTACCATAAATCCTGGCTTGCTCGCTGCTTCAGCCAGTAATTATTACTGCATCATCAAAAAAAAAAAAAAAAGGAATTATGTTTTCAGCCTGAATTCACTAAATAAGCAATGGCTACACTTTTTCTTCTTTTTTTTTTTAAACTGTCCATATTCTTACTATCCACTAAACACAGATATTCAGTGCTGACAGCATAGTCAATTTGGTTTTGATAATTTTATGATAGGGAACAGTGTAAGCAAAAACCTCAGGGGAGACAATAATGCTTATGCTTTATTCTACCTCTAGTTATTATTTTGTTTATTTATCAGGGAAAAATGCAAAGGTTATTTCCCTAAAGAGTTCCCATTGAATCCCCTGACCTAAGTTGCTTTCACATCAGATTTAATCATGGGTTCCCTTTTGCTCACTGTATCAGAGCTAGCTCCTTGTCCTCATTTCCCTAAAGTCACCTCAGACTACATCATTCATTTCATTACCTTTCCTTTCATCTCTCTTTTGTGCTCTGCAGACCATCTTTCATCCTGGCTTAAGAATTTAGAATAATCGCTAACTTCTTCCTTCACCTGATTCTGCACTGTCTTTTGCATCTTGCAAAGTGGACCTGAATTTTAAATCAGTCAACATTGCTGCAGTGTTTAACAGATTGGAATAATTAGGACCATTTTACAGTTGGCAGAAGCCTTGGCAATCCCTGTCGCCAATCAATTGAGCAAGCAAAGAATTCAGATTTGGTGAATATTTTATCTACTTTGCACTCACAGTCCCCAGTAAATGGCTGGGAATGGCTGGGAATACAGACTCATTTTCTATAAAGTCCCCTTTTATCTTTCTGTATCCATGTCATTCAGATATCTTTCCCAACTAATTTTTTTCAGAAATTGTTCCTTCTAAAACCCCCTCTATGATCACATTTAGATGTTTGTGCCCTCTTTATCTTAATTGAGTAAAACGTGTGGTGCATTAATATTTTTGTTATAAAAGTTTGATAAAAATTGTATCAACAATACCAAACATTTATTAATATTTCTGGTATACAGTTTGATAAAAAATGTATTAATTTTGGACATAAATGCATCGCTGTTCCTGTGAGAAGTATAGCTTTTTGTTATGATATCACTTATTGCAACCAACGTTTGGGAGAGATGTTTGACAAGTTTTCAGGCACAAAATGCCCTTCCTCATGTGACACAGACACATATTAAAGCACATCTATCATTAGTGCTATGAGATGCATGCTTTTAATATATCTTAATATAGTATTTGCTAGCAGAACAACATAACACATTTCAAATACATGGGATGTTGTGACTCATCAGAGAATGTAAACATTATCAGAGCTATTAATATTAATGAGTTCTGTAGGGTATGGCTTGAGAATTCTAGACAGGAGCATGACAGAAAAATAGCTAAACGACTTTAAACGTTGGCTGGCAAGTCAGTCTAGAGTTGCTAGGTTTCATTTCAGAAATAGCACTGTAAAGAGTCTGGTTGAGACGATTCAATGCATCAGGATGTATAGTTACAGTTTGATGCTTTTTTTCTTAGGATGCATTATTCCTCCAACAGAAAATAGTGTGATTTTCACTATGTTCTGCAGCCCTTCTATATAACTGATTTTAGTGGTCAGTAAAATATTTAATTTCATGCTATTTGTGCCCTTTTGCTTCAGGCCTGCATTTTTAAAGATATACTAGCACCAATTTTTATGTATAAATTCTAATATATGAAACTTTCTTCTTATTGGGATGAGAATTTTTTATTATTATTATTACATTTGTACCCGATACTAACACATAGATTTGACAAGCCAGACAAAACTAGCACATCAGCTGATCTCTTAGGGTTGACCTATCTTCGGCAAAATGTTTTTGCCATTACTAATGGTAAAGTAACTTATCACCAAAAATGCCTTCTGGGTACACAGAGAGATGCCCACAAACTTTCATTCAGGGTGCAAATACACATTGCCCTATGTAGTGATGCGCGACATTGCTGTGCACCACACTATGATGATGTAGTGATTGTGTGATCTGCATGCGATCGCCAAATATGTCACCGTAGTGGTGTGCTCTCTGGGTATAGCGTGCTGCTATGGCAATGAAGTGGTGAAATTTAACCATGTGCTGTGTACGTGGCACAGAAGCCACACATACTGCGCCATGGCAATGTTTCCATACAGCGACATGTAGCTGCTCCCTCAGACGGTAAAATTTGATCCCATCAGATAACAGCAGTACTGCCTCCACTTGTACTGATGCACTTTACATTTGTTCCTCCAGGTCATCCAATGTTGTTTACGCCTCACTTGAAATCCCAGTCTGGTTCATAATCCTAATGATGTTCCCAGTAATCAGCTCTGACCACATACAAGGATAGTGGCCTCACATGAAAACTAAACAGCAGGCAGAAATGGAAAGTTAATTATTGTTATGGCATGAAAAACAATCATAAGCTATGTCCAGTTCTGAAAAGTGCTCAGAACCATGAACTTTTATAGACTTTATTCTGGTAACTGTAATAGCCTGATGCTGCTTAACACAGAGGTCAAAGACATAAAGCTGCAGCGTTTGTGTGTGCGCGCGCGCATGCATGTACATGTGTGCACATGCACATGTCTTTTTCTGACACAATCATAAATTATTTTTCACTCAACACAAAACGGCATTCTTAAACAAACCAAAATACATGACTACACACAGCTTTGCACCAAAGTAGTGAATGGTAGTATACTGTATTATATTTACATACAGTATGGACGTTTCTAAGTGGAATTTTAATTTTGAACTTTAGTGAATTGGCAGGTGACTGTTTTAACGTATTGATAGGTGCCCATCCAACTAAGAAACAAGAACACCTGTTCTGCAAGGGTAATTAGGAAAGGAGATAAAGATCTGCCACTTCATTTCCGTAACTTGAAAGTAATAGGTGAATATTACTTTCTCCTAGAAGTAAAAAACAGCTAAATTCTTCACTGACTTGCATCCTAGGCAATTAATACAGTGGTTTAAATTCTCATACAGAATACATTTACCCTAAGTCAATAATGTCTCATGAGCACTGATGGCTTAGAGGCACTTTTGTATATATGGGTTTGGACTAATAATTTTTTTTCACTGTATGTACATGTTGTACTATAATTGTCTTCTACTAACAATAAGTTCTTCCAGGCAGTAGAATTTTTTATTTTACTTGTTATGTATATTTCAGGAAAGGAAAGAAATATGTAGATCAGTGCTGGAAAGATGTTAATGTTGGGGACTTCATTCGACTTTCATGTAATGAAATAATCCCTGCTGATGTGGTGCTGTTATATTCTACTGATCCAGATGGGATCTGTCACATCGAAACAGCAGGACTTGATGGAGAGACCAATCTAAAGCAGAGGCAGGTGGTGAGAGGATTTGCAGAGCAGGTAACAGTTGTGCATTTTAAATAATTTAAGATACTGTAAGAGTGATGTTGCAGCTGCAATGGTCCAGAAATTGAGACAAGGATTCCTTAGGGTGATACTCTTTATTGGACCAACTATGTAGCTGGGATAAAGTTGGATAAGCTATTGAATGCAAAATGTCTTGACATTTGAAAGCTTGTCTAACTTGTATCTCAACTACATAGTAAAAGATATCACCCTAAAGAATCCTTGCCCCTTGCATAATAATGTGAGAAAACTGTTGTTCTCTGCCCATGGATTCAGTTGAAAAGCCTTCTCATTTATTTCATTAGTTGCTGAAGTGGAGCTTGTCTAGACCGAGTTCGCATACAAAATAACTTAGTTTTACTTCTTAGTTACTGTGGGGCAAATTTGTGTGTGGACACACATTTCAGATTAAGAATGTCCTGTTTTGAGTTACTTTAAGTGAGTAAAAAATAAATTTTTGATTATGTTTCACTGTGAATCCCACTGTGGGTACACACATGCCTGAGGCATATGAAATCAAAGTCTTTTTAAAGAGCAGTGTGCTCAGTGTCTCCTTATACATTCATACAAGAGCATGGAGGGAAGGTTAGTCATAACCCTCCCTTAGTTCCCTCTAAGTGTCTGTGGCAGTATGATAGAACCTGGACAGTGCTTAACTCACTAAGTTCTTAGCTTTGGCTAAGTTCTTTCATATGTCAGAAACCCAGAAAGGTTAGGAAGTTATGACGCATGTGATTGTCATGAATATTAACCAATCTGCATGGAATACTGATGTCCCCCCTGTGTACAGCTCCATACATGCACCCTGTACAGAAATTCTGGAACTTTAGGTGTCTAGCCCTGCCTGCTTGTTCGCCAGTGAATTCTTGACACTGAAAGATGGATACTTTAAGTGGAAGAGGCATCAATGTATCTGCCTGATATACAGGTAGCTCCTAAGTGCCTTTAGTTTTTGGCAAGAACAAGGCACAAATCACACAGCTGACATTTGCTCTTCTATAGTAATGGCTAAAGAGATATTCTGATCCTAAAGACATGAGATCTAGAGTATGGGTGTTGAACAAGTCAGTTTTATCTAATGCCTCATCTAGTAGAAGAATAATAGTAAGGACCAGTGCAGAGAAGACCATGCCAAGAAAATTCCTGGCATTACCCTGGCAACAGAAGTCCCTGGTGATGAAGTCCAACACTGAGAAGGACTGATCTGAAAAGAAACTTAAAATGGGAAGCCAGGACTTCCCAGAAAGACTGACTACCTAAAGACTTAGAATAAAACCAGCTAAACCTGAACTTGTGGTGAAGAGGATTCATTTTCAATATAGAAATGAAGACTAACTCTGATCCCAGCTCCAGGGATCAGCTTAGTACTAATACCACTGAAAGAATCAGAAGCATAATTGTACCAAGACACTTACTGGTATCAGTACAGACACTGGCGCCAAGAATGCTGTATACTTCCACTATAGCATGGTAATTTTGCCCCACTGAGCTTACTGGTATCTACCATCTCATGCAAGTAAGCCTTGCATTTGAGGAAAAGACCACTTTCTCCATCAGCTTCCCTGATTTATGACAGTCTACTGGGAACAGCCTGACTACAGGAACAACAGCATCCTGCTTCATTATAAGCAGACGTTTCATCTTTGTCTTCCAGTGAAGTCCCTAACACCAGGACTGATACTTCACTCCTTTGAACGTTGCAGATATTCTAGAGATGGAGGCATCTGTCACATTAGAGAAACCTCAGTTACTGAACATTCTGGTTACTCCATCGCAGCCAGCCTCTGCATCCTGTAAACAAGGGATTGCTCAACCAAGCTAAGGTCCCATGGTGGACAGTGATCATGATAGCATCAACTGGAAAACAGCTCAAGAAGTAATAATTGGTCCCCAGGTTAGAGTATGAGTATTGATACATGTACTGCAATGCAGGCATCTTAGCTGTTTCAGTGGTAGAAGACAATTCCAATTCAAAACTAGAGTTATACCAGTGACCAGGACCCAAAAGGTCTCCCTTTTCTGGAATGGACATTTTCTCTTCATAATACTAAGTGACAAATTACCTGGCCCAAATGACCAAACATGACTCCTTGTCCTTTCTTTTGAAACTCACATATAATAGCAGCAAGGAACTCAAGGAAGTATCAAGGAATGCCAGTTAGCACTGTGCTGTTATATTAGGGTAGCAGTGAGCACCTCTGACACCATGGCCAGGTCTACAGCCATAGCAGTGACAATGTATGGAGCATTGCCAATTATTAACTATCCCTAGATTGGTTTGGCTGCGTGCAGAATTTATTTGTTAAGGTCACTGAATTATTTAATGAAAGAATCAGCAGCACATTGCTGCCTCTAAAGGAACAGAAGATCACCCTTCACACCCAGTAGGGAGTTACACCCCAGTCCTGTATGGCAACCTATGCCATCGTCAGCCCCAGCTGAGACCAACAGGCAATGTCTTATCACTCCAGGAAGCCTGAGTACTACAGCACAAAGAAGCTAAGATAGAAAAGAAAGCCTTCTATAAGTCAGTTTCTAAAAGCAAACCTGTAAATACCATTTTCTAGCCATCAGTGCAATTTAACATTTTAGCATCTACTCAGCTGTTCTCCATGTACCTTTTCAGGGATTCTCTCTCATGATAGGATTTTGGGAGAAGTTGCTTCACTGCTTCTACTCAAAGTTGGAGAGGAGGTGCCATCAGAATTTAAAAGGAAAGGTCCACATATTCCTTTCTGTAGAAGAAGAAAGGCAGTCTGCAAACTACTAACCTGTTTCAGAAGCCCATTTTCAAATCTGTTAAGACGCAGTTTTATTCATTCACATAAAACATAGACATAGTGTACAAACAAAGCTGTTCCTTTGCTCACTGTGGGTCAGGACTCATTATTTGTTCATTCTTCCTCTTTTTTTTTCTAGTACCCTTGCTGTGGGACATAATGGAAGAACCTACAGTTTCTTTGTAACTTCTGTATTGCAGCTAAACTCCAAGCCCTTCTTAGGATCAACTGACCTATTCACAACTAGGTCTGATGATGGAATAGGGCTGGCAACCTGAGGCTCTTAAAGAGGCAGAACTTCCTGTTTCATGTTTTGTTTTAGGTGAAGGATTAGAATAATTTCATGGTTCTTGACAGGCAGAATGTACACTTCAAAATTGCTTACTATTCAGTCCCACTGAAAACGCATGGGAATCACAGTAGAATATCAATTCACATTCTTTGGACTCTTTAGAGGACAAAGTATGCTTATAAAACAACTGGAAATGAGGACAGCACACTTAAGGGGAAACATAATAGGAATTCATTCATACCCAGATGAGAAACTTATCAGGCCATGTCTCAGCTTTCTGCAGCCCAGAAAGATCCTTTTCCCTGTTCTCCCAACCAAGACAGGAGAGACCCATGAAACCCAACTTTTAGGTTCACCTCCCCCAAAAGAGATTTGAATCCTGACCTTCCAGTTTGTATAAGAGAACCTAACCTGAGCAACCTAACCACTTTTTATAAGACTTTCCACTTTGTATAAAGCAACAGAACGCACCAGATAGAAGCAAGAGTGCCTTCCTGTTGAGACTAGAGCCTAGGAAAACAAGAAAGAAAACATAATGAAGACAGGATGAAAATGAGCGAGAGGAAGCCTTACTGTTGTTCAGGGAAAATAATGCTGCCCAATCAGGGTAGAAGTCCTTCCTTGTAATGTTATGCATGCATATTGCATTACAGTCATTGGGAACACTCCATAAACAGTAAGTACTGAGAGCAGACACCAATCTTCTTTACATGGGGCTTCCCCTACTTGCAGGTCCTTCTCCAAGAGGCTGGAACAGATACCCAATTTGCAGTGTTTGAAAACCCTTCAAATCTGTGCCAGCAGCTATACATTAGATAGCTAGTGAGTGAGCTCAGATTTAGCCCCAAGTGCCCAAACTTTTGCTTCAGAAAGGTACTTGGAGCACTAGGCTTCTCATTAGATGCCTTCCTGTCTTCTTCAGGCCTTTTGTTGCTTTTTACCATATTCCCTTGGTAATATCCAAGGTTAGATGAGCTGAGCTTACATAGATCTTGATGGCTTCCTATTGGTTAAGACATTTCCAGGTGTCTGACCACTTGCCCATGTCTTTTTGGCTTCCTTTCTGTCTTGTTTTGTTCAGCTGTGATAACTCAGAGCCACAGTCAACCAGCCTTCCAAATCTCATGATGACTCATAATGTTGGCTGAGCTTTACTGATAGAAACTATTCTCAACAGATTCATAAAATCTTCTTATGCTGATTGCTTTCTTTACTTTGCTGATCAAGCTGGTTGTCACGTCTGCAAATGTTGACTCCAGTGTCACTCAGAAACAGGTTTTGGAGCCTTCTGCCTACCCACACTTCTGCAGTTTGTCCTCAGCTTCTTCAACTTGGCAACAGAACCATGTGTCTGATCCTTCCTACACATAATTACATGGAAAAGTAGGTTCGAGACCACAGCCTAAATTTATGTATAAGGTGGTATAAGGTGGTCTCAGAATTCAACCAAAGACACACTCAATACAATAAAAGAGAGGCTATATACCAGCAATTCTTACCACAGTGCCACACAGTGTTAGCATTGTTAGGTTTTCAAGCATGATTCAAGATAAACCCACAGGTTTCAAATAGAAATCTGTAGTTGTGGACTTTCTAAGTTATTTGCAGTAGAAAAACTGCTCTATTATTTTTATGTTGGCAAAAAAAGAATGAAAACTAAGAGCTGGCATTTTCCAAGGAGTGCCTTGAGTTTATCCAAACGTGCTTCCAGAGTAAAAAGGTTGAGAATGACTGATATATAATGTGGACATTTTCAGAGTTTTCCTCTACTATGTAGGGAAGACCAACTGCTTTAGCCTGTGTCATGTCCTTTTTCAGTTTGGCCCCTGATCACTTCTTAGCTATATCTTGCAGAGAAGACAAGCCAAGCCATCATTGAAACTCTGAAGTGGATAAAGTGATGTATCTCCTCCTGTTATTAACAAACTTTTCCTTCAAAATATAAAGGTACACTAAATTGGTTGCATGCAGTGTCTTTCGCTTGGTTCAGAAATGTGTCCATATTTGATACTAGTAAAGCAGCTACATAGCATACTGACTTTGTTTACATTACTCCTTGATGTGGTCACCCAATGTGATGTCAGGCTCAGTCTGATTAATGGATCTGACATCTCATACCCACTCAGAGGGGACATAGTGGGATCTACACTGATACCAACTCAAGTAGAAAGAGGAATTAGTTGCCCTACAATAAATATGGTTTTTCTCGGTGCTGCACTCCATGTGCATCCCATGACCCCTGATTTTTGGAGTTCTCAGCCACATGGATTTCAAATTAAAAGGAAACCAAGAGAGATTTTTGGCTTCCCTGACCTTTAGGCCTTATACTTATGGAGTCACGAGGGAAATGCATAGCTCTGATGGACACTACCATTCAGAAGACTCAATCTCATTGCTCAATCACATGAATGATGCATATGTACACCTACACTGAGATCCTCAGTCTGCTGCATGTTCTCCAACATCTACAGTTGCTATAGAGTAAGTAACTGTTTGTTTTTGTAGTTAACCCAAACTAAGGCAATCTTAAACAGTGTTCAGACTTTCACCAAAATAACCAAAAGTTTGATAATAACTACAGGTTTGAACCAAAATCAATATAGTTATTTTATTTCCAGTTTGTAGATATGCTGCCCAATTCAATATGTAATCACTTATACTTGTACAAAGTATGGATAAAACACTTCAGGATCAGCATAATAGCATTTTACAGCAGTGTCAAAGCCATCTGCTCTTGTGGGCCAGACAAGTGGCATGGGGCTGGTCCATGGGCTGGATTAGGCTCATGGAACCCCATCCAGATGCCTGATCCAGCACATGTGGAACCCACTTGGGCCAGTCCTAGATGCCAGCTCAGTCATGTTCTGTGGGCAGTACAGCATGGAACCAAGATGCTATACCCAGTGAGTGTCATGGGTTATGCAGCCCAGAACTGGGACTGACCCCATCACCATGGGCAGTGCAGCCTGGGGCCCAGTTCCAGCAAGCACCACAGGTGGCTAGGGCCAGTCCGGCACCAGTAGTAGGTCAACAGGGCAGCACTGGGGGCTTTGTGGGCTAGCTACTGGTCATGGACCATATAGTTGATACCTCTGTTTTACAGGATACTTTGCACTAATTTTGCATAAGGAAGCAAGGGGCAGGGCTGTGGAGAAGCAGGCCCTATGCATGTAATTATTTCAGTTTGTAATGTGACAAGAAGCATGTATTAATGAACATGAGTCTGCAATGTGATGCTGCGGCTAGTAAAACGACCAAAACTCTGGCTTGCATCCACAGATGCTTCTCAAGCAAATCCCGGGACGTCATTCTCCCCTTGTATTCAGCCTTGGTGAGGCCGCAGCTGGAGTACTACGTCCAGTTTTGGGGTCCACAATTCAAAAAGGATGTGGAGAAGCTTGAGAGAGTACAGAGAACAGCCACGCGCATGGTCAGAGGGCAGGGAAGCAGACCCTACAATGACAGGCTGAGAGCCCTGGGGCTCTTTAGTGTGGAAAAGCGCAGGCTCAGGGGTGAACTGATGGCCACCTATAAGTTTGTCAGGGGTGACCACCAGTATCTGGGGGAACGTTTGTTCACCAGAGCGCCCCAAGGGATGACAACTAGGTCAAACGGACATAAACTACAACAAAACCATTTCAGGCTGGACATGAGGAAGAATTTCTTTGCTGTCCGAGCCCCCAAGGTCTGGAACAACCTGCCACCGGAGGTGGTTCAAGCGCCTACATTGAACACTTTCAAGAGCAAACTGGATGCTTATCTTGCTGGGATCTTATGACCCCAGCTGACTTCCTGCCCTTTGGGCAGGGGGCTGGACTCGATGATCTTCCAAGGTCCCTTCTAGCCCTAATGTCTATGAAATCTATGAAACCTGAATCTGAAGACACATCTTACAGTAATACATTGCACTCAGTATGTCAAAAAATCCCCAGCAGGCTGCCCAGGTTTGTGCAAACACAAAAATGCTAAGATTTCTGACTTTGACAACTTTATGGATTTATATATTAATTTCAAGCTTGGCACCCTTCTGATGTGGTAAAAAATAATTGTGAGACTTCAGACATGTTTGAAAGCTTTCATTATGAAAGAGGCATTTTTAATTAATGCTTTGAGTTGTAAACTTGTACTTCAAGTATAAACATTCGAATCTTTCTTTCAAGGCAGAAGGCAGTTCGGGCTAAATGCATCTTTCTTTGAAAAGGCTAATTACCTCTCTTTTTTTTTTAAGAGCAGTGGACTTTTCAGAGAACTCATGAGAAAGGCAGTCTGTATAGAAATTGTTCTGTTAGTGAGCCAGATTTTCAGGAGTGCTGAGGGTTCACATATCCATTAACTTCAAGTGGAATAATGGGTGTGTGGTACTTCTGAAAATCAGTTCCAATATGTTTTTCCTTAGTATTTGCCAGCTTTTATTCCTTAGCATTTAGGGTATTTGTTGAACACACCCTTTTATTTTTTTTTACTCTTGAAAGTTCTACTTTTAATTCATTACCTGTACTTCTGTTTTTCATAATAATCATTACTCTGGCACTAATTAAACCTAATCATAACTAGAAATTTTATCATTAAACTTTCCTTCTGTCAGCTCAGCCTGCATCCTAGGTGTAAAATCAGAAAGCATTTAGTTTAAAAACAATTCTATTTATATAGCATTTTCCATTTCACTTTCATCATCGCTAAAGAAATGCATATGAAGATAGGACCTTTGCTTTTTAAGAGTTCACTTATTCCCTCACTGCTTATTCCTCTTCTAATATCCTTCCTTCCTTCCCTCCCTCCCTTCTGAAAGATGTCCATGAAGAGTCAGCAATATAACCAAAACTTTCCAAGGCTTTATTTTGTATGGACAGTCTTTTCCTTCACTTTGCATTCTAATTTAGAAAAATGCCTGCTTTTATTGCAGGGTTGCAGTGCTTGCTAGAGTGGACAGCTGAAAGGTTTGAAGCTAGATTGTGAAACACCAATACCTGTATCTATGAATTCATTGCTTTTAAATTGCTATAATCCTGACCTGAGTTTTATATTCTTTTCTGTGATTCCAGGTCTCTGAAATTGACCCAGAAAAGTTTTCAAGTAGAATAGAGTGCGAAAGTCCCAACAATGACCTCAGTAGATTCCGAGGCTTTGTGTAAGTAGGGGTGGGTGCTGTTTAAGCTGCACCATTCATTGTGGTAAATCATCATTGTTCATTTTTTGAAGGCTTTTTATGTTTATCTTAAAGATCACTTGCACTTGCATCCCTTTGCCCAAATACATTTGCATCCTAGCTTTTCTAGAGGTGGCCAAGCAGACATGGAACACTAGGAATGCTTCCTGCACAAACAGCTTCTGAATGGGGAAACTCCTTAGCTAGTTTTTATTATAATGAGGTTTTCAAGAACTTCATACATGCCATAATTCATTCTGGCACCTTATATCTTCAAAATGATTTTTTTTTCTTTTTAATGATCTGTGATAGCTGTGCAATAGCTCTTTCCCTAATATTTGTTCAGAATCATTATCTGATTGGGGAAGCTTCATTGTGTAATGCTGAAAAACCCAGAACTGAGAACAAAGAAATCTTATTTGTTCCTGATTCTGCTACAGGCCTTCTGTGTGACCCTGGGCAAGTTAATCACTTTTGTAAAGGGCACAGGGATTTTTTTGTAAAAAGCACCATATAAGATACAAAAAAAAGAATGCAGCCTATTTGCATTTTAATATTAGAACACAGCATTCCTACAGTAGCCCTTCTTATCAGCCTTTTTCACAGCATGGACAGTTAAATTTATAAACAGAAGAAAAGAAGTTCTAAAAGATCAATCTAAAAATGCACATAGATTGCCTCTAGGCCTGTCTCTGTTATAGTTAAACTGTCAGTGGAGCATGCTTATGACACACTTAAGATTTTACTTTCTAGTATTGACAAGTCTTAATGGTGCATTAGTCATATCCTTTTTGTGTATGCCAGCCTTGGAAAGAGTGGGGCTATAGAATGTTTTGGGGACATAGATAACGTATTGTTCAGTAATATCTACATACAAGGTGAAATCATGTTTTAAGAGCCTCATAAGTTGACATGATACAAGCAGGTTGCCTAGCCTGTTGACTTCTGCAGGTGGGTTTTGCTCCCATAGGAGCTCCTCAACCAGTCCTCTCAAATAAAACACAGTCTTTACCAAACAAGCAACAAATAAATGAAACAGAACTCTTCTTCCCTGTCCCAGACACTAGGAGAGGAACTCTTTAGCTGTGGCCCTAGTACAACAGCCTGCCCCCCCCCCGTATGCAACAAGCTGTTCAGCCTGCTTCCTTTTTTCTTGTGGATTGTTCCCTCACAGTTTGCCTCCTCTCAGCTCTCTCCTCTGGGTTTTTAAGCTCTCAGTGGGATTGTCATCATCAGAAGGTCCCACAGCTGAAAGCCCTTACTAGGGTTGGCTATCCCTTCTTATATACAGTTATAGAGTCTCAGAGCAATTTTCATTATGGCATAGATTGACCTGAAATCCTTCATTGGTGAGATAAAATGAGCCAGGTTGAAGTATCTGATGTCATTTACCCTACTTGGTTTCAGTATTTCAGTAATATTAAATATATTCTTGAAATAATATATTTCAACATGAAATTTCATCATTTGTGAAGAATGCCTAAAAGGTCAGCTTTCCAGAAGTGATCAGCATGTTAAGTGCTGAGTTGTTCTGAATATCTGGTCAGAATGGGTGCCTGCAGACATGCCCAGAGGCTGCTCTGACATACTGTAATTACAGCATGCCAGAGCAGACTCGATTAATTGTGCTGCTGCAGTGTGCTAATTAGCACACTCTAGCCATCCTCTGAATTTCATATATCAGCGTCCCTGTGCTTCAAAATGGTGGTGTGGGCACTTTAACAAAAACTCATTGAATAAGCTTTAGCTAAATCACCCTCACCACCATTTTGAAGCATGGGAACACTGATACAGGAGATGCTCTTGAAGCCACTCTAATTAAAGCATCATTCCCCCACCCTCCAGAACATGTAAAAACACCCAATCAGATCTGCTGGTTCTGAATACTTTGGAAGATCTGGCCCAGAAATCTTTTAACATGCTTTGGTGGAGTCCAAGATATATGTGAAGTAAAACTAAATAATTCACTTCTTTTGCAGTGAACATTCAAACAAGGAAAGAGTGGGCCTCAGTAAAGAAAACTTGTTAATGCGAGGATGCACAATCAGAAACACAGAAGCTGTTGTGGGCATTGTGGTGTATGCAGGTTAGTGAACCTGGTGGATTACAAAGTTTTTCATGGAAACATAATTTCTTCAAGATGTCCTTTTATAGTGTTGCTTACCTACCATAAGGGATCTTGGAGTCCTAGTGGACTCCAAGATGAACATGAGTTGGCAGTGGTCATGACGAAGCCATCAGAAAAGCCAATGACACTTTATCATGCATCAGCAGATGCATGACAAATGGATCCAAGGAGGTGATACTTCCCCTCTATCGGGTGCTGGTCAGACCGCATTTGGAATACGGTGTGCAATTTTGGGCACCGCACTTCAGGAGGGATGCGGATAACCTGGAGAGCGTCCAGAGAAGGGCCTCTCGTATGGTTAAGGGCTTACAGACCAAGCCCTACAAGGAGAGACTAGAGAACCTGGACCTTTTCAGCCTCTGCAAGAGGAGGTTGAGGCGACCTTGTGGCTGCCTGTAAGTTCATCACGAGGGCACAGAAGGGAATTGGTGAGTTTTTATTCACCAAGGCGCCCCCGGGGGTTACAAGAAATAATGACCACAAGCTAGCAGAGAGCAGATTTAGATTGGACATTAGGAGGAACTTCTTCACAGTTAGAGTGGCCAAGGTCTGGAATGGGCTCCCAAGGGAGGTGGT
>JAGPOW010001338.1:49265846-49334217 GCA_030014935.1 Caiman crocodilus
TCTTCACAGTTAGAGTGGCCAAGGTCTGGAATGGGCTCCCAAGGGAGGTGGTGCTCTCCCCTACCCTGGAGGTCTTCAAGAGGAGGTTAGATAAGCATCCAGCTGGGGTCATCTAGACCCAGCACTCCTTCCTGCCTATGCAGGGGGTCGGACTCGATGATCTATTGAGGTCCCTCCTGACCCTAACATCTATGAATCCATGAATCTATGAATCATAAGAAGTAGTATGGTAACTTAGCAGATAAGTAAAAGACTTGCCTTCAACTCTTAACCAGTCTTGGAATGAACCCCTATGCAAAAGTCACAGCATAGAAAACCCCATCTGGCCAGGCTAATTGAAAAAGAAGAGTGGGAAATTGACTCTTAAATCTTTCATTTGTTATTTTGAACCGGTACAAGTCAGTTTTAGCTAGAAGAATGTCTAATGGGTGGCTGTTCAGCAGGTTATCTGAAATAAGAGTTTTCTCTCTCATAGTTTACAACTGCTGTGCCATCTCAGCTGGGAGTGGGAGTCAGTCCAGATGCATGTGGAGAGTACACCCATGTCTCTTATCTCCCCCACATAGTAGTTAGCATGAACTGTTGGTAGACTCAGAAGAAAGCCTAAGGAGTGGAATGGGTCTGAAGACTGAATGCTCTTAGAGAAGGTCTTTCAAGGTCTTCACTGTTGCTGCCTTTTCTGTGTCTGTTCTGTGACAGAGGACAAACATATCCAGAGCTCCGAATCTGGTACCTTTACCATATACAAATGTTTATGTAGAGAAAAATAATTCAGCTCCAGAGTGCAACTTTCAAGAGTTAGGAGGGAAATTATTGATTTAAGACACATGGCCGCACAAAGACTTATATTTTTGTTTTGTTTTGAGAGCAGAATTAATAAAACGCATTGTACTAGCAGTTAATTACCTTGGCCAAGAATGCAATCTGTGTTCAAATGCTAATTAATTGATAAATACTAAACATTCACCTTTCTCTTTCTTCAAAATATTTGAATTTTGGTTTATCTATCTGCCTGCATATTACAGGTCATGAAACCAAAGCAATGCTAAACAACAGTGGCCCTCGTTACAAGCGCAGTAAATTGGAAAGGAGGCTGAATACTGATATCCTTTGGTGTGTTCTTCTTCTAATTTTGATGTGTTTAATTGGTGCTTTGGGTAAGTAAAGTATACTTTACAAACTAGTACTTCTTTTTTTTCCTGCCAGTTTACAGGGCTTTATACTTAATGTTGTCAGTTTGCTGGGTTATTTGTATAAGTTATACCCTAAGCCAATTCCTTACCAACCAATAATTGGTTTAAGAATGGATGTAAGACATAGGACAGGAAAGAACTTTATATGTCATCTAGTTCAGTCTGCTTCTATTGTAGACATTTATATCATATATCTGGCTTCATAAATTTATCAAGCTCCATCTTAAAACTAATTTTTCTTTCACTCATCCTATCAGAAGTCTGTTCCAAAGAAGTGACCTGGAAAACATTAAGTGAATTATTTTCAATAACAGTAAACCCATGCCCTGAAAGTTGAAGACTGAGGCTTATCTACACTATAAAATCTGTATTCCAAAAAAGCATTTTCAACTTTAAAACTGCTGTACTGTCTATACGGCTGAGACACTGTTATTAGATAAATTCTGCAGGCAGGAGAAGTGGTCTTCTTACCAGATACCACAGAAACTGCCTTCTCTCCCTTATAACATCAAACCGGTTGAGACATATACTGTATTTAAGTTCATAATCTCTAGTTTAATAGGGAGAGGAGAGGAGGGGTACTATTCTCTGTGAAAAGCCTTCAAATCTGGAACATGCTTCTCCAGTCAGTCTTCTTTTGATCTAACTGATAGTGTTCCAGAGCTCATATATTCTTAGCTTTTTCAGGGAAAATGAAATGAAAAAGAAGGAAAAGTATATGGTTGTGGAGCGTTTCACATCTGGGTGTTGGTTAAAATCTGAGCTTGCACCCTGAGTCTGAACAAGACATTTGTTATAATAAATCAAAATAAGTAGGTTAGTTAAAATGGCACCTGAAAACTTCAGATTAGATTGAACAGACCTGAGTCTTTTATATCAATAGCCCACTTGGATTAGCTGTAACCATTTTTAAGGTTGGATTTTTAAACATTTCCTGATATAGCCAATTTTATAATTTAGATACAAACTGCTTGTATGCACACTATGTTTTATGAGCTGTTAAGTAGACTTGGTGGCCTGTCAACCCACTGTTTCCTAAACTAAGGGAATCATCCAAACAGGCTAACCCAGGGTTGAGTCTTATTTGTTGTACCCAATTTTGTACATCAGATTGTGGAATGGTATATTGTTGATGGATGAATTAAATAGAATTTTGATTGTTGATGGGTTAATTAAGTTTTCAAAGTGTTACGTGTGTGCTGTTGATACAGCCCAAGAAAGACTGATTCACAGTTTAGAAGAAGACAATTTGGAGAGAAAGTTATTTTCTTAGGAAAATATAAAAAGATAACATCTGGTAGCTTTAAAGGCCAGTACGTAGTGATACCTGTTCTTCTTTCAGGCAGTTTCTGTGATACTCAACTATGGTCTAGCAGACACACAGCTCACTCATTTTCAATTTGTTACCATTTTTAAGGTCATGGACTTTGGTTAAGTAGCTATTCAGAGGTGCCTTTTTTTAACATTCCTGAGCCAAATGGAAAATCAACTCCACCAGCACTGGCAGGATTCTATATGTTTTGGACAATGATCATCTTATTACAGGTAACTTAAGCCTACCTTAAGGAACCTGGGACAAATTATCTTCTCATTTATACCAATGGAATAACTCCTTCCACTTAATTGGAGTTATTCCAGATAAGCACTGGTGATTTGCATTAGTAATTTGACTTTAAATCATTAGCTGATTAACTAGTTGAATTTAATCCTCTCATTTTATTTTGACAGGTTTTGATCCCTATTTCTCTTTATGTTTCCATTGAAATTGTCAAATTGGGGCAAATCTATTTAATTCAGAATGATATTGATTTTTACCATGAGAAAATGGATTCCACTATTCAGTGTCGAGCACTGAATATTGCCGAAGACCTTGGGCAAATCCAGTACATCTTCTCTGACAAGACTGGAACCCTCACTGAAAACAAAATGGTTTTCCGAAGATGCAGCATTGCAGGACATGAATACTGCCATGAGGAAAACAGTAAGGACTAAAACAATGTATCAACAGCCAGTTATTGCTATATCCTTGCAGTTAACAAAAGTTTAAACTGGGTAGGGTGTATTTTTGTCCACTAGGCAGCACACATGTACAGTAGTTTGAGTTGAAAGGCATGGCACCCAGCCCTATTAGCAGCTATCCTTTTGCCTGGTATTTACATCCTTATACAGAGATATATTATCTCTGATGAGTCTTGTGATCTGTTTACAGGATCCATTATACTGATAGTCATGTACAGTGCAAAAATATTTAGTGTGCAGTATAACAGTGTTTTTCTTTCTGACCAAATGAAACTGCATTAGTGCATTCTAGGAAGGTAAGGGGGCAAAAAAGCCTCCTTGGCTGAACAGGGAACTACAGGAAAGTCTGGGAGCAAGAGGTATAGGCAGTGGAAGCAGGGAGCAGCCACCAAGGTGGAATATATCTCCCTGGCACGCTATTGCAGGGAATCAGTTAGGCTAAGGTGGGGCTTGAGCTCAGGCTGGCTTCAACAATCAGGACAATAAAAAGTCCTTCTTCAGGTATATAGTGGGCAAAAGGAAAGCTCAGAGCAACATAAGGCCCCTGCAGGACAAATCAGGACAGCTGGTGGTTGCTGCCTACAGTTAGTTCTGAAATAGTTAAGGAGCTTCTGGAAGAGCTAAATGGGTACAAGTCAGCAGGGCCAAATGACCTCCATCCACGGCTGCTGAAAGAATTGGCCAGTGTCATAGCTGAGCCGCTGGCACAGCTGTTCAAGCGCTTGTGGTGCTCCGGTCAGGTCCCTGAGGACTGGAGAAGGGCCAGTGTGGCGCCCATTTTCAAGAAAGGGAGAAGGGATGAGTCGGTTAACTAGACCAGTCAATCTTACCTCTATTCCTGGGAAAATGCTAGAGAAAATAATCAAAAAACACATTTGTGCAGGCCCAGCAGGGGAAACGATGCTGAGGGAAAACCAGCGCAGGTTTTTCATAGGTAGATCCTGTCTGACAAACCTTGTAGCCAGAGTCACACACTGCCTGGACACAGGAGCTGAGGCTGATGTCATCTTCCTGGACTTTAGGAAGGTCTTTGACACAGTTTTGCACCTTATCCTCATTGGGAAGCTAGCAGATTGTGGAGTGGATGCCTACACGGTCAGGTGGGTAGCCATCTGGCTTAGGGACCGCAACAACAGTGGTGATGGATGGTTCCTGCTCAGCCTGGAGGGAGGTGGGCAATGGGGTCACACAGGGTTCAGTCCTCGGACTGATATTGTTTGATATCTTCATCAGCCATTTGGACGAGGGCGTGGAGAGCACCCTCTCCAAGTTCACTGATGAAACCAAGTTATGGGGCAAAGTTAGTACACCAGAGGGCACGGAGCAGATTTAGGCTGACCTGGTCAGGTTGAATCAATGGTCAGAGAGAAATAGGATGCAATTTAATAAAGATAAATGTAGGGTACTCCACCTGGGAAGGAGGAACCCCCAGCACACCTATAGGTTGGAGAATGTTCTTCTCAGCAGCTCAGAGGCAGAGCGGGATCTTGGAGTCATAATTGACTCCATGATGAACATGAGCTGGCAGTGTAACGAGGCCATCAACAAGGCCAATCGCACCTTGTTGTGCATTAGCAGGTGCATGATTAACAGAATAAAGGAGGTGATGCTCCCCCTCTATGTGGCACTGGTCAGGCTGCAGTTGGAGTACTGTGTCCAGTTTTGGGCGCCACACTTCCAAGAGAGACACAGGGAATCTCAAGAGGGTCCAGAGGAGGGCCACTCACATGATTAGTGGCCTTCATGATAGACTCTATGGGGGAAGGTTGAGAGAGTTGAATCTCTTCAGCCTTCACAAGCGATGGCTGAGGGGAGATCTTGTGGCTGCCTATAAATTTATTAGGGGAGGTCAATGGGGACTAGGTGATGCGCTGTTTACTAAGGCATCCAGGGAGTTCTAGGAATAACAGGTGTAAACTATTTAAGAGTGGATTTAGGTTAGATATTAGGAAGAAATTTTTCACAGTAAGGATGGCCAGGATCTGGAATAGGCTTCCAAGACAGGTGGTGCTATCACCTAGCTTAGAGATCTTCGAGAGGATGCTAGATACTCACCTGGCTGGGGCCATCTGCCCTCGGTCCTCTTTCCTGCAAGGGGCAGAGGGTCGGACACAATGATCCATTGTGGTCCCTTACGACTGTACAATCTGTGAATCTATGAATTCTGCTTTTTGCCATGTAATTTTGAAAACTATGTAATTAAGAAAGCATGCAAATAACCTGGAGGGGTGTAGGTTGTAGCTGTGTTGGTCTAAGGACATAGGCAGACAAGGTTCCTTGGGTGAATTTGATACCTTTTATTAAACCAACCCAAATAGCTGGAGAATAGTTGCAAATAACCTGTGCTCTTTCCTATGTGACCAGACTCCACACAGCATTTTAGGGTACAAATCCTCAATTCACCAGCATGGCATAGATTTGAAATAATCTTTCTTCATTTTCTGGAGCATTGTTTAGACTTTAGTTCAGCATATACCCATCTTTAAGCATGAGAGTTGTCCCACTGAAATTACTTCATTAAGTACTTTGCTGAGTCAAGGCCTTCATAACTTCTCTAGTTTTAATTCACAAGCAATTTCAGTGGAAAGCCTACCAGATGTGTATATTAATTTGATGAATTTTTATTAGGTTTCAAAGAGAGCTGTTCCACTGTAGCTCATTTTCTTTAACATGTTTGTTAACTGCTGTATGAAAATAGGTGAAAACACTGTTAACTGATAGTGCAGTAGCCTGTGTACTGAATTTTGAATGCTGTATGTCCAATAGATTAATGAGATGCTGTATATATCCTAAAGTGACTTACTGATTCCAGGGGTGCCTATAAAAACAAAACAAGATTCAATTCTAGGCAGAGCAGGAAATTACATATACTGTAGCCTTACAGACTCTTATATTTAATTTGTTCAGTGATATATTATAATATCTAGTTAGATCAGAACAAAAAATACAGGAATGCAGTGAATTTCACTTACCTGGTGCTTGTAGTATTAAGTAATACTGAATGCTATAGAAATATGCTATTTAAGCCATAGGCAAGGCTAATATTCTGCAGAACTTCGAGGACTGATGCAAGCTAGATAACAGCAATTAATGATTTGTAATGCAGTATCAAGATATTTCTTAGTATTGCCAATCTAGATTTAACAGTTCATTATGAAAGTGATATACTACCTGGTGGTCTCACTGACAAACCTTCCTTCAGAGTCACAGGTACACACTCAATTAGAAGTCCTAAAATAATTTCTGCATCTTGTGAGAATCTACTCTACTATATAGAGTAGATATAGTGATGCAGGTGCTTCCTTTACATTATACATAAAGAAGACATTAAGAAGGAACAGCAATAGGAGATGTAAAAAAAACCTTACAGAATTTTAAACTCCTAAAATAAAATAATATATTTGTGTTTTAAAAAAAAATAGATAGTTGGCTGCTTAGTACCTGTGCCCTGCTGTTTATTTCATTAGTACCTAAAGGTTGCTACTCAAAGATTGAGACCCATTGCACCCAGCACTATGCATCTGTTTGTTTTCAGTGTACATTCTGGTTTATTAGTGTTAGCATCATAAAATGCCATAAGTTAACTATGCTTAGGATTAGTTCATACTGTGTTCCCATTATTACAAAACAAGTACCTGGAAACATTTATACCTTGAATTGCTAGAGACTTTGTTTACTTTAATTTTTAACACAAAGATGGGAAGAACCCATAATTCAGTTCAGTTTTAGAGGGATCTTTATGGAATGCTGCACAGGGTTTTTATTCACATATTTCAGATGGATAGAGTAACACTGCAAAAAAGCTCCAGTGCATTCCTTTGAATATATGCTATTTTATCCAGACATATACTCTTTGTACATAATCATGTACATTTTCATCTTCTACATTTAGCAATGAAGGAACGAGGTGCATAGTAGCAGTGGCTATGTTGTTTATATGATAGTCACATGGCAACATTTTAAGTCGTGTTTCAGGACAAGTCCTGAGGACAAAGAAGTAGGTGTCATATATCTTGACACTAATAAAGCTTATGAAGCAATGTAAAGAAACCTGGTCTAGATTAAATGACTGTAAAGTGATATATATAACTGTATATATAATATATATATAACTGATATATAACTGGTTGGAACCACTGTACTCAAAGAGTAATTATTAATGGCTCATTGCAGAATTGAGATTTGTATTTGGTGAGGGGTCTCTCTGGTAGCCTATATTATTCAATGTTTCCTTTAATAACTTGAATGATGGAAAGAGAGTACATTTGTTATATATGTAGGTGATACCAACCTAGGAGGGATTTCAATCATTTTGGAGAGCAGAATTAGATTGAATAATGATCTCAGAAATTTTGGAAATGCTCTGAAATCAATAGGATCCAAGTCAATAAAGGCAGGTGCAAAGTACTACATTTAGATAGGGATAAACAGCTATACAGAAGTTCCCTACCCCAATCAGGGAGCCAGAGCTGGGAGCTCCCTACTGCTGGGACAGGGGGACATTGTCCCTGCCCCAGCAGCAGGCAGCACCCTGGAGGCAGGGTGCATCTCCTGGTCCACTGGTCCCTGCCAGCCCCTGAGCTAGCACCCAGGAAGGAACCTAGAGCTGCCCCTGGTAGCAGCTGGGGCCCATTGCAGGGCCACAGGAAGTGGGAGCAGCTTACTGCTAGGAGCACCTGCCTGAGAGCATTTACTCATGCGTAGTTTACTTAGAAGTAAACTGATTCCAGATCAAATGCATGTGTAGATGCACCCTCTGGGTGAGTCTGCATGAGATGCTTAATGCGCAGCAGCCTAATAACAGTGTACAGAAGCGTACTGGGGAGAAACCGTGCTAACACACTACTGTGCAGTACTATTAGGTTACTGCATATTAAGCTTCCCTAAAAAAACCACATGCTGGCACTACTGCGCAATAACTACTAGGGTTGTGTGAGATTTTGCCTCCAGTTTTCTTTCAACGCTGTTTTGACTTGTTTCGAGGTCAAAACAGTAAAATTTTTAAAAAGCCAGATAGCGTTGAAACAGTCTCAAACAAAAACAGATCAAGTCGAAACGTTTCAAACACTTTCATTTCGCCCATAGGCTATAATGAGGAAGAATGAAACAGCCTATAACTTTGTCATTTCTGGCCTGATTTGGATTAACCATGCGGAAATAGTAGCCCCGTCTAAGGTCGTGAAGTTTACCAAGTTTCAAGGAGCTAGATGCAGGGGGTTTGGGGAAACTGTACCCCAAAGTCTTGAAAGCAAAACTCATGTCACATGTATGTGTTAAGCCACAGTGAGGTAAAAACTGCAGGCATGCTGGTCCCTGCTGAGGCCACAAAGCCTGCCAGCTGTCAAGGAAATAGGTGCAGGGGGTTCTGGGCCCTGCATCTCTAGCTGCTGACAGGCAAAACTCATGTGATGAGTGCTTGTACAACTGTCTGTCTTGGGGCAGAGGAAGGTAAAAACAGCAGGTCTGCTAGGCCTTGCTGCAGCCACAATGTTGGCTACAAAGGAGCAACTCACAGGATCATCATAAAATTCTAGTTTATAAGACGGATGCAAAAGTCAGATCATAAACTTTGGGGCTGATCCCCTCAAACACACACACATTTCTGCTTACACACACACTCTCAGTAGCTAGCTATGAATACTAAGCACCAGTGTCAAGCTATTACCTATCCCCAAGTGCTGGAGTCTACTGTCAATGGCCAGTTAAGGCTTCTTTCAGTGTGATGTTGCTTCAGAAGGGGGTTGCCAGCTGGTCCTTCTGGCTGGACAGGCAGGGTGCTGGTCAGGTAAAAGAGGGCACCATTGGGTGTCATTCTTCGCTGCCTTTTATCCCTCTCTGGCAGACTTTGGTGACTCCCCCGTTCTTGGGCTTACCCAATCCAGGGGTCATTGACCTTGTGGGACATCCCCCTTGGTGGCTGCTGGATGGCAGCTGTCAGCCCCAGGGGTCGTGTCCATGAGTATGTGCAATCTTGGGAGTCCGTAGATTAATTTTGATTAATACATTGCCTTGATGAATAGGGTTCTGGGAGCGGTTGACTGGGGGGTATTCAGTCCCAAGAGTTGGTCTCCAGCGTTCATTAGTTCAAATCAGGGCTTCTGTACCTTTACCAGTGAAGTTTCTTGGAATTCCTGGCTCTGTATTGATTCTTTCCTCTCCTTTGTCTGTGGTTTCCTGGTGTTAATCCTTGCTTATTAACCAGGTATGGTAGCAAGCTACTGTGTTACGCAATCAATCATGATTCACTCAGGGACCAGGTCAGTACAGGGAGGCGGCAATTTGATTCCTGCCCTTGCTAACATTGTTATATGGTACAACGTATAAAATGCCAATATCTTTCACCCTGCTGCACCTTAACACAGTGTCACCCAAACCCCTGCACTTATCTCCTGGAAACTTGGCAGGCTTTGTGGCCTCAGTAGAGGCTAGCATGCCTGCAGTTTTGACCTCATTGTGACTTAACTCACATCACATGTGTGTTTTGCTTTCAAGACTATGGGGTGCGATTTCTCCAAACCCCCTGCACCTATCTTGAAACTTGGCAGGCTTCATGTCCTCAGAAGGCACTACCATTCCTGCAAGTTTCATCCAAATCAAGCCAAAAATGACAAAGTTACAGGCTTTTTTGACCTTCCCCATTATCGGTAAAACGTTGAAACAGGGTTGAAACGGCGAAACTGTTTCGAGGGAACAGAACAGCTGTTTGGAATCAAAATAAAATTCAAAACGCTGGTTGAAACGGAACACTACAGTTTCGCACAGCCCTAGTAACTACTACACATTAATGAATGTGTAGATATGCCCACTCAATTGTATAAAAGAGGAGTGTCCTGTGTAAACCACACAAAGTAATTCTTCCACTCTGCTCAAGACTGCTAAGGCCTCAGCTGAAGCTCTGTGTCCAGCTTTGTGCTTCACGTGTCAAGAAAGACATGGACTAACTGGAAAGAATTCAGAAAAGAAAACTGAAAGTAATCAGAGGGCTCTAAAATGGAAGAATGAAAGAATTTGGTTTGTTTAAAGAAGAGAAGACTGTGAGGATATATTATAAATATATAAAAAGCTGCTACAAAGAGCAAAATAAGCTGTTTACAAGTAGTAATGGGTTTAAATGGGTATTAGATAGCAGAATATTAAACCTTAGGACAGTGACTTTAATTATAAGAATGATTAAGAACTAGAATGGATTACCTAGGGAGGCTATGAAGTCTCATAGAACGGGAAGTTGTTATGAACAAGTTAGGCAGGCATATCAGGCATGGTTTAATTCTAGTTGATCTTGCCTTGACGCAGAGAGATGGACTAACTTACCGCTCAAGATTCCTTCCAGTCCTGTTTACTAGCTTTTTCCTGCAATAATTATAGATTTTAAAGCTAGTAGGATTCACTCTGGTCATCTGCTATACCCTTCTGCATAACATAGGCACTATGCCCAGTGTTCCATCTGAGTTCCATTTATTTGATGTTTTTAAATATAATGTAGCTCATACAGTTTTGTGTGGCAAAATATCTGTAAGTACCCAGCAGAAGTTGTTGGAGAAGCTGGTTATGGTAACAGTTGGAGAGAGGTTTTGGTGAAAGCTAGGCAAAAAATTTTTTGATGAGTCAGTCATGTATTCACCAA
Source organism: Caiman crocodilus (assembly GCA_030014935.1). Taxonomy (NCBI): domain Eukaryota; kingdom Metazoa; phylum Chordata; order Crocodylia; family Alligatoridae; genus Caiman; species Caiman crocodilus. The sequence goes on from JAGPOW010001338.1 coordinate 49,276,683, forward strand.
AAATGCACTTTTGGGGCATCCAAACACATTCTCAAATAGTTTTGGCACAAAAGTAGCACAATCAACCAGTTTCCCTGTGCACGTTTAATTGTCTGGAGGAGGTGAATCCGCTTCAGTGAGAGAGTCTAAGAGAAACTCATCCCATGTAAAACTAGAGCTTGATGGTTAAGACAGTAACCAAAACAAAAGATGGGAAGCCCAAGTTCAAGCCCTACCTTCAATAATACTTTTGGGGCTATGGAATAGCCTTTAAACCCACATTACATCTAAACCACAGTTCCAGGTTTCCTGCCCTTTATTTATAGTGATTTAAAAAAAAAATCAAAACAAAATGTTTTATACAACCAAAAACTTCTTTTTAATTCACCAAAACCCCAGACATACTCATTCTGAGTTGGGACAAACATTTTTTCCTCAGTTTGGCCACTTCCTGCAAGAACCAACTATTAATACAGCTATGCTTATGGTAATTTTTTTGGCAGCAGCTGCTTCAAATTGCAGTTTCAGATGTTAGTTTAGGTTCTTCTCCTACCTAAACATCAGGGAAGTTTCTTATGGTATTTTCATTCTTTTTTCATTGTTTGAATAGTAGCAAACTCCCCACCCTATCTTCCAAGTTTAACCCTAATAAAATGGGCGGCCTGATAATATTCAGTCTGAGAGAATGTGTATGCTGTAGTACAACATTTTCCCTTTAGTTTTCAGCATAGCTTCCCTCCTGTGATAAATATGATCAAGGTTTTACTTGCCACAAAAGAAGGTTTCTGTGTTTCAGTTGTAGAAATTGATCTATCATTTTTTCCCCTTAAACATTGAAGCTTTGGGCAAAATTCACAGAGACCCTTAGAGTCATATTCACAGCAGCTTTTGTACTTGTGTTCTCAACCTGGTATCATAAACAGGGTAAATATCAGGTATGTACGAACTGATGCTCTGCTGCCGTAGGCACCACAATGTTACAGTCCCCTCCATACATTTATCACACTCCACCTTACAAAGGTTTTTGCCCCCATTACATTAATTGGAAGGCTGATCCAGAAACTCTGTTCTGAACCTTCTTATTTCCAGCCTAAGTTCATTCATGGAAGTCTATACGCATTAGTAATTGTAATAACATTGTCCTTTAGTTTAATAGCTTCTCCTTTCCTGATGCATTTATAGACTTCAGTCATATCCCTTTCAGCATTTGTTTTTTTTAAGCTACATAAGCCAACCTCTTCTAGTCTCCTTTCATATGATAGGTTCTCTGTTCTCCTGATCATCCTGATAGCCCTTGTCTCTACCTGTCCCAGTTTTAATTCACCTTTTTGGACATGTACAAACTACTTCTGATGAGGCCTCACCACTACATTGTACCCTGTCTCTTCAGATACATCTTAAGATTGCATTTGTCTTTTTGCAGGTGCATCACATTTATGGCTCATACTCATTGGGTGGTAGTTTTCTTTTGCTTTTAATAAAATGCATCATCCCTTTTAAATATGCATGCTCAATTCCTTGTTAAGTTTGACTTTCCAAGCTTCCAGAGTGTCTGATTTATGGTATTGGACGAAAGAGGGATTCTTTTTAATCACTGAACCATGATTTTTTTGTAATTATCTTTAGCCAAGAGGCTGGAATCCTATCAAGAGGCTGATTTAGAAGGTGAGGATTTAGCAGATGCTCTGTGTAGCTCCTTGAGCCTCATGCCAAAACAGAAGGAGCACAGCTGCAGGACAGCAGATGAGCTTTTGAACAGCAAGTCTTTGAATCAGGCAGCTGCTGGCTGTTCTGCCTCAGAAGGGGAAGATGGAGCCAGTGACATTCCACGCTCAAGACATGTAGCTTTCAGCAGCCCTATTGTAAGTAGAGATTGATGTCGTTTGATCTTAAATATCCAAAATTCCTCATGAAGAAGGAATTGGTGGAGGCTATGTTCCCCCAGGCATCACCTAGGGTTACTAGGAATAATGGCCACAAATTGTTAGAGAGAAGGTTCAGACTGGACATCAGGAGACATTACTTTACAGTTAGGGCTGCCACGCTCTGGAATGGACTCCCAAGGGAGGTGGTGCTCTCTTCTACCTTGGGGGTCTTCAAGAGGAGGCTGGGCAGATATTTGGCTGGGGTGATATGACCGCGGCCCCCATTCCTGCCCAAGGCAGGGGATCGGACCTGATGTTCTGTTTACATCCCTTCCGACCCTGGATACTATGATACTGCACGCTCTTGTGGGGGTTGGCCCATGTGTTGTCCTTCAGGCCTACTCCAGTTCAGCCCTATTCAACACACCTCATGGGGCTGCTCTTCAAACCATCCCACAGCCCTCCTCAACCCCAAATTATGCCCAGTCCTTCAGGCAGTAAAGATGTACCCTGCTCTGGGCAGGCCCCACTGCTGCCCCCTCTCTGGGGCCTCCAGGGTCTCATTCCCCTGTGGGGGCTCAGTTAGCCGCAGCCAAGCCTGGCCTCTCACCTCTGCTGGTGTCTTCCACCCCCTAGGGCTCAAGTGACCATAGCCGTGCCTGACCCTTGTACCCACGGTATTGTGGGGGCTAGGGGTTATTAAAGTGCCCCGACCTGCCTTTCACTAGGCAGGTGAACAGTCCTGGTATTTGAGTGGGGCTGCCTCACCACTGGCAGTCCTGCCAGGCCACCCTTCCCCAGCAGGGTGCAGTTTTAAGTCATGCCTAGGAGCAACGAGGCCTCCTCTGTCCCCATACCTCCAAGAAATTCCAGGAGCAACTCAGCCCAATGTTACCTCCTTGTCTGCTCAACTCCAAGTGCTGCCTCTCTGGACTATGTTTGAAAGTGGCCATTGCAATCAGCCACCTGGTGGCTGCCTGCTCCAGCCCTTAAAGTGGCAAGCACCAAAGCTGTGCTGCCACTATCAGAACATGGACCAGGGGCTTGAAGTTCCAGCAAAGCAGGTTTAGATTGGGTATTAGGAAAACCTTCTTTGCCATTAGAATAATGAGACAATGGAAAAGAGAACCTAGGGAAGTTGTGGAATCTCTAGCATTGAAGTTATTCTAGAAGAGGTTGGATAAGCTTTTGTCCAGGGATGATGGATGCATAGCGGTGCCTATATTCCACTATGGGTATTTCCCATGCTTCTGGGCTTTTCTGGTTGCCATATGAGGCCAGGAAGGGTTTTTCCCCTGCCTGCTGCTCCATGTGTCAGGGGCTTATTTTTCACTTTCCTCAGAAATATTAGGTGTTGGCTGCAATTAAGGCTGGGGATTTTGGCTGGGGTGTGCCGAGAGGTTCCTAGCTAGGTCTTGGTCCTCCACTCACAGTCAAACCAACTGTCATATTTGGGGTCAGGAAGAAATTGTGACTCATGCTCAGATTGGTACAAACTGTGGGAGTTTTTACCTACCTCTGTAGCAGGAAGTATAGCCCTCTTTTTTGGATCTCTTGCACATATTTTAACAACCTGTGCAGCAACATGACATTGGCCACTATGGTCCCTCCTGCTTTACCTGTAGCAGTTTAGGACTGGGTCACAACTGACTCTGAGTGATGCTAATAGGTTAGACAAAGGATTTGTACAGGATGGTTTGGGTAAGGTGATCCTGCCTTATGCAGAGGGTTGGACTAGATGAACGCTGGAGATCCCTTCTAGCCCTACTTTTCTATGCTTCTATGACACTGCATTTTTTTCTCATCTATTTAGCTATGAATTTCTCCCTTGGACAGAGGGTTAGTATTTGGCTCTGCCCTACTTCAATCCTGTTTTAAGACCTGACTAACAGTCACAAAATGCTGAGGATGCCAGGATGCTGTTCCTTTTCTGAAGTGCTCAGCATCTATATGAAGTTATTTACACTCATTTAATCCCTCAAATTATAACCTGTACTTAAGGTCACTGAGATTTATTTGGTGAGTTTTATTCCCTGTTGCCTACACGTGGCAGTAGTAGTGAGGGCAGCAATCATTCTGTCTTGATGCATACCTTCTAATAGGATTCATCAGTGCTGTAAAACCTTGCAATACTGAAAATGTTTCAGGAGCAATATATTAGGCCCCTGGAACAATATGCTAATGAGACACTTTTTAAACAGGAGACTGATGTGGTACCGGACACACAGCTCTTGGAGAAATTCAGTCAAATTTCCTTTCATTCCTTTGAACAATCAGAAGAAACTGCTAGAGAGCAGTCTTTGGAGACAATGTACATCACTGACTTCTTTCTGGCTCTGGCAATTTGTAATACCGTGGTAGTTTCATCCCCTAACCAACCACGTCAAAAGGTAAGAAAAAATTCTGTTAGTGGCCAAATTTGGGGTGTTGAGGCATATTTATAGTTTTTATTGGGCTCCCTTATAGTACTTTTTGCATGGCGAGAAGAAAAAGAGCTGCCATTTAAAAATGATCATTTTCTCCTTCATTGGTTTGCTGCTTTTGCCAGAAGGAAAAGAACACCTGTATTGTTAAAACTGCACAACCCAGCAAGCTAATGCATAATATAAACCTAACAAAATTTTCCAGTGAAGTGAAGCTTGTCTTGAATACATTTGACTTGCACATATAAATAGTCCGTCACTTTTACAAGACATGCTCTGAGACTAAATGGAATTTTCAGTTTTTATTATGTTCTAGTGACTATTAAAATGCTCCATTTTAATACCTCATCCAGAATGAAAAACATTCATCAAAGCAAACTGTAGCAAATCCTAGCATCATAACAAAGTTAGGGAGTGCCTGCTTTTCAATTTTATTACAGTAATAATAGTAATAAAACAGATTTTACACCTAGGATTTGTAGCTGCTCAGCAGCTGTTTTATGGGTAGTACTATCCTCCCTGTAGTAATGATCACTTTATACATCTGATTAGAATTGATCCTTAAAAAAAAAAGAAGTTAAAATGAGGACAACCTCTGAGTGACCACATTTGAACGTCCTATAAACTCATTTGAACCATGATTGAACCTAGTGATTACTCTAAATGTTACTTTATAAGAACCTTATTTCTCCTGCTAACTTGTGATATTTCAGTGATTACTCCCGTTGTTTATACAGCTTGGATTTTAGTGTTAAAAATGTGCAGCTAAATACATAGCTTGCTCTTTATAAATTTCATAGATTTCATAGACACTAGGACTGGAAGGGACCTCAGAAGATCATCGAGTCCAGCCCCCTGCCCCAGGGGCAGGAAGTCAGCAGGGATCATAGGATCCCAGCAAGATAAGCATCCAAGTGTGTCTTGAAGGTGTTCAAAGTGGGTGCTTAAACTGCCTCCAGCATCAGTCTATTCCAGACCTTGGGGGCTTGGACAGTAAAGAAGTTCTTCCAGCCTGAATTTGTCATGGTGGAGTTTGTGACCGTTCAATCTTGTCATTTGTTGGGGTGCTCTGGTGAACAGATGTTCCCCCAGATCCTGATGAGCACCCCTGGTAAACTTGTAGGTGGCCACCAGATCACCCCTGAGCCTGTGCTTTTCCAGGCTGAAGAGTCCCATGGCTCTCAGCCTCTCATCATACGGTCTGTTTTCTTGACCTCTGATCATGCGCATGGCTCTCCTCTGCACTCTCTCAAGCTTCTCCACATCCTTTTTGAATTATGGAGCCCAAAACTGGATGCAGTACTCCAGCTGCGGCCTCACCAAAGCCGAGTACAATGAGAGAATGACATCCTGGGATTTGCTTGAGAAGCATCTATGGATGCAAGGCATCATTTTGCTTGCTTTACTAGCCGCAGCATCACACTGAAGGCTCATGTTCATCTTGTGGTCAATCATGACCCCCAAGTCCCATTCATCTGTAGTGCTAGCCAGCGTAGTTCTGCCGAGCCTATAAGCATACTGCAGGTTTTTCCTCCCAAGGTGGAGCCTTGCATTTTTCGGTGTTAAACACCATCAAGTTCTCATCCACCCATTTCCTGAGCCTGTCAAGGTCTGCTTGGATCACCCTTCTGTCCTCAGGTGTGGAAGCTTTACCCCAGAGTTTGGTGTTGTTGGCAAAGTTGGCCATTCTGCTTCTTACACAAATGTCCACATCATTAATGAAGATGTTAAATAGTATAGGCTCCAGGACAGAGCCTTGAGGGACCCCACTGATCACAGCGCACCAAAACAATTGACTTCCATCAACCACCACCCTCTGGGTCCTACCACAGAGCAAATTCCCCAGCAAGTGGATCGTGGTGAGGCCAAGGCCACAGCTAGCCAGTTTTGCCAAGAGGTGATCATGGGATACCAGAACGAAGGCTTTTTTAAAGTCAAAATATATGACATCAATCTCTTCCCCCTTGTCCAAGCGATAGGTCACCTGGTCATAAAAGGAAATAAGATAGGTCAAGCAAGACCTACCCACAACAAACCCATGCTGGCTATCCCTTAGGATATTGCCCATCAGCCAGTTTGTTAAGAATGGCTCCTTCAATACTCTTTTCTAAGACCTTATTCAGGATAGAGGTCAGGCTGATGGGCCTGTACTTTGTCGGATCTACTTTCCTCCCTTTCTTGAAGATAGGCACCACATTGGCCTTCTTCCAACCTTTGGGCGCTTCACCAGAGCACCAGGAGTTCTCAAGGATCTGGTTGAGCTATGATACTAGCCAACTCCTCGAGTACCCTGGTGTGTAAACTGTCAGGGCTGGCTGACTTGACGCTATCCAGCCTCTGAAGGTGTTCCTTCATGAGATCAGCATTGATGGAGGGTAAGGAATCTCCCTCAACTGGACCTCCCTGTCCTGTAATGGGCAGGGGCATCCCATGGGACTGGTGAAAAACCAACGCAAAGTACCCATTTAGCAAATTGGCTTTTTCCTGGGCATTGATTGTCAGTTGTTCCAACCAGTTTAGCAGGGGTCCAATGTTGCCCTTGCTTTTCCTCTGGTTCCCCACATCTAAAAAAGGACTTCTTATTGTCCTTGGTACTTGTAGCTGGTTGGAGTTCCATCACAGCCTTGGCTTTCCTGATTTGCTCCCTGCAGGATTCCTCCTTGGAGGCGGATAGTGTCCTCCATCCTTTGTTGATCTTCCTTTTCAGATGCAGGAGGTCTGCTAGTTCCATGGAGAGCCAAGAGGGCTGCTTTGCCCTTTTGCTGTCTTTCCTCCTAGATGGAGTAGAATTTGCTTGTGCATCCAAGATTGCTCTTTTGAGAAGTAACCATTTGTCCTAAACTCCCCACCTTTGGGTTGTGGCCCTTTAGGGCCTCCCTGAAAAGCCTCCTGAGCTTGTCAAAGTCAGCTTTCCTGAAGTCAAAGACTTCTGTATTGCTGACTGACTTGCCAGCTTTACGGTGGATGGTGAAGGTGATCAGTTCATAGTCACTGTCACCCGGCTTCCCTTTGATTATTAGGTCGCTAATTAGGTCTTCCCCCATTGCCAGTACCAAGTCGAGCAGCACTTTACCTCTCATCGGCCTGTAGACTTCTTGCCTCAGATATAACTCATCCATGCAAAAGAGAAAGTTTTGCAACTGCTCAGATTTGTCTAAGTGCTCTTTCCACGAGATATCTGGGTAGTTGAAGTCTTCCACGACAACCATGCACTGGGATTATGCAGCCTCAGCCAATTCCTTGGCAAACTCCTGGTCAAGCTCTTGATCCTGGTTTGCAGGTCTGTAGTAGACTCCCACCAATGTGTCCCCTGTGCCATGTTCCCCATGGATTTTAACACAGAGGGTCTCCAGTCATCCACCCTGGGTGCCAATGTTGGCGTGTAAGGACGTGCAACTTTCCTTGACATAGAGAGCTACACCCTTACCCCTTTTGCCTACTCGATCTCTCCTGTACAGAGTCTAGCCGTCTATACCTGTGGCCCAGTCCTGGGTGGAGTCCCACCAGATCTCTGTTATCCCTGTGACATTGTAATTATTTGTGTTAAGCATGAGGACAAGTTCTTCCTGTTTATTCCCCAAGCTCCTGGCATTTGTGTACGGGCATGCAAGTGTCCCTTCGGGGGCCCTTGCCTTGCTTACAGCTTGCCTTGCCAGGGCTGGGGCAGGGGTGGGCTCCCTTAAGTGCCTTGGCCTGCTGGCTTTGCAGGGGTTGCTCAGCAGGCCAGCATTGGCAGTAGTCCCCCCATCCCCCAGCAGGCTTAGTTTAATTTATGCTCACAAACGCTCAGTTTGCCTGGACAAATAGATCATTGTAGGTTGATAATTGTCAGTACTGATGAAACCTTTTGCCCCATTCTCTGATCCTCCTACTAGAGCTCTAGCAACAGCATGGGAGACAGTGCGATCAGGCAAAAATGCAACAGAGAAATGTATTAAGAGAATAAAATATTTCCTTCTTCTCTATACATCTGATAAACAGAAAGAGGGACATAAACCTTCTCCTTTCTCTGGAGGATGCAGTGATAAACTGTATTGGGTTAATGATTTAGTGATTGCCTACAATTTTACTGAGATCAGTATTGGATACTGAGATCTGTATTTCTGCTGTGCAAGATACATTTACATGAAGGAATTCCTTGAATATTAGTGCTTATCAGAGACTCATTAGGTTTCTTTTTCTTACCCTGCATTGCACTGACCCTGGAAAGGAACTGCATACTGAGCCCTGTTTTAACTACCTATGCAGTCCAGTGGATAATTCTGAGCTGGATGCAAGTGAGGACAGAAATGAAGCTAGTTTTGCATTCCCCCTGCCACCTCCCTTCACAGCAACAAAGGAGAATGAGCTTTCTAGAAACTCATTTCTTTGACTAGTTACACTGACAAGTCTTTATTCTAAACTGCTTACTAGTACCTAGAAGTTAACAGCATACCTAGATAAGCATGCATAGGCTATTTACATTTCTGATCAATGTCTAGTAAACCAAGATAATAGCTCAAGCACTGTGTGATATCTGTTTTTTTGTGGGGGAGGGTGGAGAGGAAGAAGTAAGAAGGGAAGTGTGCCAAATATATAAGTCTATGTATCCTTAAGTCATTTTTAGCTGCTTGTCACTTTTTGTGGAACAGGTTAGCCCTCAAAGGCATCCTTGAAACTAGCAGAAAAGCACAGAAGTCTATTTGCTGTGACTTAAAAAAAATTACAAAATATATTTTCCTCATTGTTTTGTTATTAATCTCAACTACTATTAGTACATCACAACTATATATTAAAATAGGAAAGCATGTAATTTTACATGCTACATCATTTTATAGTTGATGTTCTGTAAATATAAGTAGGTCTGGGCTGACCAAACTTAGACTTATGCAGTAATAAATTATACTAAATGTTGCTAAATAATACTGAATACAATTGAGTAAATATTACTAAATAATTTAAATGCAAAAATACACCTAGCATTAAAGTTTAAATAGGCTATTTCTTCAGGAAAGAACTCAACTACTCCTTATTGACATAAAATATCTGTTGCTTTATGAAATAAATTTAGCCCATCTCTGCTTTCACTGATTTTTTTTTTTTTAATTTTCTTCTATTGCAGATGAGACTTGCTCCTTTAGGTAGAATTCCTATTAAATCCCTTGAGGAAATAAAGCAGATGTTCCAGAGGTTATCGGTCCGAAGACTAAGCTCATCACCACTTTCAAGTGCAAAAGAATCCTCATTTTCCGAGAGCTCTAATACTTTTGTGGGCAAACTTTCTATTTTCAGAGTGAAGCTGGCTTCACCTGGTGCTGAGGGGGTTACCCAGATGGCTAACATACCTCAGGCTGTTGATAGGCAGCAAAGCCCCAAAGTACCTCCTCCTGGAGGACAAGATGCAGTAGATGTAGCTGCAGGCAGCAAATCCTGTGATCCTGGACCATATCTTGAACAATGTCCTATAACTATGCTCCACTACGAGGCTGAAAGCCCAGATGAAGCTGCACTGGTTTATGCTGCCAGAGCTTACAAATGCACTTTACAGACTAGGACTCCTGATCAAGTTACTGTGGACCTGGGTGCTTTAGGCTCTTTAACATTTCAACTTTTGCACATCCTGCCTTTTGATTCAGTGCGAAGAAGAATGTCAGTAGTTGTTAGACATCCTCTCTCCAACAAAGTGGTGATATACACAAAAGGAGCAGACTCAGTCATTATGGACTTGTGCAGCGTGCCAACAGGTATCTGCAAAATGTCGGTAGTTCTTGTTAGTCTGTTCTTTATTCGCCTTTTGTTTTTTCTTTCATATTTCAATAATGTAATTGGATACAAAGTTTTGAGTGATTTATAAAGGAAGTTAACAAACAGAGCTGCCTCAATTAAGAGTTCCCCTCTGCCTGTGTGGTAGACAGCTGGCACAGCTGAGAAATATAGAGAAGTCAGGGATCAAGCCCTCCATGCAGTAAAATATGCAAGAGGTACCTAACTTTAAGAACCTGTATAGATACATTGGAGTCAGTGGAAGTGCCTACACATGCCTCCCACAGCACAATTGTTTCTGCACCATCATTTAGTACTTGCTTTAGGAAGTACTAAATGAAGGCCTAGTAACAGCCATTACTGCACTGTCCCAGTGGCACGTCATTACAGTAATGTAGCATTGGCATCACAGTTTGTGCTTGCTGACACTATGTCACTGTAGCAATGAGCTACATTGCCATAGTGTGTTGCTATGGTGACAAAGCATCACACGTAGATGCCCCCAATAGAATTTTGCACATGCATAATGTTAAGCGCCTGCTTAAATGCTTTGCTGAATTTAGACCCATTAGTATGATAACTAATGCACTTTATTTCTGGTTATTTAAATCTGTTTAGAGTTAAATACTCCCTGGTCTATAGCTGTATGAATCAATCTTATTTCACATAGAGAAGCTGTAATATTGAATGCTATCACATGTTGCAGGGCTGTCTAACTTCTAAGCAGCTGGGGCCCTTGGGCTGCACACTATGTGGGTGCCCCCACAACCCTGCATCACACATCCCACCACTGCTGCCCTGTATGCCCACTCAGCCCTGAGCTTACCCTCTGCTCCCCGTGCCATGCCCTGCTGCGTCACGCCACCCTGCCCCCTAAAAAGTGCTTAGAAAGCAAAAGCCTGAGGATGGAGGAGGAGCCAGAAGACTCAAGGTGCTGTTGCAACCAGAGCAACAGGAGGGAGTGGTGGCTGGGTAGGAGCCTGGAGGCTGTAACTTAACCCCTTGTGGACTATCAGTTGGACAGCCCAGACCTTTCACACCAACTCTGTAAAATCAGATCTCGTCCTCCCCTCTGGTACTGTATTCCAGCTGCACAGTTCTGCAGCACTTTTTTGTGCCAACAGGAAACGTTAGCTTCGGTAGCACAGTAGCATAATAGTTACCACTGTAACAGTATGGAAAATACCATCTTTATTAAGGGTCAATAGGAGTAAGACAACACAACATCATCCTGTCTGTATACATGAATAGTACATATCTCATTTGGATTTAAATCAAGGAAAGTTTTCTGTCATACCCAGTTTGGAAAACTAAGTTGTTTTTTTAAAAAGTGTTTAGTATAGCTTAACTCCTCTCCCATTGAAATAAAGGGAGTTTGCCATTCATTTCAGTGGCAGATGAGTTAATACAATACTGAGTTCCTATGAAAATCCTTCCCTTACATTTTTTGCCAGCTGTGATGCTATAGTATTCCCTCTTCGCTAACCTCTGATAGACTTGCACATTCTGACATTCCCTAAACATTCAACCTGAATAATCCTGTGCAAATATGTGTTAACGTTTAAGTAAAATTTATTCATTTTTTTAACTTCTCTTTATCTCTGTTGGTGTGAAATAATACTAATAAGTGTATGTCAACAAAGTGTGTTTTACTTGCTTTGTTTTGTTTTGGATGTTTTTAGATGTTCATAGTTCTAAAATGAAACAAAAGAAAATTAAGGCGAGAACTCAGAAACATTTAGATGATTATGCCAGAAGAGGACTGCGCACTTTGTGTATAGCTAAGAGGGTAACCTTTTTTAATAGATTTATTGTTCATGAAACGATGTAATTATCTGGATTAGGAGTGTTACCTAGGAGATTGGCACCATTACTTCTAAACAACTATATGCACATCAGAACTAGAATTTTAGTTTAATGTAGGTTGATTTCAGGAGATATCAGTAAGTTAACCTGTACTGCTGCATAACCACCAGTGGGTGTCATTGACAAAGGACAATTAAGCAGGACTTAGAAACTGTAATGAAAAAATAATTAGCTTGGGTTTCTTTGTAAGGCATGTGGGGACTTAATAGAGTTGGAAAATGTTCACAAACATATATTTTATTAGACCAACTGTACAATTCATCTAATAAAAAAATCACAAAAAATCCTTGCCTCTTACATATTTCCTGGACCACCGTGGCAAAGCAGCAACACTCCAGCTGTACCCCAAAACATACATCATTTTTCCTGGTTTAGGATTTTAGTCAAACTTAGAATTCAAACAATCTTGGGCCAGTTTTGTGGCTTTGCATATGTAGTTCAGTGATGTGTGGTTTGGATGAGACTTTGGATGAGATTTTAAGGTGGGTTTTTCTTTGTGTTCAGTACTGCCCAAACAGTCTAGCTATTACATGACAGTGAAATGGAAAGAAAATCTCTGGACTTTGTGACATTCTAGAATTAGAGCCAAGATGTTGATCACTATGTGTTTTGTTTCTCTGCATAGGTGATGAGTGATGAAGAGTATGCAGAATGGTTAAATAGTCATTTTTTAGCAGAAACCAGTATTGACAACAGGGAAGAGCTTCTACTTGAATCTGCCACAAGGTTGGAGACCAAATTAACACTCCTTGGTAGGTAGAAAATACCTACCCCACTTTGCAAGACCTATGCTAAACTGAATTTGCTTTTAAGGTGCATGTACTAAGGGTCTTCCTATTTATAGAAGATTTATTGCTTACTGTTGAATTTCTCTAAATCTCTTTGGTAACTATAGGGCTTACTACAAATTCCCTTGAGAACAAGTCAAGCCTTTCTGATATTTGTACCGGGCCTGAGATGAAGCCTATATGACATCTTTCTACCTTGGAATAGACCAGAGCACCTGAGTATTGGCAGTAAAATTATGCACATACTAGAAGGTTGCAATGCATCATGAATTTGCATGCAAAAACACTTGCCGTGTTGCACAGACGTCCTCTCTGCCTTAGCACTCAATCACTGTTGCAGTGCTGGTATAGCAGCCACAGAGGCACAGTTTGTATCTGTAGACAGTTTCATGATACATGGCAGTCACAGTTCTATGTTAGCATGCTAGTTCAGCTATGGAATAACTGGGAAAAACCTCCAGGATAGATGCATTCAAAGGAGAAGGGAGAAAAATGTCCAAAGAGTTGTAGAAAGCTTGTGCATTCAGGTCTATTAGGAAGCAGGCTAAGAGTGGCCTCCTCCTCCTTCCCATAAATAAGATAGTTTTGTCCAACTTTTAAACTTCTTGTTTTTGTATTTCCAGAACTTGTAGTCACTTAGCTTTCTGTAGAGTTAAAGACAATATGGTGCGGAGGCAATGATGGTGTTGGAAACCTTACCTAGACCAACCCCATCTACAGCCACTGCATATGTGAGGCACAGCAGCAGTTTCTGATAAGAGAAGGAACACAGGGATTTTTGCCTCCTACCTTCTCCAAGGACAGGTGGAGGAAGCACAGTTCTTTCTGGTGCTCAGATACTGCTTTTGCCAGCATCCATATGTTAAAATCCAAATCTTTCCTCTTGAAATCTTGCCATATTCCATTAAAATGCTACCAGTTCAGCGTTTCCCATCATCATCCTTCCAAAGCTAATCAACTAATTCTTTGTTCCAGGTTAATTTGCTTCTATCTTTCTAATCATCTGGCTTGACCAACCTGCTTTGCATCATAGGTGCCACAGGTATTGAAGATCGCCTGCAGGAGGGTGTTCCTGACACTATAGAGGCATTACGAAAAGCAAGAATAAAAATCTGGATGCTGACAGGGGATAAGGAAGAGACAGCTGTCAATATAGCATACGCTTGCAGATTATTGGAACCAGATGACAAAGTCTTCACCCTCAAATCACAAAATAGAGTGAGTGGAAAATGAGATTTTTTTTTTGCTGGAAGTGAGAGGCTACCCTGTTAACATACATGCACACACCCACACCCCAGCATTTTCTAAGACATGAAAACTGAAAAACTGACTCTCAGCTATGCAGGAAACATTTTACATAGGTTTTCCAGAAATCTAGGTCTTAATACTACCCCTAAAGGATTACTAATTATTTCAATTGAATGCATTGTCTTGTTTCTCTTGGAACTAGGGTAAAAAGTTGACATACTTCACATGTTTATAAAAGCTTGGCGAAAGCTAGAAGTTAAAGCATATTAATATTATAAACACCAGACTAAAATTATTGTCATGGAAATTGTACTGAATGTAATTTTTCTCTGCTTTGTGTCATATCTTCCCTCAGCCCCACTTGATTAGCATTAATGTGCAAGGAATAATCTCATTAAGAAGTATTGCACACAGTTTTTTCAGAGAATTAATCCACTTACAATTTTAATGGAGAAAAAATCTCCTCCCTCCCCTCTTTAAAAGATATTTCAGTGGTTTGGTAAATAAAACTGTTAAAAAATGCAGCTGCAGTAGGAATCAGGGTTAATCTTGCTTGATAATTGTGCCCTCTGGTGGATGTATATAGCTATCTGGGTTTTGAGTCTGTTAGCTATTAAAAAAAGGGATTTCAAAAAAATAAATGCTAACTGTGGTAGGTAAAGGTGACCTGCAAAGCATCTGTGGGCAGGGGCTGGGAAGGAATTTTATGCAGAAAGATTTTTAATAAAGTTAGGAAAGATTGTTTTTAAAATCTTCCTTTTTGTTCTACTTGTATTGTACAGCAGAAAATCGGGTTGTGTCTACCCTGTAAGTCTCTCTGCAGTAAATAGATAATTACTGTAACAACGAATTTATGATGGAAGGGGGTTTTGGTCAGATTTTGTGGAACATGTTTGATATTTATTTTTAGCACTTTTCTACTTTCTGTGGTTAAATAACAATGTGGCTAATAGGTAGAAAGGAATCACCTTTCTCCCTTGGTTAAAGTGATAGCCCTCACAAGAAACTGGCTCTGAAGTCTTCAGCAAGGCAAGGGCAGACAGGACCTGACAACATCTCATTTCTTGGTAAAAATGCAAGCAGGCAGAACTCCCTTCTGACAGAAAGACTGCTTTTTTTTTAATAACATGTAAAGTAGCACAAAAATGGCACAAGGCCAATTCTTTTGGAACCCCTCACTGTGACCAGTATCCTGGATCTGAAGTATATCCATGAGCTTCTCCCTTTCCAGATTAAACACACTGAGAAAACAAACCAGTCATAGTCAAGCCTTATTTATATTACCTAATCCTTACTATCTGTTCTCATGTTTTCATTCGCTCGTTCCAGTATACTTCATTGCTTTTCCTCTTCACAGAACAGAATCTATGTTGAGCCATGCTTTTACAAGGTTAAGTAACAGACCCTTACCATAAACAGCACACCATGTCCAACGTGTTTTAAAAAAATAAGAGAAGATTAATTCAGGTCACCTCCACACGCATAAAGTCCAGTTGTAGTAAAAGAAAGTACTAATATGTGCAGTTTGTGGCCTTTTGCAAGTGTAATTTATAAACTGGAAGTGGACCTGGTTTCTAGTTATATTAGCCTGACTGCCTTTCTCCGTGCCTTTTCCTAGGATGCCTGCGCATTGTTGATGAACAGTATTTTAGAAGCTATTCAAAAAAGCATTGATGCCAAAAACAGTCACTGTCCCAAACTTGCAAGTGTATCTCCAGGAACCTCCACTCCATCTACAGAGTTCAGTGCTGGCCTAGTAATTGATGGAAAGACTTTGGAATATGTGCTGCATGAGAGTCTGCAGAATATTTTCCTGGAACTCACAGAAAAGTGTCGAGCTGTTATCTGCTGTCGAGCGACACCCCTACAAAAAAGTGAAGTGGTCAGACTCGTGCGAAGTAATCTGAAAGTGATGACATTAGCCGTAGGTGAGTATCATCTTCCTTCACACAAAGTTCTCTCTGCTCCACTGAACAATATAATCCAGTTTGTTCACCTTCAACATTCTGTTGTGTACTTTTGTTGCTCTGGCTTATACTCATGTGAGACCAGATTCTCTCTTTGCATGAGATGATATAAGTCCATTAATGGCATTGCACCCATTCTTTCTGCCAAAGGTCTGGCCCTTGAATTAGTTACTGGCAAACTCTTCTTCCTCGAGAACAGAGAGAGAGTGATATTTAGCCTTGCACCTTGTTCATTTATTTTTCTGTTAGGGGCATGTAATGGGAGTTTTTATGCCATTCTCCAGTACAAATCCCATATTGTTCTGTAGGAGAAGTGGGAAAGATCCAAACTCTTTTATATCTGACTAGCGTTAAAAAAAATCTCACTGTTTTTCTGTTCAGTGTATCAGTTAGTTTCTGAAAAATGTTACAACCATTATCCAGTTGGACAGTACTTTCATAGGCTACAATATTGATGATAATGATACTCCTCTATATTCTGTACAATTTTCTGGCATATTTATATTTTTTCACTACTTCCATATATACAAGGCAATAGCCAACACAATTGTTTCTCAATACTGCATTGCAAATAAGACAGTCTTCCTCTTGAATTTTTCCCTTGGAAGGTGATGGTGCCAATGATGTCAGTATGATCCAAATGGCTGATACTGGAGTAGGAATCTCTGGCCAAGAAGGCATGCAGGTAACATAAACAAAAAACAGCTGCAAATGACTTCAGACTCAATTTTGAATACATCCACAGTTCACCCCTGAGGCTTGCACAATACATCAGTACATAGGGGGACTAGTTTGAGCTCACTCCCAGGCATGAATGCTCCTCCAGAAGCAGTCAGAGACTAAATGCTGTAGGGGCTCAAAACACTGAGCAAGAAAGTCTGTTACTCACTTTCTGGAGGACACAACACTCTAAATTTAAATGGTTCAGTGGAATTATGTGAGCTTAAGTAAAGGCAAAGTTTAGGCTCTTGCACATAAGATGTTTGAGTAGCACAAAGACACTCATATACAGAGAACTGGGTAAGGGATTGCAGTACTGTAGCATAAAATGCCCCACTGCCCCTGACTTGCCTGCATTTGATGCTCTTTGTATCTGATGTGCCACACATTCGGGAGCTCCTTCTTTTTTGTGTGTGTTTTGCAGGCTGTAATGGCAAGTGATTTTGCAATTTCCCAATTCAAGCACCTTAAGAAGCTGTTGCTTGTCCATGGTCACTGGGGCTACACCAGACTGGCCAACATGATCCTTTTCTTTTTCTACAAGAATGTGGTAAGTGGCTTGGGTATATAAGAGAAAAAATACGTTGAATATGAAAGGATACAGTATGTCTAGTCTTGCTTGGTTTTAATTGTTGATGCCATATTTACTCGATTAAAAGACAAGGTCCCCCCCCCCACCAATTAACATAGGGGAAAAAAAATACTTGTTTCATCTTAGAAACAAGTATGAGGTGGTATGGGCCAGGACAGCTGCTCCAGCTCTGGCTGCAACACTGGGTTAGCCCCAACCCCACTTCTCTTCCCCCACAGCCTCAGGCCCCCACTACCCCATCTCCCACCTACACTGCTTCTCCCATCCTCCCACTCTTCCCCCCCACCCATCACATTGGTTCTGGTGCTGACAGAATCCATCCCCACTGTAGCCTGGGGCTTGAGCATGGCCCCAGCCTGGTTCTGTAGCAATAGTGAGACTTTAGGGGAGAGGAGACAAGGGATTGGGGACCCAAGGCTGTGGGGGACAGAAGTGGCATGGAGAGGGAAAGAAGGAGGCGAGGGCCTGAGGCTGTGGAGTATAAGCGGCATGGGGAAAGCTGAATGCCTCCCCCCCTACTTGCCCCACAGCCTCCACACTGCATGCCCCTAATATTTGTCCCCTTACTGCCTGTTACCCACTGCTCCCTCCACCCTTACTGCCTTCCCAAGCCCCCCCCCCAACAACTGCCTCATTACTGCCCCACCACCACCTGCCCTATTGTATGCCCCTCCACTGCCTCCCACATTGTCTGTCCCCCAACTGCCCACAGTAGTAGGTGGATACATTTAAGCTAGTTTCTATACACAGAAAATTATAATAACGATATAGATTTTCCATGTATAGAATCTAATTATTGGGTGGGGGGTTAGCTTAAATTCAGGGTCATCTTAGATTTGAGTAAATATAGTACATTCAGAGTGCTTGAAAAAAGCTGTGGACATCAAGTGATTTGTTTTTCAAGTTTCATCAAGAGAGCCTGTGCATCTGTTGTGAGTTGAGTTCAGGGCTCCAATTAGACTTAAAATCAATTAAACATTGTATGTGTCACCTTGCAGTCATTACTGGCAGGTGGTAATGAAGTGAATATTTTAGTGAGTCATGCATGTGGATGACAGGTTTTGAAACATTCAGACATTTACGAATGAGGTTATTTTGACAGAACAGTGCTAGCATGTATTTGAAGAGCAACTATGTTTAAGTCCAAAACAGTCCATGGATGAGATTTGTCAGTTTTGCCCAACAAAATCTTTGGCTGTGGGTTTTATCTTATGTATTTATTTATTTGATGTCTTTGAACTTTCAGGCCTACGTGAATCTACTGTTCTGGTACCAATTCTTCTGTGGGTTTTCCGGAACATCAATGACCGACTATTGGATTTTAATTTTCTTCAACCTCCTCTTCACTTCTGTGCCACCCATCATTTATGGCATTCTGGATAAAGATGTCTCTGCAGAGGTCCTCATGCAGCTGCCACAGCTTTATGTGACTGGTCAAAACTCTATGGTATGTTAATACTTCACCTGAAGCTGGTTGAAACCCACAAAATATGAGCATTTTCCATTTTTTCTATTGCTTCATGTTTTTGTTAAGTCAAAACAAACAAGTTCAGAATCATCTTCCATATCTGCAACCATCTGGGCCCGACATGCAAAGCTAAGTTGTTTTTCAGACCTCCTACACTATACTGTGCTAGTCCTGTAGCATGAAGAGATGATAAATTCTGGATAAAACAGTGTGCTGAATGAATAATTTGTTACAGATGTGTTCTGCCTTATTCACATTTATTGAGACAGCTATCAATAAGCTCCCTGGAAACTAAGGCCCAGATGCTTAAAGGGAGTTTTGCCTGCAGGGCTTAAGGTTCTAGTAATTTGGGTAGCTCTGGTAATAAGCATGGTATGAGAACGGGATTAGAATTTACTGTGCCTTACACAGAATATCCAGATAAATCCTGGGCTCCCTTTTCTTTCACGTGTTTCATTTGCTCCTTCACAGGTCCCTCTGTATACACTGTTCTTTATATTTTCCTATGATAAAAATGAGAAAAATAACATTTGTCTGAAAAAATACTATTTTTAATTCAAAACTGAGCAAATTGTTCAGCCTCTCCCTGATCTCAGCTTTGCTTAGCATGGTTTCTTAGATTTCATAATCATTAGGGCTGGAAGGGACATTGGGAGATCATCGAGTCCAGCTCCCTACCCCAAGGGCAGGAAGTTAGCTAAGGTCAAAGGATCCCAGCAAGATAAGCATCCAAATACTTCTTAAAGGAGTCCGCAGTAAGTGCTTGCACTACCTCTGGAGGCAGTCTATTTCAGGCTTTGGGGACTTGGACAGTAAAGAAGTTTTTCCTTATGTCCAGCCTAAAATGGCCTTGGAGGAGTTTGTGACCACTGGACCTTGTCATCCCTTGGGGCGCTCTGATGAACAGGCATTCCCCCAAATCCTGATGCACACCCCTGCTGTACTTACAGGCTGCCACCTGGTCACACCTGAGCCTGCGCTTCTCCAGGCTGAAGAGTCCCATAGCTCGCAGCCTGTCTTCATAAGGCCTAATCTCCAGCCCTCTGATCACGCATGTGGCTCTCCTCTGGACTCTCTCAAGCTTCTCCACATCCTTCTTGAATTGTGGAGCCCAGAATTGGATGTAGTACTCCAGGTGCAGTCTCACCAAGGCCAAGTACAGCGGGAGGATGACATCCTGAGATTTACTTGAGAAGCAGCTGTGAATGCAAGCCAAAGTTTGGTTTGCTTTACCAGCGGCAACATCACATTGGTGGCTCATGTTCATCTTGTGGTCAATCGTGACTCCCAAGTCTCTTGGCCATGGTGCTAGGGAGCATAGCACTGCCGAGTCTTATAAGCATGCTGCAGTTTTTTTCCCCAAGGTGGAGTATATTACATTTGTCAGTACTGAATGTCATCAGGTTTATATATGCTCACTTTTTGAGCCTATCCAAGTCAGCCTGGATCACCAGTGTATCCTCAGGTATGGACACTCTACCCCAAAGTTTGGTGTCATTGGCAAACTTGGCCAGTCCACTTCTGACACCAGTATCCACATCATTGATAAAGATGTTAAAAAGAACAGGTCCCAGGCGGAGCCTTGTGGGACACCACTGTTCACTAAGTGCCATGATGATTCATTTCTGTCAACCAGAAGCACTCAGCATACTATTAGCTCATCAGTTTTCCCACATACGAGGGCTGCAAACATCTTCAGATTGACGGTTCCTGATTCAGATGATTCTCCAGCAGCCTTGTGTCATTGAGCCTTACAGTTGCTTTATTAAGGGACAATATAGCAAGATATTTTATGTCAGTGGTGGGTAGACCAACAAAGGTGCAACATAAATTAGCCCTGCAGCCTCCATGACTGCTGCTCCAGTCTCCTTCTACTGCCTGGTCTGATGCTCTGCTTTCTCCTTCCTGCCCTGTCAGCTACTACTGCCTGTCTTCTCCCCACTCTGCCATGTGCCACACATGTCTGTGTTACTTGTGGCATATGTGCTACGGGTTGGCCACCCTTGTTTTAAAGTAGTTCCTCCCCAGATATTTCAGTGTTTTACTTAGAATATTTTGTATCATTTGGCTAATCTAGAAATACATTTTGCAAAACCATATAGTCTCTCAAAAGAAGGGGTTATCACTGAAATCATTATTAAGTGGTATCCCACTTCATCTCTTGCTGTGCATTGGAGGTTGGCATTTCTGAATGAAAAGCACAACATACCATATTTCCTCACATATCACTTCCCCCTCCCCCCAGAAAAAAAGATGTGCAACTTCTTTTTTGGAAGGTAGAATGTAGATTTTTTTTTCCAGGGTCATGACTTAGAGGTGGCTTTTCTAGGGAGACATTGTACTGTAAAATGGCTGCCTACTTCTCTTTCAGCTGGCAAACAGGAGACAGAATCTGCCATTAATCATTTCACATCCCCCCTCAAGTTTGCAGCAACTTTTGGCTGAGCAGGTAGTCAGAAATGAATTCTAGCTATGATTAATGGGATTAGTTCTTGAACCCCAACTCTTTTCCTTGTTTTCTTTGCAGGCTTACTCACCTTTAACTTTCTGGATCACCTTGCTGGATGCCTTTTACCAGAGTATGGTTTGCTTTTTTGTGCCTTATTTTGTAAGTAATGATTTTCAACTATATTTATGCATTTTGATAATTTAACTATTATTTTTAATAAGAAGCAGTTTGGTTGCCCTGTTTCAGACACATTTTAAAATGAGTATAATTATTGGAACTGCTTTGAATGTTATGTATATGAAACTAACAAATGTTGGTGCCCTGGTACAATGCAGTATATGATATATTAAGGATATATGCATAGAATATATCAAACTTCATACATCTCTTATATTACAGGCTTATTGTGGTTCAGATATAGATATCTTTTCTTTTGGAAACCCTCTAAATATAGCAGCCCTCTTCATAATATTGCTTCACCTCCTAATTGAAAGTAAGACTTTGGTGAGTATTTCTTTCATGCTTTATAAAGGGTATAATTTTACCAGAAGGTGTTTGTTCAGTACTTATTACAACTAAAGTAAGGGAAGAAATGTATATATGATATAGAAAAAATCTATTAAGCAATAAATACTGATCATTCTTTCCATATGAGTAGCAAGTACTCCTGTCACTGGCCTGGAATACCATATTTTCTTGTGTGCAGCACAATCCCAAATAACACACGTATCTTGTTTTTGGAAAGCAGAACATAGAAAAAAAGAGTTTTCCAGAGTCATGGCTGACTGTGTGACATAAATTAAGACCTCTGGGGAACATAGTGTGTCCAAGAAGTGTGGCATCAGGAACTTCTTAGTGTGGCAGACAGTGTCCTGCAGTGCCACACTCCCTGGACACAGAACATGTTTATAGATATGCTCTGGGAGTAGGGGGGAAGTGAGAGCGTCATACAAGCTTTAGTTAAAGCTGCTGCTATTTTTCAGCTTGGGGACACTGATACACATGACATTGGAGTCTGCTGGAGTGCAGTAATTATTATGCTCCACCAGACTCAATTGAGTCTGCTCCTACACACTGTAATTACAGTGCTTCAGAGTAGCCTTGCTGCACATGTATAGGCACCCTTTATGTTTCTAGGAGGACTTAGTCTATTTAACACAAGGTTAGGCCCTAGACCCTTGCAAGGAAGACTGTTAGTTCTTTACTGTAAGCAGTTCTTTATATAAATTACTGCAAATAAAGCATTGATTCCACATAGCAAGCTTCATCAAGATGCTAACAACATCTCACTTGCTGCTTCAGGCATAAGTTATAGCGCTGAGCCAATAGTTATGGCTGTAAGAGAGTAAACACAAAACTCTGCCCCTTCAGCTTGCTGAGCAGATACAAGTGGCAGCTGTCTTAGCAGCTGTATGACATGCACAGTGTCCCCAGGAGTGCTTCTTTTTCAGCAAAGAAAACTGTTTCCTCCCTTAAAACATGCAGTATGGTTTGGTGGGGAGGAGGGGCAAGAGCAGGGGAAGAGCTATTTTTGTGGGAAGAGGCACATGTTGTAAACAAGAATGTACAGTATCCACACAGCGAAAGTTAGCAAGGTCTTGCTCAAAACCTGTACATAAACATGGAAGAACCAAGCATTATAACTTCTTTTGCCTTGGTGCTCTCAGCTTAAGTTTTCCAAAAGGAAATAACAAACCATTGATATACTCTGCCTTTACAAATTCTAGTGCCTTGCTTCCCATAGACAACAAATGTAGATTGTTCATTTTAAGTGCAGGAAACTGATAGCCTATTGTGTAGCCAAGATGAACAATTCAAAGGTATCTTTCCCTGCTAGAATAAGAAAACCATTATGCCAGAGAACTGTCGTTGTAGTTTTTAATTAAATCAGCGTTTGCTACAGAATAGTATGTGGATTAAACCAGATCAGTTTTACATCTTTACATGACATATATTTCTTAAAATAAACAATGGTGGCCTTATTAACACTTACATTTGCCTGTTTGGCCTAACTGGAGAAAACAGCAATCTGTTCAAACAGGAAGTTGCAGGGTGGTGATTATTTATTATTTTTCTGTGCATTTACTACAAACCATTTCTGAAATTGTTTCATAACAGATGAAATGTCAAGTTGATTCAAAAGCTTTTGATCTGAAGATTTGTGCATGTTACTATGCTTTTTTTTCCTCCATAGAGAGGGGCATGATAGGCCCCACAAAATAGCCTTTATTTAGCAAAGCCTGGATGGCATGAATGGCTCCATGCTCTGAATAGCAAAACATTACATAAATAGCCTTTTTTGGCATGTATGGATGTCTGCAAGCTGTCAAACCAGTGACAACATGGTTTCCATAGTAACTAATGTATTCAATTAAAAAAATTGAAACAACCCCCCCCTCATACACAAAAGCCTAACTATGATAGACAATTGTTCTGTTTAATGCAAAATATGCAGTGGTAGTATCATGTGAAAGTTTGATTTCCACTTGTTTGAGAAGGGCATCTCTGATGCCTATGAGTAATGTTGTCATCTGAAGTACATGGCATTAAAGAGTCTTCTACCATGGAATCATGAGTTTCCATGATTCCAAGAAAAATCTTTGCTTAAAAATGGATTAAATTACATGGCTGCTTGTAAACTATAGAGGGAATGACCTATTATCACTAGGAATACTTGAGTGAAAAAATCAAGCTTGTCATCTCGAACAAATTTATGACCTTTAACTGAAGACCTGGTGGGGAGTGTGGGTATGTGTGTGGGAGGGGTGTGATGTGTGTGTGATGTGTATGCCTATTGACACTTCTCTATCTCTAAGCACTTAGACCTGATTTTTCTTTCTGCCTGTTTCTTTTCTAAATTACAGACTTGGATACATGTGACTGTTGTAGTTGGTAGCATCTTATTTTACTTTGTCTTTGCACTGACTTTCGGAGCAGCCTGCAAAACCTGCAATCCACCATCAAATCCCTATTGGATCATGCAGAAACACATGACAGATCCAGTGTTTTTTCTGGTCTGCATCCTTGCTACTTGTATTGCTCTGATGCCCAGGTACTTTGTTATTTTACAGTTACAAGTTAGTGGTATCAGTTAACTTAAATTTTGTTGAGGCTTTGGTCTTATAAATAGGACCTACTGAAATTGTGATTTCACAGATTTTGCAAAAACCAGCATTGCCTGCAAAAGCAGGCAGTGCCTGTGAAATTCCCAAATCCATGGGGGAAGATAAAACTTACTGAAAAGAAAATGACAGCTCCCCAGAAGGAGCCAGCTATCCTTGGGGTGCTATGGCAGCTTGCTGGGGGGGCGGGGGGAGAAGAGGGAGCTGCCTGCTTGAAGGATTGCCAGCAAGGTGCCTGCTGCCTTTGCCCCTGGCCAATGGTTGGTTGTGAAAAGGTTGCCTGCCATGTGGCCCTGCTTCCTCCACCAATTGGTGGCAAGGGACAGGGTTGCATGATGAACAGCCCTTACAACCAATCAGTGGCAAGGTTTGGGGCCAGCAGGGCACCTCAGCCAATCGGGGGGAGAAGGGGGCTGCTGCACCCCACCCACAAAATGGCTGCTGGGCCCTATACTCAGCCTGTGAAATCAGCAGACAGCCACCTCAAATTTAATATGTTTCTACCTATAAATCAATCTGGCTCTGTAGAAGAGCTTATAAAAGAACTAAAAGTATAAAGAAAATTATACAGCTTATTTATGAAAAAATAGGAGTCACTGTACTAGGGGCCCCTCTAGATGTTACACTTGGGCCATGATTAATCATGTTAATCATGGTATAAATGGCAAAGCATACGTTAAAATGTACATCCAATTTAAGGGTCCACAAGAATGCAAACCAGCCAAATAGATGTTTCACATTTATGGCTGGTTCATATAACACCTTAGATGAAATGTTTGGCACTTTAAGAACTGCCCCAAGGCTGGAGCCAACAACATTGGGTTGTGGACATTCAATTTTCAATTTGCTAGTGCAGGGGGAACACAAGATCATGATCCCAGGATTCCCCTGCACTGGCACCTAAAAAGGGCTATATTGGTATCTGATCTGTGATCGCAAAATCACATCTCCTCCCATGTAGGCAGGAGACACAATTGTTGGGATTGGGAACTAGATCCCATGCTGGCTTTAAGTGAAGATGTGCCAGGGATCTAGGTAGATGTATGCAAGTACAAGATTTCCATAACAGGCTACAGTCTAAATCCTGCCCTTCAAGTTTAAACCAGAAGCTATTTTACACTTTTCAGAGCTCTGAATTAGTCTCCTCTGGCACTTTACTGATAGAAATGAGCACCTGGGAAATTAGGGTGCTTTAAGAATTAGGTTGGAGTTTTGAAGATCTAAATTTTAGACTTAGTCACACATAATCTAGATTTTAAATGGTAGTTGAGCACCAAAGTCCCCCTTGTGAGTCTCACTCATTGAACCTCAGAACACAGTCTTATCAGCCTGAATTTTTATTTGCATAATAGCCCATGTCTGCCAACTTTGACTCAGGTTTTGCAGCTAAATTGTCAGAGGGAAATATAGGCCTGAAACAGATGTGTAAGAAGTTTCCATACCCCTGTGCTGTGCTTGCTTCTGAGTGATTCTGTTTCAGACCTCAGTTTTTGGGGTTTTTTTAATTTAAAAAAAGACTCTTTATGTAATTGCAAGAGCCTGGGAAGAAGAATGCTTTCAACTCACTATTTCAAACACATACATATTCCACTTTTAGGAGTGTATTTTTCATGGTAAATTAAATGCAAAGCGTTTAGATGTATAAATGAGGTTCTTTGAGTGCGTTTCAGTCTCCCAGTGCCAACACCGCACAAGAGTTACATCAGCTCTGCCTAATACAGACCCTTTTGTTTACTTAGTTAAGTGATTGAGTAGAATTATGTCTGTTTACATCATGGGATAACTGTTACATATACTTTTTTCTTGCTTATTCCTATGAAATCCTACAAGGGGCCTGAAATCCATCACTCTCTGTGACTTGAAACCATGTTCATCATTTTGAAGAATTAGGTAAAGAATAAGGTTCTCAAAAGGGTTGCAGGTAGTTGAGTACCCATCTTCTTTAGAACATCACTGGCAGTCCAGTGTCCCTTTCCATTAGAGCCCTTTGAAAATCTTTACCACAATCCCTGATTGAAAACATTACCCAGGCTAAACCTTCAACAAGGCCAATTTAAAAAATATATTAATGCCAAGTTCTGTTCAAAATGCTTTGGCTTTGGAGTATGCCTCTGAACCTCCGGATTGCTTAACCTTCAATACCACACTTATTTACTCTTCTAAGGACCATGACACATGCAACAAAGAGAATTTAAAAGATATTTTGACTACTCTTGCTGGTGTCCCAAATGCCTTCCTAGTTATTGTGCAGCCTCATCATGAGTGTTTTCCATTGAAGAACAGAGTGTTTGTACATATTAGGTCTGATTTTCCACAATAGAATCATAGAAAACTAGGGTTGTATCTCAGGAGGTCATCTAGTCCAACCCGCTGCTCAAAGCAGGACCATCCCCAACTAGATCATTCCAGCCAAGGCTTTGTGTAGCCGGGTCTTAAAAACCTCCAAGGATGGAGACTCCACAACCTCTCCAGGAGATTCCACGACCTCTATGTCAAGCTCCAGCCACTTTGGAAACTGTTACCCTAACTTGTTCTGATGCAAAATTGCAGTCATCATTATTTGTGTGCAAAAGTATACCATCAGAGATAGACTTCCTTGTTTTCTGAGCTACTGCAGCCTTGAGATTGCAGGAGTATTGCATACTCAGTATGCCCCCTCTCCTGTCTCCAAATGCTGCTGTTCAAACTTTTTAAGTAGTGCTGAAAACAATTTAAATCTGCTTCTGAAGGACTTATGTGAAACATTGGTTATATTCTAGGTATTTGTTCAGAGTTCTTCAAGGGACCTTGTTTCCTTCTCCGGTACTGAGAGCCAAGCACCTTGACAGACTGACCCCTGAGGAGCAGAGGGAAGCAATTAAACAATGGAAAGATGTCTGCATTGTGGCTCATAGAGTTGATTTCCAGGGGACTTCAGTGTGTTCCAGCTCTGTGGAAGATGCTGCATCAGAGAAAAGGCAACACCAACATGTCAGACATGTTGCCAGTGCCTAAGACATCTTTTTCAGACCAGTCCAAGAGACAGTTTACAAAGGCAGCTTGTTTCCTATCAGGTATTCAAGTATTCAGGATAAGCCTGGGGACAGCTTGAATTGCAAGAAGGCTGCACTTCTGAACTCCTAAAAGGAAACCTATTCAGAAGCATTTGGAGCTAATAATGCCTGTGCCAGAGCTCTGGAGTTTAGTTTGGAAAATGGTAGCATTGAAATTCCTCTAACCAAAGCAGGTGTGACTTCTGCTTTGTGTGAACAGGATGTTGGAACAGATCCTGCAAAGCCAGAATGTTAACAAATGTTATTATTCTTGGATTCTTAAATTGTGTTTTGCACTACTTAGGAATTTGTGTTTTTGCTTTGTTTCCCTTCCATTAACCCAGGTGAGGCACAGATTGCTTTAGAAGATTGATTTTTTTTTTTTAAGTATAAGTAATTTGTTGAACAAAGATATAAATGAGTGGAAGCATTATACCAAAATAGCTCTTAAAAAACTCACACCATCTCTGGTACATGGCAGTGCTTGACACAAAAGTCCCCTTGTCAGTTCAGTCCCCCTTCGGTTTCCAGTTAGATCTTTGCCATGACAAAAAGTAGAAATAATTAAAATAAGATCTTCCCATTCTAGTGAGTCTCCTGCCTGGCCTCAGCCATGCCATTGTGGTGCACAGCTCCTTCTCACTAATGACTGTGGCAATGAGAGTGTTGCCAACTACCTGCAAATATCCCAGGATCTGGGAACACCTAAACCTCTCCCTCACCCCTTCATCACTAACCCATGCAAGGCCATTTTCACCTGTGCCCACAGAAGCATCTTTCTCTTTTTCATGTCCTTTCTTCCCTGCTCTCATCCTCCCATAACATCACCTGAGCCGCCTTTTCACCTGGATCAAAGTTAATAGCCAGATATCTGTTAGCTGGCTGACAGACATGTTTATTGTTACTATTTCTCCCTTAAAGAATTAGTTCTAGCATCATGCCCTTGACTCCTGCAGATACCAACTGGATGACCCCTGGCTTCTGAACCTGAAACTGGCCACGATGCTGAGGCACAGGCCGCACAGCAAGCATTCTACGCCCTTTAACGTCTATTTAAAATGGCACATCCCTGTGATCTGAGACACAAGCCCGGAAGCGCTCAGAAATCAATGCCTTCACTTCCACACAAGCACTTACAACCAGCAACCTCTTGGGAGGTATAGGGGAAAGGGTGTGGGTTCCTGCAACTATTATTTCAAGATCTTACATGGAGATTATGTGTTTTTCTGGGTGGAACAGAATCACAAGCAGAGCTTGAGCGGCTGAAGCAGACCCCTTCTCAGCATACACAAAAGGGCACAAAGGATAGTAGGATCTAAAATCTGTATACGTGTCCTCAGATGCCACTTACATGGCTAACTTTAGCTTCATAAGCACCAGTTACCTGTCTAAAGTGTGGGTGGATTTCTGCTGTTTTGGGATTTATTAGTTTGCTAGCAGGCTATTTCTAAGCCTGGTGCTGTTCTACAAAAACTGACTGAAGGAGGTTTCTGAAAAGTGGGGCGGGGGGGGCAGGGGTTAGGAAATATATCAGTAATTCTGATTTCCTGTGACTGGTTAGAGCTTGGATTGTGGTTGCAGTTAGGTTGGATTATGAACATAAATAAATCCTACTCTTCCTGATCTATTCAAAATCTAGCTAGACCAGACTTTATTTCCCTAGCATTGTCTGGGATAGCTGTCCCCATCGTATTGTCACTGATGAAGGCAATGGTGACAGATTTCCTGGAAAATATTAATGGAGATACATTAAAGGACTCCGCCCTTGCCCCTTCACAGCACCATCATATTGCTAAGAAGGTCCATCTCCTGTTGCAACTTCAGAAGCCTCTGGGATTGGCAAATTAGGAGGACAGTTATTCTAGAGCATGGGTGTCAAACTCATCCAGCCTACTGAACTGGAGAAGGCAGGCAGTGCCAGACTGAGACGTGTTGCACGTAGTGCCTATACTGGAGCAGCCCTATGTGCTGGATCTGGTACAGACAGCCCATGTTTGAGGCCAGATCCACAGTGCAAAGCCAATCTAGCACAGGCACCCCAAACCATCCCCATGCGATGTGCAACCTGTGCTAGCAGACTCTGCATGCTGCATGTACTGGTTCCAGCATATGCTGCACTGCAGGAGACAGCACCATAGGCCAGAGTGGATCCAGCCCACAAGCCATACTTTTGATACCCCTAGTACAGAGAAGCTTTCCACTAGTTCCAGCAAACCAATGTCTTCTTTAAAAAAAAAAAAACAGAAGCAATTGTACCTAAAAGCAAACATGCTCTTAGCTTTATCTGATAGACCTTGGTTTTAGGCTTGTTTTCTACCTATAGCTAAAGACTTTTTTTTAATAATAACATGCTTACCATTGGAATATGTTCTCATTCAGGAACATACATAATTGTGCATGTGCACAAGTCAATCTTTAGTCAAGAGATCTGAAGTTAAGCGCTCATTTAAGAGCTCTCCTGTGTAATAACATTTTCCTGAATCATCTTCTACCATAAGAACATTGTTCTACCATAACAGTGCCCATTAATTTGTATTTTATTGCCTGATTTCTCCTTTCCTCCTACACTGACTTGATATCCTGCACTGTACTGGTCAATGCCACATTTCCTTCTCCTTTAGCTAGTTTCCTATAGCTAGTGATTTGCTTACCCAGTCTGACGGGCAGCCATCTAATCCCTGAAGCTATCCATTCTGTTTTCTGCTCTTCTAAAATAGCAGCTTCTAGCAGACAGCTAGACAGGCTTCTCCTTGATTCCAGCTGCCTTTACTGTCTCTTGTTTGCAAGAGACAGCCTAGACATCTATTGAGGGTGCTGGAAAAGAGGAATAAATCCAGCAGCATGGAGTAGATTTGGGAACTAGGTTCCTAAATATCTTTTGGGTCCTAGCAATGGGGCCTGTAGGTGGAGAACTGTAGGCATATGTTTCAGCTCAGGCTGACTAAAATCCTGGGCTTTTTTTAAGGTACACCAACTCAAATACCTTCTTAGTTATTGTTGTGCAGCTTCATTATGAGCCAACTCATAGAGCAATTCAAGGAATTACGACAGTCCACTAGTACCTGTTGAAATAATTCAATTCATTAACTGTAGCTACTAATAAATTGTTAGCATTGAGCCCATTTTCTGTTCTGTTGCCATCTGACGGGTTACATTTGCAAATTGCCAAGCATGTGTGTTTATTTTGTGTGTGTGAGTCTTTTGGGATGGGGAGGGGGAAGAGCTCTGTCTCTTAACTGAAGCATGCGTTTTCCACTTCAGTGATCAACATTACTTTATTCCACATCTTTTAAGGCCTCCAGAAGAATTTTAAACAAATGCTGTGAGGTCTGAGCTAGCTGCTGCTTATCTGGCATTTAAGGCTATTCTAAGTTCATACAAATTCAGGTCACCACATGTTAGTAGTAACATTTTTTTAACTGCCTTCTCAGAAGGTAGACAGAAATTAAAAGCAGACCTTTCGAGAAATGAATGGGAAAGTGGTGACATGGTTAATTCTGTAGCAAGAAAACAGCAACAAATCAAATGATTAGGCCAAGCAATGCCTTGATCCCTTTAAAAATCTGACCTGCCATACAGGACGCAAAAAAATTAGAACAGAAATCTTTTCTATCTGATAAGGTTGTTTTTAGCCCAAGACATTTAGTTCCATGATCAGTATTTATTGTGATAAAGGCAAAGATACAGCAACACACGTTATAAGGAGGCAAATATTGACCTAGAACAAGACTTTTGAGACTGCTGAATGGTATGATGGGTGGTATAGATAATGCAAGCTGACAGAAATGCTACTGAGACCAAAGCAAGCTTGAGTTTCTTGCAAAATGTAGTCAGTTCATCCAGCCTTAGAAAGTACAGATGTGTTTCAATGTAGTAACAGCAATTTCATTTGTAGAAAACAGGGGCTACACATGTGCTGCCACTGATACTACAGAAGCAGAATCAGACTCCTGGCACCAAGACCCCTGGCATATGTTAATCATGTCTTAATGTTATTACTCAGCCACATGTTAATGCAATGAATAGCTTGATAAAACAAGAAATAAGCAACAAAGTTATTACACAAAAAATATTCTAATAACTTTGTGACTGGTTCCTATTACAGTATTAATTGAACATGTGGTTAGGATGGGGCTCTTACCCCTGGATGCTTCCCTGTGGCTGCAAGTCCCATCAGCTGATCTGGGCTCCCAGCTACCATCACGGTTAAACACTATCAGCTGGTGGGGATCCCAGCTGCAGGGGGGTGTGGTGCGCCTTCACAGTTGGGCCACCAGATCAGCTGATGGGGCTTCTGGCATGGGCTCCCAGCCATAGGAGCTTGCTACTTGCCGGTGCAGGGGAAGCTCAGTATCATAATCCTGGGCTCCCCCTGTACTGGCAATAAAGCATGTTGGGACTGTATACTCAATCCCACAGTCACACCTCCTGCCATGCACATGTAGTCTGGCAGGAGATGCCATTGTGGAGATAGATTGCACATCAGATCCCAGGGCGCCTTTACTTGCATTTCTGCCAGGGGCCCAAGTCTGAAACTTCTCTTCATTCCAGGAACATAAAGTAAAGATAAGAGCAGGCAGTTGGTCTAACCTCAGATGGGGAAGTTTAGAACTCAGCATGGCAAACCAAGCCCCTGTATGTTTATAGCCACATAGAATCATAGAAGTAGGATTAGAAGGGACCTTGTAGATCTTCAGGTGTGACCCCCTGCCTGAGCAGGAGGAAAACTGGGCTCAAATGACCCCAGCCAGGTAGGCATCAAGCCTCTTCTTAAAGCCCCACCAGGGTAGGAGTCAGCACCACTTCCCTTGGAAGTCGGTTTCAGATCCTAGCCGCCCTGACTGTGAAGTAGTTCTTACGGATGTCTAATCTAAACCTACTCTCCAACAACTTGTGGCCATTATTCCTTGTTATCCCGGGGGGTGTTAAGGGAAACAAGGTCTCCCCCAAACCCTTCTGGTCCCCCCTAGTGAGTTTATAGATGGTCACCAGGTCCCCCCTCAGCCTTCTCTCATGAAGGCTGAACAGGTTCAGGTCCCTTAGCCTCTTACTGTAGGGTCTGCCCTGCTGTCCCTGGATCATGCGGGTGGCCCTCCTCTGGACCCTCTCAACATTGTCCACATCCCTCTTGAAGTGGGGTGCCCAAAACTGGACACAGTACTCCAGCTGCAGCCTGACCAGTGTTGCGTAGAGGGAGAGGATCACCTCCTTGGACTTACTTGAGATGCACCTGTGGATACTCGATAAGGTCCGGTTAGCTCTGCTGACCGTGACCTCGCATTGTCGGCCCCTGTTCATCTTGGAGTCAATGATGACTCCAGGATCCCTTTCTGCCTTCATGCTCTCAGGAAGGGAGTTTCCCATCTTATAAGTGTGCTGCTGATTACTACTGCCTAAGTGCAGCACCCACTTGTCAGTATTGAAATATATCCTGTTTTTGTTAGCCCAGCCCTGCAACCTATCCAGGTCTTGCTGCAGTCTTTCCCTCCCTGCCAACGTGCCCACCTCACCCCAAATTTTGTTATCATCAGCAAATTTAAACAGGTTGTTTTTCACCCCGTTGTCCAAAATGCTGATAAAGAAATTGAACAGTGCGGGCCCAAGGACTGAGACCTGGGGGACTCTGCTGCCTACTTCCCCCCAGGTTGAATATGACCTGTCCACCACCACCCTCTGAGTACAACCCTTCAACCAATTTGCAATTCATCTGACTGTGTAGGCATCAATGCCACAGTCGCCTAGTTTTTTAATGATGGGGTAGTCGACAGTGTCGAAGGCTTTGCCAAGTCCAGAAAGACTGCATCCACGGTGACACCTGCATCCAATGCTTTTGTGACCTGATCGTAAAAGGCAATCAGGTTGGTCTGACATGACTTGCCCCTAATGAAACCGTGCTGGTTGCCCTTGAGAAGAATATATTATGCCAAAATTAACACCTTTATAACAGTGTAAAATTACATCTGCCCAAAGGCATTGCACAGAAATACTTAAATTACACAATCTTTCTGTAACATAACCATAAAAGCCAGTGTTCTCTATGATGACTATTTCCAGAGGAATTATTAACCATCTTACAATTAGAACACAAGAGATATTAAAAATATTTAAAATACTTTTTTTCCATATAAATACTAGTAATGTAAAAGCTCACCCTCCCTGGTTTTGTTATAGAACCATGGGACATTATAAGGGATGTTTTATTGTCAGCATCGACACCTTAGCTGAAGGAATGAGGTTGGTGAATATAAGAGGTTCTCTCTATTATGAAAGCTAATTCGCCACAGACATCCAATAAATTCTCTACAAAACAAAAATGCACAGTATTTTAAATAATTTAACTAAAAAAAAACATTTCTTAGCAGCTGAGTTAGTATTTCAGACATCACCACTTCCTTGGGCTTTTTATTGTTTTCCAGCGGTAACTCAAGTAGACATGATCTGGATTTTTTTAATTTAAAAAATCCCTTAAAATTCATTGTTTGAGGTTTCTTTGCATGGCATAACAAGTGCACAAAACTCTCTTCCTTTTTTTTGGTAAATCACTCCATTTTGAGATGTGGCTTTAAAAGCTTTTGAATACAAGTAAATCTACCTCCACTTGTATTTTGACCTTCAAAATTAGTATTTCCAGAACAAATGTTAGAGTTATACCATAAATATCTGAACGAAGGGAGCTAACCTTAAATTTTTGCAGCAGTAGACAAAGCTGCTATAATAGTTCTTAGAACAAAAAAAGTGTTTGCAGATTGGCAAGTCATTTATGCCCTTCATTTAATGGATGTCTCTTCATGACAGCAAGTTTTGTTCTTTACATAGGATATAGTTTGACTCTAGTTCTAGTCATCCATAGAACTAATCTGGGTGTGTACCCTCACACACACGCACAGAGCCAGATTTCACCATTGCAACACATGGCACCAATGGCCAGCATCGTCTTATCAACTGTCTCGCTATAACTTCTGATGGCAGTAGATCTTCATACTTGTCCACTGCTCATACCCCAGTTGTACAAGCAGTAAAACACAGAAGAAATCACTAAGGCCAGTTTTCTGGCCTGGTATTTTTGTTCCATCTGTGATATTACTGTGAAATGAATGGTTACTACTACCAAAGTATTAGCTTTAGCCTTGCATTGCAATATAAAAATTAACAGCAGACTTACAGCTTTTCAGTAAACCACAGAAGAGACAGTGTCAATGAAACAACTTGAGTAGATTCAAATCCAAAAATCCAAACAATAAAAGGATGGAAGGATTTCATGTACACAGATACATTTATATAACAATATCTGTTCACATAACATTATGGCTAGGGACAGACATTCAAAAAGCCTGAGCCTGAATTGATTCAATTTTAGTTAGTTAAAATTTAATTAGTTAAAAATGCTGGTTAGTCTAACCTGACTAGGCTTAATCAGTTTGTAACTGAACAAACATGAACAGACACCCCAGAAATACAGGCACATGCCTGCAGTGGCTCAGGCTAGAAGCCAGAGGGTGCTAGAGCCGCCCTCCCTTCCCTTCCAAAGTGCTGAGCTGAGAGGGGTGTGGCGAGGCCCTGGCAAGACACTCCGATTAGGGAAGGGTTCCCTTACTGTCCCCTCCCCCAACCAGTTCAGCAAGGAATTGATAACACAGTGTTTATAACACCATTAAAAAAACAACAGAGAGACATTACCAGCTACATGTTGATTCTGCCTTTGTCCTGTCTGCCACAGCACAGACTGTAGCCAGCATGTGGTCTGCTTGCTAATGTTGAGAGGTGTCTGTGTAAGGCAGAGGGGATGGGGGAATCACTGCTTAGCGGGGAGTGGAAGCGGGGGAGGGAAGAGCAGCCTGCAGTCTCTGCCAGAGCTGCAGCTGAGGAGCAGAGGGGAGGGGCCAGCTCTGCTGTGGAGCAGAGAGCCCTGCCCAGCCCAAAGAGCATGTTAGGATGCTGTGGGAGTCAGGTTTAACTTAAGCAAGCAAGGGGCCTGGGACAGACATTTGCATAAACTGGTTTGACCCAAATCATTTAAGCCTGATACTACATCCAACCAGGTTTACCTCAAACCAGTTTCAGCCATTTTAAAACTGGTTTATGTCCACGGAACATCTGTTCGGTTACAGATTTTAAAAAGTTTCTGATCACTTAAACTGGTTTATGTGTAATGTCTGTCCCTAGCCTATATTAGTTTGTTTTCATTTTCAATTTTCCATTAAAGCATTAATCCAAAGTGACTGCAGGTAATTATACTCAGTCTGCCCATTAATATCCTGTATGGGAAAAGTGTAGTACACATCTATAGTGCTTCCACATCTCTCTTGGGCAGCCAGCATTCTCTGGCATATCCTGCCTACCTATGCTGCTCAAGCCAAACCTAGGAAGAAGGTGGTAAAGCTACCTCTACTATCAAGGGCAGAGATCTCAGGAGTTGCAGTTGGGACAGATGTATGGGCAGTTCTCAAGAGCAGTTTCTGAACGCTTTGTAAGTGATACAGATGTACTCACGTATGTAAACATAGGTGCAGACTACACTGAAGATGTTTAATCAATCTGAAAACAATTCAGCACTGCAATGGTTATCAGTGGTGTTGCAAACAACTCCATGCATGTATGCAGATCTGGGTTCAGGACTATTAGAAACAAACCCAGCTCAACTTCACAAAGCTGTCATCTTGCCTCATATCTCTTAATGCATCCTTGCCTTTCACTAAGTTTCCAGAAAGAATAAAACCATATTTATTTTAGATCTCAGACAGTATTTGTAAAATTAATGTCCTTTTTTATTAGTATGACTGGATATAAACACACCTAGCTGGCTCACGTACCATTAATTCTATGTGGAGCTGCAGCTGACAGGAGTAAAACAAGAAATGTGTTTATCACTGTACAAGGGGTTACAGCTTGTAGAGAAATGAATAATTCTCACTGTCATAGGTATGAGAATACAAAGGGAGACAAATACATGGGTAGGAGGAATAATTTTGACTTGAGTCTATATATAATATTGTCATGTGCACACATAGAAAAAGCAGTATAAAAATACATTTATAAAATTACAAATATACTCTTTACATGGAATGTTGTGGCAGAAATAGTTGGGGGGAAAATACTGCTTCTTTCTAACGCCATTTAGGATATGGTTCAATACATCCTTTTTCTGCCAAAGATGGTTGCATTCATTGGTGCCATCAGAGTCTAAGCACAGCTCACCATTTATTTCACTAGGGCAGCTGCTTGAAAACTTGGAGCATGGCAAGGCCCAATTAACTAGGGTGGAAATAATAACATTATTTCAAATAGTATCTCTTGGCAGTGCTCTTATATATATGCAGAATGGTCCTAAGTGTTTCTGTGCTTTTCACTATTCAAAGCTAACTCTAAGACTATACAACACTATTCAAAGCAAACTCATAATTTGGTGAAATTAAAAATCAGGACAGGCTGCTCATGTTACAATAACATCTTTTCTTTTCAATTAGATAAAAAGAGAAATCTTGTAAATTCTGTACTTCATAAAACAACATGCAGCTCTACTCTCTGCACTACTGTATGCTGGTCAAATGGCCCTTTACAGACCCATGGCCTGATTTTCAAGTGTTTTAAACCAACACAGGTCCTTAAATAAGCTACAACAGTTCCCATCAGTCAGGAATCTGGTCCCATGGGATAAAGATAGAGCAGGGTACTGAAACTGTAATTTCCAGACCACCATATTCAAGATGTGTATGTCACTAATCTACCTCATGTCACACAGATTAGGTGCAGCCCTTAACTGGAGAAATTTAGACAAGAGTAAATTCTCTTTTTTACAGTTTAGGGGAGAGAAATACATATAATCTTCTGTTTCATAAACACATGATATAAAAAGAAAATGACCACTGAGGCATCAGGTTCTGTTCCTGAAAGTACAACTGTAATCTGATAACAATTTAAATATAGTTTTAAAGCCTGTGACAATATATATATATTATTTTTTATGAATACAGTGGACATGGGTAAAGAGCATTGTCTTTCACTTGTTATTTGAAGTGTATCAAAAAAGGAGCTACTCAGTTTTAGAGGTAAATATGTAACTAACTATAGCAGTAATTTGAGTGATGCTATTTAATTGGAGTATGACAACATCTGAAACATCCATTTATCAGCTGTCTTGAGGAACTGACCAGATATATGGGAATCCTACAAAAGACAGATTCTTGAAAAGGTCTCATTATGCTTACTTGGGGGCAAACTAGAGATAGTAGAAGTGATAATGTTATTGCAGACCTCAGACTAGATTCACAAGTGGAACTTAAGTTTCAGTGATACAACCTTTAATTTTCAGTGTTCTGAATGGGATGTGTGTGAGCTAGCCTATAGGAAATGCTTCACCCCTGGAAGAAGCTATCTCCACTTTTGGATTCTCAGCCATTGGTCCACTTCTGCCATTAATTGCTTAGGCCGCACAATAGTTCCATGGATAGAGTACTCATTTAAGATAGCAAGACGACTATTCTCTTAAGATATGGAGAGCCAAAGTTCAAATACGCCTTCTACATCACTAGTTTTGAGCCCAGGATCCTCCACAACGAAGGAGTGTGCCCGATCCACCTTTTCTGCTTTGCATATGATACCAAAACATGCATTAAAACAGTAGTAACTAAGGGTGAGAGAGCAGCACATCTGCCCCAGGCATCAATTTATAGGGAAGTGCCAGAACGGTGGCCCCTGGAAAGCCCAGCTGCCAGCAGGTGGGGACCGTGTGTGGTAGCAGCAGCTGCTGCTGCTGGCTGGTGTGTGGGGAGAACATTTCATGGCAGTAGCAGCTGGATCTCTGAGTCTCCAGTAGACTTCTTTGCTTAGCATCTTACCACCACCCCTGTGTTCTCTGGTCTCCATCCAGGGTGTCAATTTTGCTAGTTACACATCTGGCGCAGGCTGGCATTCGAAATTTTCCTCCTTGTGTAAGTGCTCTGAGATGGAGCTATGAAATCATTCTCCGTCTCAGTCAAAGAATGTTTAGTTATTGAGAAACAACTTAAAGAACAAATTGAAATAACAAAAAGAAATTTAAAAAGCCCAACCTGTTGGTTAGGGCACTTTTCTGGGACAGGGGAGATGGGGATTGAAGGCAGTGAAAATTTGAACTGGGGTTTCTCACATCCCAGTTGAGTAATCTAAGCAACTGGATAAAAGGGTGGCAGTGACAACTCATCACCAGTTCATCTCCTGCTGGTAAAGTATGTAGGGGGACACTGATAACGTTTAGGCATGAGATAGACTCCAAGCTGCTCAGTGCTATCAAGACTTATGCAGTTCTGTGCAAGCCAAGTGGCAGAAACTTACTTTACTTAGACAACTCCAGAAGTAGGCAGGTATTCCATTTTAGATTAAGGCAACTAAAGTGGCAGTTTGATGCCTAGGTCTCCATTGTTCTTCGGCATCATTGCTGTGAATGTATTGACTTTACTCTTCATTGCAGGAATTGTGGGTAGAAACAGTATGTGCAAACTAAGTGGATATTTTTATAGGTTTGCTAATCTGTGCTACAGCTTAATTTAGAGGTATGAAAGGCAGAAACTGGCTGAATCTTCCTTTAAGCCTTTTTTTGTTGTGCTTAGAATGGTAGCACAACATAGCTAAAGGAGAAGTCAAAGGATTACAAACATATCAGACCTATCCAGAAGGTATTTTCAGTGGCAGAAGTTTACCAGTTCACTTATACTTAATTTTCCACAGCTCCATGTCAATAACACCTAGAGCTCAGAACTCTCCTGGGTTTCTTGCTTGCTGAATCTTGACTGTTCAAGAGCTGGAGATCTCTGCCTTCTGCCCGTCAGCACAACCCTATACATCTGGACTTAGTTTAGTAGAAAGGTGTGGATGTATATTTGTCTTTCAATCCATTCAACAAAGTGTGACACATTGCTATAAACTCCAGGTCCCAAAACTTTTGAAAAGCAGACAGAGCCCCAAGATGTCAAACCAAACAACGTCCAGCGTCCTGCAGGTTGCTCACAAACAAGAGGGCCTCCACTGTCTCCCTGCAATTCAAGAGGAAAAAATACAGTCTATGGAAGCTGTGTGTAATCAGTGTTGTTACAATGGAGGCTGTGTTTGAGTATCTAGAGGATGTATGAGTTCAACTTAACTCAGTTGAAAAATCTGGTTTATCAGTTCAACGACTTAAGAACATACAAGTCTCTCCAGTAATAGTTTGGTAGCTACATTTATAACAAAACTAGCTGTTCAAGACTCAGACCAATTAAAAAAAGTCTTAATTAATTAACAAAAAGTAATTCTTAAGAGGCACCAAGCAGCAGTTCATAATTCATTTTAAAGTTTATTGCACCATTAAAAATGTATGATTACTTATTTAGAAATGAACACAGAACATGAATCTATAGTGTCACCTTTGTATTTCAACAAGCATCCTGTACATATGTTATTAGACTGTTTTATAAAAGGAAAAAAAAGTCAGTTTCATGTTGCTACCCAGAAAGTGGCTTACCATGCACGAGTCCACAGTGCCAGACTCATAGCCTGCACATAACATCCTGCTGGTGATGGTCTTCATGTCAAAGTATGACTGGCATTGTTCTAGGGAAATAATGCGAACTTCTCCTTCTTGCAGTTTAAAAGGCACTGGAAAAAAAAAGATTCTGTTTTAGTCTGAGTATTGTCTTGTAATGATTTATTTAGCGCTGTCTGAGATGGAAACATTTTTCTACTATACAGACAGAAATATTACATTAAAAGGGTCTGTTAATAAAAAATTATTAAATAAACAGGGGTCGTGCTTAGTAAAGAAGAATTCCTCAGCTCAGAATCCAGGGGACCAGTAGTAGTTTCTGAATGGCCATCAATGGGTATTCAAACTGCTTGAGCCCCAGAGTCAGAAGTGCATGCATAGGGGATGTAACAAAGCACAAGTTGTGCTGTTACTTACACAGGCATGGGCAGACTGCAGAGCAATCTGCAGGTGGCTGCACTCCCAGTCAAGCACAACTGCCTGACTGGGAACAAGGCCAAGCTGTTTCCTATAAAAACAGGGCTCTGAGCAGCATAGCCAGCAGTCTGCTGCAAGTAGCTGAGGAAAGTGCATCACCTGGCTGGAGCTGCTGCTTATAATACCTTGGAGGTAGAGGGAAGGAGTTATGGGGAAGGTGAAGGCTCCTGGATCCTGAGGTATGACCTAAAACTACACCCTGCTGGGGTTAGATGTTGTGGTGGGACTGCTTGTGGCAGGTCAGCTTCCAGGAAATGACACTCCTGTGCCCTCCCCAGTGGAGGGTGAGTAATTAGGTGCCAGAAAGCCTCACCCACCACTGCCTGGGGGGGGGGTGACCCTATGGAAGGGAAAGGCTAGGGGAGCACACCCTGAAGGCAAAACAAGGGCCCAGGTTCACTGTGAGTCCTGAGGCAGGGCCCAGGTTAGGAAGGGACCTAGGGCAGCTTCCAGGCTTACTGCGAGTCCTGAGTTGCATTAAGGAATCAGATGTGAGGCTCCCGAGGGGTAGGCCTCTAAGCCTACAAGGGAGCTAGATGTAGCAATCTAGGCAACTGGATTAAGGGGATTGAGGGAACCAAGAGAATCCTGAGCCAGGCATACAGCCCGATTAAAGGTAGGCAGATGGTTAGCCCTGAGACAAGGGGGCAGGCCAACTATTTAACCGGCCTTGGGACACCCGCTTGTTACAAGGGGTTAGTGCATGTTCAGTTCAAAGAGAAATTGCTTTATGTTTCACCTCTACTGGCTAAATCAAGACTGGTTTTGATAAAGAGCCTTTAGAAATCCTGTTATAGTGCTTTTAGAATGCATAGAAGGTAGCTTCAGGGCTCCCAAAAAGTAAAATGATCTTGGGGATGAATTTGACACAGTATATTTAAGAATGAAGAGGTACAATATCTTTTAGACCATTTAGGTGCTAATGCAAGGTTGTTTCCTACTATAAACCTTTACCACCACTCAAATCTGATGGGAGATTGGAAAGTATGTTCCATTATAGTTTTAACAATATGGAATCAAGATGAATACTTTCAATTTTACACTTCTTCATAATCTGTTACTTTGAAATCTGTGACATTTAACAACACTGGAAAACACTGTGCTGTCATGCCCTAGCCAGCCCCATTAACGTTTACATGTGCTTTGCTGTGCAGTAAAGAACACCACAGTAAGATACTACTTGTAATTACAAGTACTGTCCTACAGCAGAGTTTATTAATTTACTGCAACCTATAGGACACCATGTGTAGTTGCTGAGACTTTACTGTGGAGCTAATTAGGCAGCTCTGCAGCAATTTGCCCAGTGATATTTACTTCTGTATTCTGAGCTGTAGAAAATTAAGTTTCAGTTATATAAAGGAATGGTTTGACTGATGCTGCCTCATGTTTAACATGGCCATGGTAAGTCAAGAGACAGTGGAGGAAGGAAACGAAGAGGAATCCCAACTTTCAGACTACGCTCCCCTGTGGGAAGACCTGAAACTCCTGTGGATGGACCCTCTGTGGCTCAAGGATTAGACTCTTAAGTCATCTCAAGAACCATCTCCAATGAGCCAGGGTAAAAAGCATCCTTGAATTGAGGGCCTGACACTGCCGATGAAGTGAAATATCATTCAAGAAAATGCTGGGAGTGATCTCATTGTCTGTAGAGCTCAGGGTTTACACACTTCCCCTGGTAATAACTCCAAAAAGGGGGAAATATTTCCCCATCTAAGGTGCACTAAGTAGAATGCAACAGGACAGCTGGATTATTTTACTTATGCTGTATGAATTCATTTTATTAATAAAATGTTTATATAATACAAATTCTACTGTCACAGGACCTTAAAGTTATAACAAGAAGAAATGTTTCTGTCATAGCCACTTATGATTGATAGAATGGGTAATATCACAAAGCCACAGTGTGACCCTGAAAGTTTTGTTGTCAACAAAATACCTATTCCTTGAGCCAACAAAAGAAGGCTTGAGCCTGAAGCTTTGCATTCAACTAAGAGCACATTCATCTTCTGATCATTTCACATACTTTCAGGATAGCTTCACATGCAACTTAATCAGGCCACTGACTAGCCATGACAGAACATTTCCTCAGTAGGAACTATTGGATACTCACCATTTTTGGAAAACAATATTGTTGGGCATTTAGACAAAATATCTGGAGTTAGGCTCCAGTTATTGAAAAATTAGGCTCTAAATCACAAAATCATAGATTTTGTATGAACGTTCTGATACATAACAAAGCGCAACAAATGTATACTAAGAGGTAGGCAAAATGATTTTAAACTGGAAGCAAGTATTTGATCAGGTTAGTAGAAGATTAACACATTCCTCCAAAAGTCCGGAAAGTATTCGTCTTACTTTTGTTGCCCATGTGTCCCCAGCCTGTGATGTAGCAGTAGGTATCTGGCTCAATCAACTGTTCCCTGCTTGGTAAGCAGACTGGCCTTACGTAACTTGTCTCATTGATATCTTCATTTAGTTCTACAATGCTGATATCATAGTCAACCACTGCTCTGTTATACCGTGGATGCAAGATAATAGTCTTCACTAGTCGGGTCTGCATGAAGATTGATGGATGATCCAGATTGCTTATACCAAACACCACTTTCCAAACTGCAGCATTCTCTCTCCTTTGAAAGAAAGGAAAAAATAAATTTAAATAAAAAGTTATTTTAGCCACAGCTGTCTAACATAAGTAATCCTATATAAAAAAATAGAAATCATACTTTCAAAATCTGTTAAAAACTAAGATCTGAGCAACAATACAGAATGAATTTTAGTAGTAGATGTTTAGGATTGTGAATCCAAAAAGATGACAAAAGCCAGTAGGGGAAATATAAATCGCCCAAGCAAGGGACTAACTGTATTGCTTTCCTCCGAGTGAATTTAGGGTCACATCTTCCAAAGTTCATAGGTGCATATCTGCTTTGTTAAGCACCAATGGTATTCTCAGAACCACTTGTTACCATACCAGTGAACATGTTTCACCTGGTGGGTATGTGCAAAACCATCTAAGTGCTGATCTAATATCTTCCCAGCTCCCCACATCCCCACAGGTAACAATCTTCTCAGAGGCCTAGTTCAACCCAAAGTCCCACAATAGGTTGCTCCCATGAACAAGAAATGTAATCTCTGCTGCTAGCTAGGGTTACCATCTTAGAGATAAGAAACATGGAATCAAGTCTCTGTTCTGTACGACTTGGAGTTGAGATATGAACTCACATCTCAGGTGAGTGTCCTAACCACTGGGGTGGACATCAGTCTATAAATGGCCCAGTGAAGGGTGGACAAGTATGACCCTTCATGAAATTCAATGGCCATATCCAGGATGTGCCAAGTGCCTATTTCCATTGCAATCAAGGTGTTTAGTATCTTGAGGCCATGATAATCCACTACTTTGGTTATTTTTTACTAATTGATTTCTATAA
Organism: Caiman crocodilus; assembly: GCA_030014935.1. NCBI lineage: Eukaryota > Metazoa > Chordata > Crocodylia > Alligatoridae > Caiman > Caiman crocodilus. The sequence continues at coordinate 49,320,342 of JAGPOW010001338.1, forward strand.
GCCTTTAAAACAACCCAACATTTAACTTTAATAAAGATCTAGTCACTAATGCATACCAAAAAGTCAAGAATCAGAGATTATTTTTTTCACATGGGGAGGCCTAGCAGGTCTATGGTAGGAGGGGGTGTTGCCCAGTTCAGATGTGGACTAGCCAGAGTGTTAAAAATAGTCTGGTCTGTGTCAACAGTGAGATCAAAACAGCATAGCCTAGGAACTATGGACTGCTAAGAGTGGCTGGGCTTTCCCAGCCCCAGGGCTGTGCTGTGAATGCATTCACTAGGCTGAGTTAATCCTTGCTAAGTCAGGTTAACCCCTTGCTCATCTAAAGTTAGTTCACCTCAGATGAGAACTAATTTTAGATGAGGTGTGCCATTTTAGGGTGACCTAAGCCCTGTGATTGCTTGCACACCAGGGCATTTAGATCACTCTAACCTTGGTGAGAGCTATCTAACTACAATGTTTATATGTACCCCACGTCAAGTGTGCTCTGAAAATGCCTAAGGCTAAAAGATCACTTGTCAGTTTGACTTTTAGACACAGTTACCCAAGACTGTATATTTCTGTTTCCATTCTTGATATCTGGATTTTTTTCATGTGGGGAAGTAAACACAATAGAATCAAGAAGATCAAACCAATTTGAGATGCATAAGAATGGAGCCATAAAAGGGTAAGGGCATGAAATCTCATGATGAGAGCTAGTGGTAAATCACAGGCTCTTTGACTTTTCTGTGGCTTAAAATAAAAAAAACACTCAGCATTTACACAGCAGACTGAAGAGGGTTTTGTACAACATAACAAACTTTGCAGACAACTTAATCAAAGCTAGAGATAAGAAGAGAAACAACAGCTTTTTTTCCCAGCAGTCAACCAGACTGTGGTTTTTAATCATCTTTTAATAGTTTTGATTGCAAAATAAAGGCTATTTTCATAAAATAATGAGATCTGCAAATGCTGACATTTCAGGCTACAATTATCCTTTTATTCCATGACTAGTTTGTGACTTTTTTGTGTAATTTTTCATAACAAATTACTAAGAATATTCATGTTCTAGCATGTTTTACAAGCATAGAGCAAGGAAAATAAAATGGATAGCCCTGAGCAAGGAAGTTCACAGCTTGAACTTATTGTCCAAAGGCAGGGAAAAATTATTTGGTATTTTAGTTTTGATCTTGGATGCTTTTATACAGTGGATTTCAAACCCCAGGGAATACAGCATTTAACTCCAGTAACTGAAGAGCATATGGAGGATGTGTTCTATTTCTCCCATCTCAAAGGTCTATGAGGGTTTCAACCCATATTTGTTATAATTAGCCCTCTGCTGAATGGCTACGATACTCACACTGCAGCCTGGATCACAAGCTTAACTAAAGTGTTTCTACCTAATAAGTCTTTAGATAAAATACTACATATTCTCCACTCCTAAGAACATATAAAATATTTGTTTTAAATTTTGTTTTGAATTGGTGCAATTTACCATACAACAACTTAGTAGTTACAAACTGCAACCCCCCCCCCATGTATCATTATAACAATTCAGTATTATCAAACACCTAAGGAAGGAGAATAGCTACTGTCATGTATGAAAGTATACTTTTAAAGGATTTAACAACCTAAAATCTTTTGGCTTATAAATCAATGCCACCATAACACCAGCAGAGGGAGCATAAAACATTTCTTGTAAATCCTTAATGAAAATTTAAGTTTTAAGGTGTAGAAGTTGAATAATCTGTTGTCTTCCCCAAAATTTGGGAATATTTGGGACCTGGAATGAAAATGCTTTTTTAAATATAACGTTCTAGGTACTCCCTTATGTGGTATAGCTCTAATCAGCAATAAATGGCCTGGTTCAAATAGTTAAAGTCCTCCTGAAATCTACAAACTGGGAGGTTTCTTTCTCCTAGATTGTCTCCTCCTTTGTCACTAATGGGTGACACCTCTTACCTGTTGAATTCAAAGGCATTCCAGTGTTGCTGAGAAGTTCTTGCAAAGCTGTAGAAACACTACAGCAATGAATGAAAACTATTGAGATGCTGTCAAATTCTATCAAATAACCAGGAAGTGAACTTGTGTTTAAATTGTCCCTTTAGATTAAAAAAAACAATCAGTTGGTCACAAGTAATTTACAGAGGCTGTCAGAGCAGGGTGAACAAGAAAAGCAGCTGCTAACAGAAAGAAAGTTATCAGGTAAGAAATGTCTCCTGCTTCACATTTCTCTCCTCACTCATCACTAACAGAAAGTAAGCATGTGAATCACAGAACTAGATGGAAGATTACAGCAGAATTTTAATTACTACAGCAGAATACAGCTTCCCACCATAAAAAGCAGATGCTTTGTAAGTTAAGGAATTATTTGGGAACCAACCAAAAGTACCTCCTACCTAAATGATGTTTCTGTGAAAGAATGGAAAGCTACTTTTTCCAAATACTTTCTTCCCCCATTGTTATTAGGTACCTTGTAGAAGGAGATTTGACTTCTTTGCTGAATGATTTCCCAGAAACTGTGGGGGGGGGGGACAGTTATAGGGCACAGAGAGAAAGCACTGTGAGAAAAAAAGACCCAGCAGAGGTGTAACTGGCATGAACATCACGTGCCCTCTGAGGCTGGGGGGGCACAGAGACTGCCCACAGTCGGCAGTGGCAGAAAGCGGGCAACTCCTGCAGGCTGCCACGGCAGTACTGGCAGTGAGGGGGGAGATGGGAGCCACCAGCAATCAGTGACCACCCACAGATGCTGGCAGCGGTGTCGTCGGCGAGGGGAGTGGTGGCGAGCGGCAACCACCCGCAGGCACTGCCAGTAGTGTTGGCGACAGCCAACCTCAGGGTATGTACTGCCAATCTCAGGGGGTGCACATGCACCTATGTGCACCCCCTACACATCACCAATGGTAACTGGTAAGATTTTCACCCTGGACCAGTGTTTTTGTCCCATTTCCATACCCCCCTACTATGGCTGTCACTGCTGCTTCCCTCATTGCCATGTGCTGAGTGCCACCAGTTCTTCTCAACATGGCAAAAGACAGTGGGGGAAGGAGAGAGAGCAACAGCAGCTACACTAGAGGGTCTGAAATACAGGGTTGCCCCCCCCCTCCCCCCCAAAACCCCCATGTCCCAGCAGCAGCATGGTGTCCTTGTGCCTGGGTGCTGCTCCCACTACCACAGTGCAGACTTCTGGGGTGGTTGTCCATTCTGGTTGGTGCCTGTGGTTGGTGTCCTGCTCATCCACTCCTAGTTATGCTACAGAGATCCAGCAATGAGTCCCTCAGGTTAGGGAGGTAAAAGAGAAAAGGTTCAAGCCTTGATTTTTTTTTTTTACACAACTTGCTCAGAACACTTGTTTGTAATTCTGGGATTTTATGTTTGCAAGGTTTATCGATAAGCAGGCTGGCAGGGGTTTTCCCTCATGTTCTTGATTGAGCCTCACCATGATGAATTAACAGAGTCAGTGGTATACCTGTGTGATTCAAAACAGGAGCCTGCTCTAGAGGTGCTGTGCCAAAGGAACCTGAGATTTAGACCCTCAATATCCTGGTGTTTTCACACAGCAGGAAAGGTATAAGAAGCTAAAAGCTGAAGTGAAGTCATTACTGCACAAAAAATAAAGTTATGGAACAGAAATAACTAGCCCAGGGACTGGTTTCCTACTGCCATGATCTGAATGGTGGGGCATAGTTCTGGAGTGTCCATTAACAGCACAGAACCAGCTCTGAATTCCACAGGAGAGAGGTGTCACCCATTAGCGATACACAACAAAAGAAACAGTACAGAAGATATGTACTTAAACACTATCTGGGGGAAAAGCATACCAATGGATGTGACACAGCTCTGCTTGTCTTTAGAAGCTAAATTAACAGACCGTGGTGCAAAACAAAGTAAAGATAATAAACTTTGAGACCAAACATTGTTTCTTCAAAAAGGTGCTCTGGTTAGCATTAAAAAGCCATTGATATCTCATCTCAAAGATGCACATTGGGCACTCTAGCCTTGGGGTATGGAATCTCAGGTTCCACAAGGTAGCAATTATCGGTAAATATTGTCTTTTTAATGGTAACAATCATAATGGAGGTAGCATATAATATTCTTATCATTAGAAAAGGAAACTTCAGTACCTCAAAGAAGTGTTGAGATTATATTACATACACACAAAGTGTGTGTGTGTATAAAATCACTGTTAAATAGATATATAATAGTGACTACTGCCCACCTGTTCCTCGCCATTTTTATTCTGGCACTCAGTGAGATTTATCAGTTTACTACAACTATATGTGACATTTTAATATTATGTCATTTAAAAAGGGTGAGGTTTTTTCTGAGTTTACCAGCTGAGTCAGAGCTACACCATTTACCCTTCATCAGCATCAGGCACCATTTTCAAGCCCATGTTATTTGTTGTTTTGGACAAGAGGACAAGATCATAACCTGCTACTATGCTTATTGGATGTCTTGATATTTTTGCATGGAAGTTATTTATCCAAGTAATAATTTGCATATTAATAGTAAAACTAATTGAGCTCTGCTCACCCCTCAAAGCAATGGGCTACTGTCAAGACCCATTTCTTAGCAATCAAAACACAGCCACATATGTGCCCACTTGGCTCACTCTGCAGAGAGCACTGCCATGGCCACCGTCCTGGGCGGCTGGTCCTGCCACCAAGGATCCTCTTGTACATACGAGCTGCGGGACGACGGCCACAATCTAAAAAAGAAAGGAATGATTGAGTTCATTATTCAATACTATGATACACACAATGGCCCTCAAAATATCTTCTGGAAAAAATTTCCAGAGGGTTTCTCCTGGGGAAAAAAAAAATCATAAAATACATACATAAAAATGCAGACCCCGACATTTTAACACTATGCATACCAAGCCAAATTTGTTCCTCATTTCACTTCAGTGGATTTTCTCCAAAGATTAACCGATCTGTTCTATCCAGGTAGATGAAGAAATAAGAAAGAGTAAATTGGAGGAGTTTGCCTTTTTATGTAAAGTGGAACCACCTGTCTATCCTTGAATAGAGTGATTCTTTTTACAGCATACATGTCAGCCACCATCATACAGTGGCCACCTTATGGTACAGGCCAGAACTGATCCTGAAGGACTAATGGTGGTAAACTTTTGACCAAGGTTAGAATCCCAAATTGGAGATGTGCACTAAGGCTGTGAGAAGCTTCAGTAGCCGATTTGATTTGGAGGAGATTCAGCCCAATTTGACAGCTGAATCTCCAAATCCAAATCAAACTGGGAGACCAATTAAAAGGTCCAAATTGAATCAGAAGCCTCTGAATCAATTCAGAAGAGATTCAGCCATAGACTGAAGAGGAAGCAATCCTCACCACGCTGAACACAGCTGCCTCCAGCTGCTAAGTCTGTTGTGGTGGGCAGAGGGGGGAAGGAAGGGGCATGGGGACACAGGATGCAGGCTTGGCAGTGGTGGGAGTGGGAGTTATGTCTGCCACTACTTGCCCGGCAGGGGCGGGGGGGTCTGATGCAGGCACAGCTCGCTCCAGGCGTAAAGGGGCAAGAGCCCCCGCTCCAAGCACTACCATGCCTGCATCCCATGCTGCCCTGTGCCAGTTGGGCAAGTGGCTGTAGCATCTGCATCCTGGGACCCCTTGCACTGGCTGGCCTGGCAGTAGCAGTAGCAGCGCCAGCATCCTACGTCACCCTGTGCTGGCTGGGCAAGCAGTGGCACTGCTCATATGCTGTGCCCCCCTGCACTGGCTGGGCAAGTGGCAGCAGGGCATCCCAGTCCCACCACTGCCATGCCTGCATCCTGTGCTCCTCTGTCCCCCACCCCAAGTCCTGCATCTCCAGCCTCAATCCCTCCCTCCCCCATGCTCCTTCCCTTCCCCCTCCATCCACTACAAGAGATTTACCAACTAGAGGCAGCTGTGTCCAGCATGGTAAGGACTGCTGCCTGTTTAGTCTATGGCCAAATCTCTGAAATGGCGCCAAATCTTCGGATCTGATTTGGCTGAATCGAATCGGGACGGTGATTCGAATCTCTGAATTGAATTACTGTTCCTCTGAATCAGCCAAATCTGAATCTGAAGCAAATACTTGCCGCTTTGCACAGGCCTAATGTACACCATACTACCGACTCAGCTGCAGCAAACTATACTTGTTTTGCTTATGGAAATTACTAATGGAAAATACCTATTTTCTCACATACAGGGAAAGTTTATTACTAGTATTTCAAGTGCTCTGTCCTTTCTCCTTTTAAATAATCACCACCTCCTTTGAAAATTATATCCTCACCTTACAAATGTCATTGACAAGATATTTTCCATTACACAATTGGTCAGTTATCATTATTTAAACTCTTAGCACTTTCTTTTAGTTCCTTCTTTTAATTCTTGCTTTGGGAGGTGGCAAACTGTATTGTTTTGTTTTCATCCTCTTCTATAAAACCTGTCTGATTTAGACAGTAAACTAAAAACATCAGCTTCTGCAGTCCTTTTAGAATCAATCCCCTCTGGGAAGATATCCTACTTCTGCACATATACAGGTCAGTTATGAAGAAATAAACTAGCAAAGTCCCTATTTTCAATCCTTGGCACATTCCCTTAAATAACTTCAAGGGCAAGGATGCCTGTGTTGCTTTAAAGATCTGTGCATGTATTGTGTTGTAAGCAGGAATCACCCTCAAAGAGTCCTGTGATATGATTTTTCTAGAAATAATAGTTAGTCAATTTGTTTCCTAAATTTAGGTCACACTTTTTAACTAATCTCTCTCATGTCTAATTTATTTATTTAAAATGTTCTTTGCAAAAGCTTTCCAATGTGGAGAACCTGACCTCATCCCAGCTGAAGAACTGCTGCATTTTCAAACCTATTACATTTGCATAGTCTGCTGTGCATGTAAATTTGATCTGGACTTTCTTCATTAAGATTCCCTAAACCCCTCACATTCACATTAGCAAGTGGATCACAACCTGTATTCCCAAGTCAGCTACCTATTCTTGACTCACGTCCAACACTGACAAAAGTTTAATTTAATTGTCAGAAACATGGCCACTGACAAGATCAATGCCATGAAGAACTTTATCCTTTTGTCAAATTCCAAGTCATAAGGCATTAGAAAGGGGATATCAGTGCAAACAAGTATTAAAATTGATTCTGAGCCAAGTTCTGATTTCAGTCAGTCTAGTGTAAATCCACAGTAACTCCAATAAAAGCAGAGGAGTTACTTCAGACTTAATCCAGGTGTAACTTAATCTGGCACTGTTTTATTGGAATCTATGTATCAAATTATGAGGTTCTTTCATGGACAATTTTCACTGAAATTCAAGAGAGTCTTCCTTGGTAAGAATTGAAGAAGAATTCTAAGATGTGTAAAATGCATATCCTACAAGTCTTACAAAGGGAGGACAAGTGTAGACCAACCCTGTTCCCCTTGAAATCCATGGTAAACTCCCAATTAATTTACTAGGGCCTCGTCTACTATCTGCAGCAGACAATAACATACCCGAGAGGTGAGAAAAACTGATCGTACCAGATGTTGTGGCAAAAAGAGCTAATGCTAAACTAATGAGTGAGCAAAGGTAAACAAAATATAAGGAGAAATACATATTAAGTATTTACCTTTAAAAATATATTCAAACACATCTTTAAAGTTACATGCCAAGGAGCTCCATGGGAATATGTTTTTCTCTTACCTTCTTTGGTACAAAGAAGAGACACTTTGCTTCTGGTTTGACATGACTGCCTAAATGTCAAAAAAAACTCATTGTGAAAATCCTATATTGATCACTTTACTTATCATCCAAATTGTTATATCTTCCCAATGCAGGTGCACATAACTCAGTTGTTAAAATTAACCCACACGGTATAATGTAACACAACAGCTCCAGAAATTGCCCTGGCTTCCACTTCGTTTCTGGAGGTAATTTAAAACATGAGTTTAGAGCTATAAGACTCTTTATGAGTTGGAGATTACCTCTTTGGAGATTACTTCTCTCTTTTGGTTTTAACCCAACAGTTGAGATCAGCTGGGAAGTGAACCTGACAATGACTAACTTTGGACATCTGAAGGCAGAAGTCACTATGAGAATTCTCTCGCTACTTATATCTGAAAGATAAAATTTTTTTTAACTTTTTTAAATTCAAAAGCAATTTTTTATTTTAAAAAAGGAATTTTTTGCCCAAAGAATGTTGTTTTTTTGCTGAAAAACCTGAAAGTTTAAAAAAAATTAATGTAAATGAAAAATGTTTGGGTTTTTTTACAATGAAAATGTTCAGGGAGTGAAAGGCAGAGGGAGGAGATTCATTTCTTGACTAGTTTATAGCTATTTCCATTCACTGGTTTGATGAGGCATCTCAGAGAATGTAAGTTTAACTGTATGCATGACTCTGAGGATCATGGCCAAGATGTTGCTATATATATTTTCAAATATTTATCTATGTTCCTTGAGAGGTTGTGATGGACATATACTGTAGTAATGGGGAAAAATACATAAGAAATGTTTGGATTCCACAGACAATACCACTTAAAATGTAAATTATTTTTAAATTAAAACTATAGTAATAAATAAACTAAAGCAATACATAAATCAATGTTATGCTCCTATTTTATAAATCTGCCTAATTAACAATTACTAGTTAACAGCAACTAGTAAAAATACTGAGATTGTGGGCATGTGTGGAAAAGAGAGAAAAAGAGCAGAGAGAGACCAAAGAGCAGAAAAAATGTTTCACTCATGAAAAATAAATATGCCATAAGCTACCAAAAATAGTACAAGCTGTTAAAAAGAAGCTTTTCATTGTTAAGTTTGAACAATGCTGCAATAATATTAGTAAATAGTGTAAAACTGCATAATGTAATAAAACTGTACTGATAAATATTAATGAAGGCACGCTAACAACTTAAATTTACATAGTATTTTTCAAGCAAAATGACCTCAATGCATTTCACAAGCAAACATATACATAAAATACTGTAATGAATAAATACCCCATACAGCACCAACCACTATGGTGCCTACAGATGTTAGAGGCTGCACTCTAAACACATGGCTCTTTATACAAAGCACCATGGCTAGGGACAGACATTCAAAAAGCCTGAGCTTAAATTGATTCAATCTTTGCAGGTTAGTCTAACCTGGCTAGGCTGAACTAGTTTGTAACCATGCAGACATCCCCTATAGACTGAAGAAATGCAGACAAATGCCTGCAGTGGCTCAGGCTAGAAGCCAGAGCTGAGGAGGGGTGTGGCCAGGCCCTGTCAAGACACTCAGATTAGGGAGGGATCCCCACCATCGTTGTTGATAACAGAGCACCGAGTTACAGAGCAGAGAGTTACTCAGGGAGTTGTTAGCATTTAGTACCCATTCAACAAAACAACAGCCTCATTAGTTCAAGCTCTTCTTAAACAACTTTGTCAAAGGAAGGAATGGAGTAACATTACCAGCTACCTGTTGATTAATTCCTAAGCCAACACTGTACTGTCTGCCTTAGTCCCATCTCCCACAGCACGGGCCGTAGCCAGCCAGCATGTGGTATGCTAGCTAATGCTGAGAGGTGTCTGTGTAAGGCAGAGGGGAGGGGGGAATCCCTGGTTGAGCAGGGAGTTGTGGGGTGGGAGGAGGGCAACAGGCAGGAGGAAGCCAGGCAGATGCTGCTGTGTCTGCAGTCTCTGCTGTAGTTCCAGACAGGAACTTGATGTGGGGGCCAGCCCTGCTGTCCTGGAGCAGAAAGCAGAGCCCTGCCCAGGGCTGCAAAGCATCTGGGATACTGGGGGATCTCTGGCTCAAGTTAAGTCAAGAAGGGGGCTGAGAAAGACAAACTGATTTGACCCAAATCAGTTAAGTATGATACTACATTCAACCAGGTTTATCTCAAACTAGTTTCAGCCATTTTCATACTGGTTTATGTGTACCGAACATCTATTCTATTACACGTTTAAACCAGTTCCTGATTACTTAAACCGGTTTGTGTGTAATGTCTGTCCCTAGCCCATGAGTTAAAAGTCCTGCCCCCAATCTAATAGTTGTTTACCAGTTGGGTCAGGGGCAGAGATTGAACCTGCTTACACTGGCCTCAGCCTACCTGGCCAGCAGGCAAGGATGCACAAGCAATCTCCAAAGAGACTACCCATTTTGCCAGCCCCACCCCCGCTGCCAGCTCTAGAGGAGAGAGCAACATCCAGCTGCTGGCTGCTTTGCCTGGCCTAATTTGGAGGGAGTATGGAATGGATCCCCCTTACCTGTGTTCCCCCCCCAACCCCCAGCTACCCTGTACCCTAGGGTACTGGGGGAGCTGGGCTAGGCCCATGAAGTGAGGGGGTTCTGTTCCCCACCCCTTTCATGCTGTGCAAAGAGATGGCAGCCCCATGCTGCTCCCATTCTCAAGAGGTCCAGACACAGATGGGGGATGGGAGTGAAATAGAGCCCCCTCACCTAATATAGGGTTACCATACATCCAGATTTTCCCAGACGTGTCTTCTTTTGAGGTCCTCCTATGTCTGTTCAGGCAAGTTTTTTGGGTTTTTTTAAATATCAACAATGTCTGGAGTTTTGCTCCGTCTCTACCCAGCTTGCCCCAGCACGGAGCTACTTGCTGCTAGAGCAGGGAGGGCAGAGCGATTGGAGGCTGGGGCATCATGTGGTCTACACGTATGACCCAGCAGCTGCAAGTAGAGGGGAGTGTGTGTGTCTGTGTATGTAGTGTGCATATGTGCCTGCCAGTGCTGGAGCTGCAGCAGGGCAAGGAGGTGAGAGAGCTGTCTGCCCCTCCAGTGGGGTACAAGGATGCAGCAGGGACCTGCATGGGCAGCAAGGCATGTGGGGAGGCGGCAGGGGGCTGCAAGTCAGGAGTGAGGGGAACCAGCAGGGCTGGGATGGGGCATAGGCTGTGGGTCAGAAGTGAGGGGTATCAGCAGGGACAGTGGGGGTGCTGCAAGTTAAAAGTGAGGGGCAGCAGCAGGGCTGGGGACCTGTGATTTGGGAATGAGGGGCAGGGGTAGGGCATGGGCATATCACTGCCCCCCAACAGTCTGCCCCTCCCTCTTCTCTCCCACAACAGGTGTCCCCTTTTCTGAAGCTGGAAATATGGAAACCTTACCCATCCCACCTGGGGTAGCTGGGGGGAGGGGAGAGGAGGGGATGACACAAGACGAGGAGACTCCATTGCACACTTCCCCTTCCAGCTCAGGTCAATGACAGCTGGGTACTTCTCCTTTCTCTCCCCCCCGAATCACAGCTCTGTCCCAGCATGAAAAATTAACCGTCGAGGGAACACAACTTCCCTATGGTACTCTGCTGTAGAGCACCTTAATCTAGTAGCTGATTTGAGAGGGGTTAATTTTTTTCATAATTAGCCATTTTAAAAGTGCTCTACAGCCATGTACATGTGTTATGTCGTGTCTGCAGAGTGCTTTCAGAGGCCTGATTGCACAAAAAATGTCACCTGTGTAAGCACTCAGTGTTACACTACTGTTTAAAACAAAAAGGTAAATGCTACTGCTTTTATCTAAGCCAGAAAGTAATTTATCCGGTGTGAATTTGGCTAGTTTGTATTCTTGGCAAAAAATGACATAAAAAAGACCACCAGTGGTCAGAACTAGGCTGTATACATCATTGCAAGAGCTCTGTCTTAACAGGATGGGTTTTCAAATGTGTTCACGAATATAGGTACTAATCCAGTTTTGGTGCAAGTCAGCACAATTTAACTGATGTACAATTACAACAAGTTTTACCAATATTTAATACATCAATAATTCAAGAGTTTCTTAATAGTTACCATTTGTACCCTGTCCTCAGAATGACTTGAGACTAATACAGCTAACTATCTACCTCAACCATTTTCTAGACATCTATCAAATGTTAGAGATAAGTCAAATTTAAGAGTAATTAATGGAAAAGAAATTATATGCCCAGAATCTCATCATGAAAATCTGAACAAGCTTTAAGTGTTTCTTTTCACAAATACTGTCTTTTGAACATATACAAAGTCTATTTTAAGGAAAGAAGACAGTGGTGTTCAAGCCTTTTTTTACTGGCTAGATTGTTCCACCAGTGTTATTCTTTCTGTGATGCTTTGAGTCAAATTCAAAGTTTATTTGTACTCCAAGAACCTTACTAATCTAAAAAACGCTACAGCTATTGCACAGTTGAGGAAAATATCTGTCCCTCTACAGCCTGAATATATAGACTGCAAAATTCTGTCCTCAGAGATGCAAGGCTAATCTCAGCAAATATATTATGCTGTCCCTTACATACATGTAACTCTGAAGAAAGTTTTGAAAGCAGTTCTCTGTATAAAAGGACTGTGAAATATCATCACTGAGACCAGTCATGCACTTGAGAACAGAATTTCTCTCTAAATGTTTTCTCTGACTTGTGGTCCATAGCCAGTTTCCAAAAGGAGGAAAATATGAGATGAATGTGTGTAAAATGTACACTCTGCTATCATCATTTGTCAAGTTTCCCTCTTCAGAAATACTGATGATGCCTTCGTTAGCCTCTGCCAGACTTTTAGGTAGCATAGTAAAATGGCATCTGGCATTAGCAACAATACATGTAAAAGCTATTAAACATTAGGCTTGCAAGAAGAGTCATAGACAGACTAATGTATTTCTCTCCTTCAGATCATACAGTTTAAGCAGTCTTGATACTTGTCCAATCTGTCCAATCATAAAAGTTACTTTCTTGGAGAACAGAAATTAGTACCAGTTTTCATAGTTGGATACAGAATCATAGAAAATCAGGGTTGGAAGGTACCTCAGAAGGTCATCTAAATCAGCATGTTTCAGTCCAGGGGTTCTCAACTTTTTTCTGACCAGGACTCATTTGCAAAGATCCATGGCCTGTCCCAACCCACACTCCCCTGGCTCTGCTGGTGCTTGACCCCCAGACTCCTGCCCTCTGGGCCATGCTAGGGCCCCTCACTCCCAACCTGCAGGCCCCTCCCCACAGCCCTACCAAAAGGATCCTAGCTGCCCCTGTCCCACTCGAGCAAGGAGTGCAGTGGCTTCAGCGGTCTGGCTCATGTGAGCGGCAGCAGAGCAAGTTCAGCTCAGCACAGGCTGGAGGGAGGCTCCTGTGCTGCACCAGGCAGTCTGGTCACAGCACCTCCCATCCCCTGAGCAGTGTCTTCTGGCTGCCCTGTCCCCATGAGCACAGGTACTGACCCTGCTGCTGCCAACCTGGCCATGCAGCTCTCTCCCCTGCCCCTTCCCCCATTGGAAGGGGAAGGTGCCTTCCTGCTGCCCCTCTGCTCTGCTGCATTCTTGGCACCTGGCCACATTCCTCCAGTGCCAATCGCCCCAAACAGCCCCTTGCAGGCTGGAATGATGTCAAGCCTGCAAGGGGAGACCCACACTTTCCCACGCTGATTTGTCCATGACCCTTTCAAATATTCTCACAACCTACTTTTGGGGTGTGACACATGGGCTGAGATTGACTGGCCTATAGATGGACTAGATCAGCATGTCTCACCTTCATCCTTGGCAAAGTCTTTGAAAAGATTATTAAGGCTCATATATGTGAGAGCCCAGAAGGAAAAATTATGCTGAGGGCAGCAAAGCTAACTGTACTTTATCGTGCATCAGCAGATGCATGTCAAACAGAACCAAGGAGGTGATACTTCCCCTCTATCGGGTGCTGGTTAGACTACAGCTGGAATACTGCATGCAGTTTTGGGCGCCGCACTTCAAGAGGAATGTGCATAACCTGGAGAGGGTCCAGAGAAGGACCACTCCTATGGTTAAGGGCTAGCAGGCCAAGCCCTATGAGGAGAGACTAGGGCACCTAGACCTCTTCAGCTTCCACAAGAGAAGGCTGAGAGGCGACCTTGTGGCTGCCTATAAGTTCATCATGGGGGCACAGAAGGGAATTGGTGAGGTTTTATTCACCAAGGCGCCCCCGGGGGTTACAAGAA
>JAGPOW010001338.1:49334317-49353712 GCA_030014935.1 Caiman crocodilus
TGAGAGGCGACCTTGTGGCTGCCTATAAGTTCATCATGGGGGCACAGAAGGGAATTGGTGAGGTTTTATTCACCAAGGCGCCCCCGGGGGTTACAAGAAGTAATAGCCACAAGGTAGCAGAAACCAGATTTAGACTGGACATTAGGAAAAACTTCTTCACCGTTAGAGTGGCCAAGGTCTGGAATGGGCTCCCAAGGGAGGTGGTGCTCTCCCCTACCCTGGGGGGTCTTCAAGAGGAGGTTAGATAGGCAGTTGGCTGAGGTCATCTGAGCCCAGCACTCTTTCCTGCCTATGCAGGGGGTGGGACTCAATGATCCACTGAGGTCCCTTCAGGCCCTAACATCTAGGAATCTATGAAAACCCCTACTCAAAGCAAGACTATCCTCATCTATATCATCTCAGCCAAGGCTTGTCTACCTCCACCTCTAAGGATGGAGATTCTACAGCCTCTATGGGTAACCTATTCCAGTGCTTTACTACTCTTCTAGTGAGAAGGTTTTCCTCATATCTGAGCTAAACTTCCCTTGCTGCAACTTGAGATCATGTTTCTTGTCCTGCTACCTGCCACTATTAAGAACAGTGTACCTCGACCCTCTTTGTAACTACCCTTTCAGGTAGTTTAAGGCTGCGATTAAATCCCCCCTCAGACTTCTCTTCTCCAGACTAAATAAGCCCAATTCCCTCAGCTTCTCCTCAAAAGTAATTCACCCCAGCCTCCTCACCATTTTCACCACCCTCCACTAGACTCTCTCCAATATGTCCACATCTGTTCTGCGGTAGGGGGACCAATAACGGAAACAGGACTCCAGATGTTACATCACTAGTGTCAAATAGAGGGGGAATTATTATTTCCTTCAACCTGCTGGCAACACTCCTATTAATACAGTCCAGTAAGGTGTTAGCCTTCTTGGCAACAAGGGCACACTGTTAGGTCATATTCAGCTTATCGTCCACTGTAACCCCCAGGTCCTTTTACAGTGTGAATACACAGACTGCAAAATTGTCCTTGGGGATGCAAGGCTATCTTACTTGGTCATTCTGGATGGGCATACTTCTCATCCTATGCTCAACACAGAACAAGGCTAATTATGATAACCCCCAAGGGGGACCTATTTTAAGCTATTCAGGGCTGAAGGCCCAAGTGGCTTGTCTGACTTGAGAAGTCTAGTGACAACTGCCATGACTATTATCAACCATTTGCCAAATGCATGGTCAAAATTATGTTGGCTTACCAGATTTTCCTTTATTCTTAATTTAAGATGAACTGAAATAAATTGTATTCTAACCTTCCCTCTGAGTTAGCTAGGTTCTACTCAACCTCTTATCTTCTGACTCAGGAGATGTCTACACTGCAAGAGAACAGCATATCATAAAATACTAAATTCACTTTAAATGAACTAGCTCAGGTACCAGAAGGTAGCTAGCCATAGCAGCATAGAGCTAAGCATAAACTAATTGATTCTGCCAAGAAACAAGCTCATTCAAAGCAAGCTTTTTTATCTTTCCACTATATTGCAAATCTTGAGAAGATGCCTTCTTTCCAGGGAACAGATCTATTTCTGATTAAATGCTTTGTGAATTTTTCCAGTGTAATTTATCACCTGGCTATTGATGCTTCTACAATACATCAGTTGGCTTTATGAGCTGGCATGACATACATTTTCTTTCAGTTTATGAAGCTGTCATTGTAACCTTTGACAGTTTAGTATATTGCTTCACTGTCCTAGTCCAATATCTTCGATATTGCCGCAGTTATAGCCTGTTCTCCCAACTTCAAGAAAGTTTCTAGAATTCACTTGTCTGCAAGCGATAAGAAGCAACTGCTTCTTCAACTATTCTTCTCCTTGATAATAGGTAGAATTCTCTTTTATTTGTTCTGGTTCTTAAAACCAGAAATCCTCTTTTATTCCTGAGCCTAATCAGAGAGTGACCTGAGGGGCCTTAAGTGTCCCAAAAGAAGGGGTCTTTCAAATTCCAATGATCATTTCTAGATCCAGGGTAACTCCCTCTAGAAGCATAAAGCTGAAAGAGGTGCCAAGAAGCAATTCAGTCCAACACACTACACTGAGGCAGGATCAGGTAAGCCTAGATCACCCCCTACAGATGTTTAATCTGCTCTTACAAAACTTTCAATGAAGGATATGCCACAACATCCTTAGGTAGTCTGTTGAAGTTTAACCACCCTAATGGTTAGAAAGGTTTTCCTAATACTCAGTCTCAATCTTTCTCTGCAAATCTGCTGATTTGTTCTTATCCTTGCTTTGGGACCATGGCAAACAATTGGTCACCATTCCTTCAATAACAACATTTACGTATGGAGAGAACATTATCATGTGCCCATCCCTCATTTTCTTTGCGAACTAATACTCAGTTCCTTTCCTCAGGGTTCATGTTTTCTAAACCCCTCATCAGTCTTTCTACTCCTCCTCTGGACTCTCCAGAGGAGAGTCTGGTTTCTTTCTAAGACTAATGTCTTAGTCTTGCAAAGGCACATGCAAGTATTTAACTTTATGCCAGGTGAACAACCTGCAAACAAAACTTCGCACTATTCAGGTCTAAGGACCAAGATCCAACAAATTGCTGAGCTCCATTGTGAAGTGCTGAGCAAATTTTAAATTAAATTTGATAGTCTGTTAATTTTTATAATGCTACCCCTTTTCACCAATAACATCTGACCCCTTCCAAATCATGAATGGATGAGAGCTAAAGACATGTCATTGTCAAATTCCCTTGGTATGGAATCATATTTATTTTTCTAAATGTAATCATTATTTCATTAACTAGCCAATGATGCTCTGCTTAGAGTTTATCATAAAATGTATATTCTATGAAATCATTATCAAACAGGTAATTAGATTCATGAAGAAGATCCAAAAAGAAACTGAAGTTAACTCATTTTAGAATTTTCCTGATTGGTGTTTGGTGTTTGTATGCATGCATCAGCAGATATCTTGCATACTCCAAACGAAGATGGAAGATTTCATCCTCGCTTTCTAAATTTTCCTCCACAGCATTGAAGTACACATCATCTATATGCACTAGTTTCCTTACCCTTTCACTAGAAGTGCATGTAATGTAGAGGCATTTCTATTCCTCCAGTCTGAGTGCAGTTTTAGCCATTTCTGATGCAGTAGCTCTTCATCTTCTTGTACAATTTCTGTTGTAGGCAATCCCCTGAAATGAATAAAAACCATCCATGAATCTTTAATCATCTGTGACTTTGACTACCCCTACATTACATTATGGGAGAGAAAGATACTTTTATTTCTCCCCTGTACTCCAAAGATAGCCAACTGATTTATATGCAATTGAGGGGAAGGGGTTTGGTCAAAGTCATAGATCCTAGGATTTTATTACTATTCATGAGAAATTTTCTAACAACTAGGAGCAGGAATGAAGGTGAAAAATGGAAATTTCAAGGGTTTTCTCTGATGGCATAAAATGCATATTTTTATATATGCCTTTTCATTCCTGCTCCATTTGGATCAAAATGTAAATGAGCACATTCAACATGTTCTATTCATCAAGTTCTTTCCTCACAACTATTTTCCTAAATGTATCATAAATATGACTGTTTGCCTATCAGGACTGATGATTAGATGATGATCCAGTTGGATTCACGCTGATCATGGGAACCCCCCCCCCACCCAGGAGAAAATTTTAGGACAAAATCAAGAATCTCTTCAATGACAAACAAGGCTCAGTAGAGACAAGAGTTGGAAGATGTTCAAGTTCAGTTTTCTTCTTCTTTTGTCTTAAGGTGAGCAAAACTTTCGGTCTCTGAAGATCTCTGTTCAAAGGCTATTGATACAAAGCCTTCAATCCTCAGGCACATAATTAATGCTATGGTGCTATACATCAAGTGTTGGAACATCAGAAAATCATATATATTTCTCTTGAATTAATTTAGGATTTAGGAGAATAGTGTGATGACACTTAACTTCAAGAAAGATTCCTGTTTAACCAATATATAAATGGTTAACAAGTTCTATTTATAGTGGGGGATACAAATCAGACATGTAAATAAATATCAGACCATTCCATCCCAAAATATGAAAGCCTTTTACTAAAGGAAGTAGCAGGTTCTCAAGTTAAACTCAGCAACATGAAGATTATTCTTAGATTTTGATTTCAAAACAGTTGTTCCACCTGTGCGCTACAATGTTAACCATGTCAATCAATCAATCATAGAGAAGTAAGGCTGGAAGGGACTTCAAGAGATCATTTGGTCCAACATGGGATCAAACCTGCAACCCTGGTGTTATTAGCACCAGGGTCTAACAGAGTTAAACTGTCAAAATAGGTAACTTCCTTGCTATATACATTTCATTGCTATGAAGTTGACTATCATCAGCCTAAAAGCTTGAGAGAAACATGTTTCTGAATATTTCCTATTCATATTTCAGTAGAACTGAATGGAAAATGTGAATTTTTTTGTAATTCTAGACTTTTCCCACTCTATACCAGGACAAAACTGAGTCCCCTTGAAGTTTGACAGGATATTACATTCATATTAAAGCTAGCACATACATTCCTATGAAAAGTTGCAGTTTGGATAAATTTACATTTTCTTATCAAAATTATTTTACTGGAAAATTCCTGGCCATACTAGTTGTGAGGTAGTTTGTAAGTTCCCTCTAAAGTTCAGCTACAGCAGTTAACTGAGTCCAGTTCTGAAGTTCAGCCAAATGCTGATTCCCAGGCGTACACCTGAGTAGCCACTTAAGCTACTAAAATATCCATAGGGTTGGGAGGGGGACAATGAGTGTTAAAAAAGCAGACAGGAAGTAAGAGGGTACAGTTAAATCCCAGACTAGGAGATGGTGCATGACTAAGTCCAGACAATCAAAAAGCCGGAGACTGAATTGATTCCATCTTTGCAGCTTAACCTAAACTGCAAAGATTGAACCAATAATGAAATAAGCAGACAATCGCTCTTGATTCAGGAAATATAGCTACATACAGCCAGAAGTCAGGTGGATGCTACAGCAGGCCCTTCTGGCATGTAGCCAGTGTGGGCTGTGTATTCACTTCCTTTTCCTGCTGCACCTGAGGTTTCTGGGATTTGCAGCCCACAATCATATCAGCAGGATTTCATCAGGGTTGCTCATCACTTTCTCTTCCTGCTTCCAGATGCCTCTGGGATTTGTAGTCCACAGTTGCAACCAGTAGAGTAGGGTAGCTATGTCTCTGGGGGGAGGTGAATTTAACACCCCTCCCTAGCCCCAGATGCCAGCTCGGATTTGCCTGGTGGGGCTGATGGGCTGGGCAGTGAGCCAGCCCTCACTGCATCAGCTAGGCGGCAGAAGGGCAGGGCCAGCCCTGCTCCCTGAAGCAGGCAGCCCAGCCCAGCCCAGCCCAGGCCTGCAAAGCATACTAGGTGAGGTTCTCTGATTTAACTTGAACTAGGAAGGGGCCTGGGACAGAAGTATCATAAACCAGTTTGACCCAAATCAATTAAGTCTGATACTGCATTCAACGAGGTTTATCTTAAATCACTTTCAGCCATTTTGATACTGGTTTATGTGCACTGAACTTCTGTTCTGTTACAAGTTTAAACTAGTTTCTGATCACTTAAATCGGTTTATGTGCAACTTCAGTCCCTAGCCCAGGTCACATATTCTCTAGTACCAAGAAGACAAGACTACACTCAGATCTTTGTAATATCAGAATACAGTTAAGACTTCTTAACTGATTAAGATTCCCTAGGAATCTTCATAGCAGACAACACAGCCAACAATTTTATTCCAACTGATACAGAAGGATAACTGAACTTAATATTTTTTTTTAGGAAGGAAGGAAGGATTATTGCTTAGGGCTAAATTCCCTAGTGGTCAAAGAAAACTAAATATTAATGCAGAAAGTATAAACAGAGGAAAAATGCGTTTGGGAGATCATTTTCAGGCATCAAAATTGTGAAATTTAAGCCAACACATCTTAAACAAACAAACAAACAGATGTTTCTTAGTCTAAATCTACTAGTAAAGATGGAGTTTTATTTGTTTCTTTTAAAAAAAATAAAAAACACATTTGTGAAAATTCACAAGGTACCTGGAAAGCAGCTTGCTCTCTGACACTGAAACAATGCAATGGGCTATAGCTTTAAGTATTTTCAGAGCGTTGAAATGAAAGGTGAACTCTCCTTTCCCCACAAGACTTTACTAAGGTGTCAAGGGTCCATGGAAAATAATTGGAAAGGAAAATTAATACCCTGTTATTATTACTGTTATTGTTTAATGCTGACAATGCACTCTGGAATGATGTTCCCAGTTCAGCAAAGCACTCAAGCATATGTTTAACAATAGATTCAAAAGTCCCACTTACTTTAGTGTCACTGGACACCTATTACTTAGGCACAAAAAGGGAAAAGAACAAGCACACTGGAACTTACAAGGAGAGATAGATGGTTCTGTACCAGTCATTAGGGGCCCAATCATGCATTCTTTCTGAACTCACAACTCCCATAAAGTCAGGGGAAAGGTTGGGAGCATAAGAAATGCAAGATCTGGTACTAAGTGGCACAGAGGGACAATGAAGATGTGGAACAGGCAACGTGTTATATTTCAAAAATGTTGTTCTGGCTTTTCCTGATAAATGGATGTAATAAGAAAACATTATGGATTCTTCAGTTCTGCCAAAAAGGCTCTGAAATACCAAGAAAACATGCAACAGTCAAACTTACATTTGTTCCTTAATAAAGACTTAAAAAATTAATGTGGACAGTCTATAATGGCAATGATTTCTTTTTTATAGTAGATATAAAAGAAAAAAAATCCAATTTAGCCCAAATCAAACCTGAAGGAATAATCTGAAGATTCTAAGAAGCTATTACAAACAAAAAGCCTTTAAAAGTATAACATATATTTGGCCATGCTCCCTAAATTGAAATCAGGTCTGGAAAGGTGTAGATGTTTGGATACATTATACAACCAAATTGATGCACAGTTTAGTTCCTTTTTAATCATCCTGCAATTTCCAGAGTTTGATTTTATTTTCAAGGAATTGGTTGTATATCGCTTTCCTGGAAAATTCGTGCTTTTCAGACCTACTTCTACAAATAACTATAGAGGCATATGCTATATTTAAACATATTTGGGTCATCAAGCTTTATGGGACCCCTTCCACACCCAAGTTTATTAAAACTCTCTGGTTGACAGCTAGGGAATCCTTTACATGGAAAGATACAAGTAATGTTTTGTCTACTATACAATTAATCATTTATTTAATGTTGATGGTAGCTCTTGTATTAAAAATCAGATTCCTTTATGGAAGGAGGACAGGAGGCAGATTAGTCTGGATAGGGAGGTATACTCCTCCTCAAAACATCTACTCTGTCCCTACAAGAGATAGGATTTGGGGCTAGGTGGACCCCTGGTGTGACACAGTATGGCATTTCTTAGGTTCTTTGTCCATTTCTTCTGTTCTGATCAGGAAAAGCCAGAATCACACTATTTAACAACTCCTTTATCAGGGCTTGATGATCAGTAAATCTAGTGCTAGTAAATCTAGGTATTTCTGAAGTACCTACCGTCATGGCACTACTGAAATGATACCATTTATACCTACCACTCTACAGTGGACATTTTTAAAAATGGCCTAAAAAATAAATAATATGGGATACTTACTGTGACTGTTAAAAGTTACTGAAAAGACAGAATGTCATTTTTTGTTTTAGGAAAACCGTTAGACCCTTATGGCAGAGATCAAAAAAGTTCTTTTTTTAGTCAGAAGTATGCAAAATTGTGTTTTGCAGGCCTCAAAAACAATGCATAGATTTAAAAAATAAAAGATATGAGGATAATTATTTTTCTTTTTAAAAAATTGATATTTATGGTCTGAAAGAAAATCCTTGAAAATCTTTAAGAACAAATTTTGGCCTCAGTTGCAAAACTTGATAGTACCTCTGAGTGCAAATGATCTACTCCACTAAACAAAACAAATCACTAGAAATGATGTCAGACCTGGTACTCTGCATCAGACAAATAGAAAGATGAAAATAGGTTGGAACAGTTCCATTACATGATATTTGAACGTACACGTCTTCAAGCTAAGTAATATCTGTTACGCTAATGACTTTGCCCATGTCATTGACTTTGTCCATGAATAAGTTGCTATTTTTATATATGTGAATTACAACATAAAGAAAAGGGTGAACTGCATAAATAGCTCCAGAATACTTACAATGCTCCCATAAAGAAAGATCCAGTAAGACCTATAAAATTAATAACATAATATATCATGCTCCTTGTAAGGTGTGAGTGAGTTTTCCAGGGCTGCTTTTTTAAAAAAAATATGAACAATAAACCAAATTCTGGATTTTAAAAATGAAAAAGGACATAGATCACTTCTGATTGGTAAATCTCTTACACTTGGCAATGACATGGTGCTAATTCAAGACTAATTCAAGCCTTTAGTCTGCCCTCAATGTGTGCATTTTGAGCATATTCCTTTTAAAGTAGCCTGAGGAGTACTTTCCCTTGATTCACTGACAACAAATTGCTAATAAAGAACTAAACATGTTTTTTTGGCAAACCTGTTGTCAATGCAAGCCATATGGAAAGGCTTTCAGCAGGACTGACAGAATTAACTAGACTCTGAAGTCCTGACCTTGGATCCTGTGTGCTGCATGGCTTATTCCTCAAAGTCTCCTCTAGGCATATTAAACAATTATCACTTCATGATCTACTACCCAGGATGTGCATGGTGGATGCTTTTAAAACACTGCATTTTCCTCATTAAAAAGGCTTTTGTGCAGCAAATAGCTTTCTCCTTTTATGGCAAACAGAAGTCTCCTCTATTAGTTTTCAATATCTTCTCATTTTCCCCAACACCATGTACATGCACTGTCATATCTTGGTAGTTTTATTTTGAAGAATCTTCTTTAAGTATTTTGCCCAATACATTATAATTTTGTGGAATGGGGTTTGATCCAGCATACCTTTTTCCAAATATCAAATATAAAATAAATGCTGCAGAAAAAAAATTAGACCTAAACCCCATCCACCCATATGGTGGACATATAGGTCTATAATTACCCAAAATACTCTATGATCTTAATGAGGTGACTGTAGCTTAACTCCAGTCCGCTTTTATAAGAAAAAAACTATTCCAGATTATATTCTATAACACTCTATTGAACATCATGGTTAAAGGGCACCATCATGCTTTGCATGTGACCAACTTTTTAATCCAGGCTCCTAACCCACAGAGCACACAAGCTAAATTTTGCACAGGAAATCAATGGGACTATTCATAAGAATGAAGCAAAAAATATGCTTCAGGTCTTTGTGAGATCACAGCACCTTAAAATAGTATGCCCCAATTATTCTCTATAAAGTGTCTTTAAAGGGCTATAAGTGCTTTTCTCTCCTTTACTAATGCTTACAAGATCCTTTCAGAGAGAGAAAAATTGGCTTTATAAATAAACAGGCCAAGTTATTTAATGGCATGTCTACACGTGCACATGTACTGCGCAATAACTGAAATGACTGTGCAAATATGTTAACTTAAGTATAAACTTGATACCTGCCAGATGCAGGTATCCAATTTACACCCAATTAGTTACTGCATGGTAACACTGTGCATTTGGACTGACTTGTGACTAGCTTTACTACCAAGTCAGTCCACACACAGTGATAACGTGCTTTAGTGCCTGGCAAGGTTTTTTGGGTAAATCTAATATCTTTTATTAGACCAACTCAAACAGTTGGAAAAATTCTTTTTAGCAAGCTTTTGGTTTTAAATGCCCTTCATCAGGCTGAGGAAGCATCTGCAGTTGGTGTGTGCTCCTCCTGGATGGAATTACTAGTAAAGAAACCAGAGGCTGGTATGCATGCAAGAAAGGCAATCAGTGAAGATGTAAACTGAGGAGTCAATGACTGCCTTTTTTGCATGCATACCAGGCTCTGGCTTCTTTACTATTCATTCCATCCAGGAAGAGCACACACCAACTGCAGATGCTTCCTCAGCCTGACAAAGGGTATTTATACCCGAAAGATTGCTAAAAAGAATTTTTCCAACTATTTGAGTTGGTCTAATAAAAAAATATCAGATTTACCCAAAGAACCTTGTCTGCCTATATCCTTATAGTGCCAATATGGCTACAACCTACAGCCCTTTAATGCCTGCACATATAAATGCAAGCCTATTACTGCACAGTAAATTTAAGCCAACCTAAATGCGTATGTAGACACGGCCACATACGCACAAAGGGTGGACTCCTCAATGCCCTTCTGGCCCTTTCCAGCAAGAAAAAATATTAGAACAGTCAAAAGTAGGTCTAAAAACATTAGGCATTTATATACCTACTTTTCTGTCCCATGACGCACCAGAGATCCACCGCTTCCAAGCAGACTCGATTAATTGAGTCTGCTCGCCCGCAATCTGAGGCGAACTGCGCTGCATCATGTGCAGTTGTATAAGTGGTGAAATGCACATGAGTGCGCAGAAAATAATGGCAGCGTGCTTTTGAACTAAAGCACCTCCGGTGTGTTTTAGTTCAAAAGTGTGCCGCCACCATTTTCTCAGGGCTGACATGCATTTCGCTGCTTATACAACTGTAAGTGTCTCAGTGCCTGGCACTGAAGCACTTGAATGTATAAAAATGCCCATTAGTTTCAAATGAAGAAACATCTCCCTTTGTGCAAATGCTCCAGAAGCTGTAGCATAACTTGTGGTGCATAAGTGGTGTACCAGCCCCAGGTGCCATCTTATCCATGGTGCCAGAATGGTGCCCCTCCCTTGCGGGATTTGATAACAATTTTCAAATACAAAAAGAGTTGTTAGGATAAATTGGTATCTTTATTTGCTGTGTCCACAGGGGACAGGACAAGAAGAAACAAGCTTAAATTTAAACAATGGAAATTTAAGTTGGATTTTGGGGAGACCTTTAGCTATGAACGCATTTCAGCATTGGAACAGAATAAAGTGGAATCTCCATCCTTCAACATTTTTAAGTTCAGGAAAAATAGCTCATGTAGGTATAATAAGTATCCTTAGTAAAGCTGTCAGCCTGAAGTAAATTGGAATTTCTGAGCTTCTGACCAATCAGAGTGGCAGCCTAAAGAATACACTGAATCAGTCAGACCTCAGGATGCCCAAAGACACAACTAATGGGTTGTTTTAAACCACAGAAAAGTTTCCATCACTGGTGAAGTGTATAATGTCCACAACTACAGACAATGTTTTAAGATACTGTTTCCATTTTATTATTGACTTTAAAATGATGTTAAAGAACAATGGTTGAATTAAAACCTGGAGGCAAGTCTCCTGCACAAAATTTTCAAGGGCTAAGTGTATAAGTCCCAATTTTTTAAAGAAAAATGAGCTTGGGATCACATGCAACTTGATTTGAAAATCCATGTTAATGTCAAGTCCCTGCAGCCCTACCATGAGCTCCTAGTGTCTGGGTAGACCCGGCACTTAAGTTAGTGCCAGGTTGAATCTACATGTGCGTTAATGCACTTTAACTAATCAAATCTAAATTTGATATCTGCATTTGCAGATATTACATTTAGGCATGATGACCATTTTTACACATGTAAGTGCTGCAGCACCAGGCACTTTGAAAAGCACCTGGCACTGTAGTGCTTTCAGTTGTAAAAGCGGGAAAATGTGCATTAGTGCTGAGAAAATGGGTGTGGGGTACTTTTGAACTAAAACACATAGAAGGTGTTTAAGTTAAAAAGCATACTACAAACATTTTCTGTGCACTGGCATGCATTTCACTGCTTATACAACTGCATGCAGCACAGCACAGTTCAATCAGCTTGTGTGCGGAGCAGACTCAAGCAGTGGATCTCCGGCACATCACAGGACAAAAAAGTATGTATATAAATGCCCAATTAGCCTAATTTTGCCATGTTTAATATACATTAAGAGCATGCATGTACCTCTAATGAACATTAAATTAGGCTTATGAACATTAATGCATATTGTGTAGACGTGCCCTGTGACTTCTATAATGAATCATAATGAGAATGAGGCAAAGAATAGCCATTAATCTTACACTGTCTGTAGACTTATGAAGATATCTTACTGTGCTTATTAACAAAGAAATGGAAGACCAATCTCATTTCCTTTTACAACCAGGTGACCTATCACCTGGACAAGGGGGAGGAGATTGATGTCGAATATCTTGATTTTAAAAAAGCCTTCAGTCTGGTATCCCATGATCACTTGTTAGCAAAGCTGGTCAACTGTGGCCTCAGCTTCACCACAATCCGCTGGCTGGGGAATTGGCTCCATGGTCGAACCCAGAGGGTGGTGGTTGACAGAAGCCAATCATCTTGGTGCGCAGTAACCAGTGGGGTCCCTCAAACCTCTATTCTAGGGCCTATACTGTTTAACATCTTCATCAACGATGTGGACATTGGTGTCAGAAGCGGACTGGCCAAGTTTGCAGATGACACCAAACTCTGGCGTAAAGTCAGGACACCCAAGGACAGGAGGGTGATCGAGGCAGAACTTGACAGGCTCAGGAAATGGGCGGATGAGAACTTGATGGTGTTCAATGCCGATAAATGCAAGGTTCTCCACCTAGGGAGGAGAAATCTGCAGCATGCTTATAGCCAGTGTGGCTAGCACTGGCTAGCACTACAGATGAAAGGGACTTGGGGGTCATGATTAACCATAAGATGAACATGAGCCTTCAATGTGATGCTGCAGCCAGTAAAGTGAGCAAAACGCTGGTTTGCATCCATAGATGCTTCTCAAGCAAATTCAGGAATGTCATTCTCCCGTTGTACTCGGCCTGGAGTACTGTGTCCAGTTTTGGGCTCCACAATTTGTCGCAGGGCACTAAGGTGCCTGCTCCTTTAAGGGAAGATGCTGCCTAGTGAAAGGGCCCTAGCAGCCAGGCAGAAACCCCACAGGTGCAGGTTACTGTTGCTGCAGGATAAATAGGGAATTAGCCTGCACCTGCACCCGGTCAGCTGACCAGAAGGCAGGGCCATGGACACATATAAACCCCAGTGCTGGGACTACAGGGTTAGTTCTCCGGCAGCAGCCAAGGAGAAAGGAGCTGTCATAGAGGAAGCTAACTTGAGATGCTTGCCTGCCTGTTGCGCTTCTGGATGGATTAAGGTGCTATAGGAGCTCATAAGTATTGGTGTGGGGGAGGCCCAGTAAATTGAGAGAAGCTTGCCTTCTAAATGGGGACAGAGTGTGGACCCTATGTTATGGCTGTGTTATGGCCCAGGGGCTTGTGCTTTCTGTTATTTAAACCGGTGGACCAGAATGAGGCTATTGGGGAGGAGGAGGCCTCGCTGGGGCACACTACAGTGAGCAGACTTCAGCACCAGAGAGGGCGCAAAGACAGGGGGTGAGCAGACCCCAGCACCAGTGGGTGCAGTTACCAAGGCCGGACTAAGCTGAGGCCTCAACACAAGAAGACAACGTCTACATACCATCTGCAAAGCAAGGGGCAGTTTTAGTGTCATGCATCTAGCCCATAAGGCTTGGGGGTATCATAAGGCACCTCCTGAGTACAGGACCCTATAAAGGGGTCCAGCAACCCACAGAGTTTAGAGGAGACTGTCAGGACTGTGACTGAGCAGCAACTCTAGAGCAGCCTCCCAATTAATCACTTATCAGTAAGACATGGCAGGAAAGGTCAGTAGGTGCCCGTACAGCGGCGCTGACATGGTCACATCATGGCCATCCCAGGGGTGGCTGTATCATGACACCATTCTAATACACTTTAACATTACAGTCCAAAATATTTTTCAACACTCCACGTTCTAGTTCTCTTCTGTCTTCAAATCATGCAATTAGTCAGTCACTATAATTCTATTTTCTTAGGTTTTCTATGAAACCGTCCTTGAAAAATAAGGCCTTGTTATATACAGAAGCCAAAGATTATTCAGTGCATGCAACAAATGCAAAATAAATCAGATACATTTTAGAATCTGAATAGCATGTTTTCTGACTATAGTTTATATTTGAGATTTCTCACTCTGGAACACACATTTATAGAGGCAATGCCATGTAAGGCTCAGAACTTGCATCTCAAAGCATAATCTCAGAAGACATTAATTTGAAGTCGGAATGGGGAAAAATGAAATTTGATATGAAATGAAAACAGAAAATTTAATTAAGAGGAGGGTTGGAAAGATGGTCAACTGATCAGCCAAAATATTGTCAACTGACATGTCAATTGACTGCATATTTTTGACTGGTCAAAGATTATAGAAACTTTACCCCCAAAAAACAAACACTTTTTGTAGTTTTCTTGACAGAAATATGATTAAAAAAAATTTTTTTTTGTTACATTTCTTAATGAAAAATCAGTCCTTTTCTGTGTATTAGTTAGACCTATTGGCAACTTGTTTGCAATATCAATTTTTGATATTTGACCAGTCAATTGACCAAACTTAATTTAACTGGTCAGTTACCCAAACTTAATTCAAAGTAGTATTTAATCAACTAAAATATTTTTATTAAAGCACCTTTAAGTTTCACATATAATGCATTTAATTACTATAATATACTATTTCCTGGCTGCTGTCCATTCTGTTATGGTCATAGCAATTTCAATATCACAGTTACCACAAGAAATCAGATAGTGTAATTATTGTCAGAAAAATTAAATATTCTTAGTATCTTAGTATTCCTACTTCAGCCATATTTTCTCTTCATTTGTAAATAATGCTTTGTCATCTCTTTCAGGTTTAGTAAGTCCCTGGAATTATAGAAAAGTAGGCCTGGAAGGACCTCAAGAGGGCATCTAGTCTAATTCCCTGTTCAAGGTAAGGTCATTCCTATCCCAATCCTGGACATGTGTCTGTCTAACCTCTTCTTAAAAATTCACAAACGACCTACTCTCATAACCCATAGAACTGTGCCTGAAGTATCAAACATACCCTAACTTGTCAAAGTAAAGCTGGAGTAATTGTTAAAATGTGCTTAAGAGATCCAAAGAAGAAGACATATACTAGATTTTTTCAGGGCTAGCTTGAGTATTTCTACATAGTGCTGTATTGCACTGTGGAGGCATATCCTGAGTGACTTTCCAGGGATCTGATAGGAAGTTTATTGAAGAACAGAAAATTAAGCCTAGGTCTCTCAAATAACTTGGTGTACCATAACCAAAATACCACCCTTCTTCCTAATTATGCAAAAGTATCATTCTGAGATATCAGACTAGCAAAACAACTTGAAATGCTAACTAGAAAGGAAGTCATTTGTAAAAAACAAAGACCAATTAACAAGGTGTAACTTCTGGATGTATATCATGATAGTATTGGTATATGTGTCTATGTATGCATGCATACATGACAGGTTATGTACAAACTATCTCATATGCATGACTTCTTATTTGTGACTATTTTTAACACTGTCTTACAGTTACTCAATATCCTTAAAAAAATTTCAACAAGTCAAATAGCTATAAACTGGTTATGAATAAACTTAGAGTGGAAATTAAAAGAAAATTTATGCGTGGGATACTTAGTATGTTTTAAATATGTGGAATATTATATGATCTTAAAGTAGGAACATGTTATTAGCAGTTGTACAGTAATGTTTACTACAAATCCTACATGCACCACTTGTTTTTCACTGCTAGAGGGCCAGCAAACAGGCTTGCTGGCATGCTGTCCTGGACTTTATTTTTTCCAATATTCTGGCCAAAAACAGCCAAATGTAAACGAAAGTGCTGACTGGTTGACCATTTTGCTGAGGTGAGGGCACAAATTCCAATCCCTCCTTGGCCTAGCATGAGATCTCCTGTGTAATCAGGAACTCTAGTATCCCAGATATGATGGAGTGGGGGGGATGAGAGAGTCATGAGCTTCATGAGCAACAGTCTATTTCATTGTATGCTAGGAATGGACTTAATTGGAAGACTATTCCAAAACTTCTCTGGTCTGAAGGGCCATGTCACATGCTTCACTGTGATAGTTCAGATGAGAACAAATGCGTTTGTTAGGCCACCAGCTTGATGTACTACATGCTATCCTTGTGCATTCATCAGCAGACTATTACACTTTACCATAATGACATTTATTATCTTATCTTAGCATGGAAGGAAGAGAAACTCTCCTCGTCAATTTCCATAGAGCTACAAAACAGAAATACTTGCACAGAATCTACTTTTTGGAAAACCTGAACAGCAAATTGACTGCACTTTTTCAGTGCCATTTCATTGGCAAACATGAATTTCAGAACACACAAAAAAACCCCTCTCTCTAGTATCAAGAGAAGCCTATAATGAGGTATATACTGTTATGATTCAGCAGGAAAAGCTCATCTTTAGAAATGTAGAATCTGCAACCTGTGTTGCATGGACCACTGGCTAGACCTGCCTGGACATACTGAACTAATCAATTCCCTGTCACTGCAGGGACTTCAGGAATCAGCAGCAACTTGCTTTCTCCATTTCTCTACTGTGGCCTACAATAGACCACCAAAATGTTAACAACTAAGTAAAATTGTAGCATACAATATGAGGTAGCTGGATGAAAAAAAATGATCTGTGATATACAGGATGTCAGATGAGATAATCTAATGATCTACTCTGGCTTTAAACTCCACAAAATGTAATACTCAAGCTATGGAAATATTTCTAGTCTGGAAACATTTCCAGTCCAAAATGTCTAACGTTCTTTTCACGCTCAGGGAAAACATATGTACTGCTAAGAAGAACACTTAGCATAACTTGAGTGGTCTAGTCCATTTGCTAAAGCTTTCCAAATAATGCTTGGAATTCAAACAATTTTCCACAACGTAATAACACATCACTTTGTTACACTGTGACAAATTGTGGAAAAACACAATGCTCATGGAATTAGTATTGACTGCCAGCCGAGAAAGTGGCCTAGTACCATAGGCACAACAGAATTATCTTTTATGTTGCTCCAACTACTGGAGGTCACATTTAAAATGTTTATGCTTCCAACTATACTGATATTTTGGAATCTGTCACTTGGAAATGTTATTTGTGTATAATAGGTATCATTTGCTACATTAATCCAACACCCTCAGTATCTTCATTATTACATGTTATTAATTTGCTTCAGATTAATATAAATTTGAACAATTAGAAATATTCACAAACAGAAAGCCACTGCTTTCAAGTTTTAAAGATGACATGGCATGGTACTTTTCATCTGGGAACATGCTACTAAATACAAGTATTATTTCTATCTTCAACAGCTTATAAAGAAAAATACCACATGGTACCTATCACAGTAACTGCAAGCTTAAGAAGTTTGAACTTTTGAATCCAACATATATTATTTGCTCTAAAAATAAACAGGAGAGCTACTAAATCAATTTCAGTTATCTTCCTAAGTCTATTATTAAATAGACTTGCATACACCTGGTGCTTTCTGTATAATGGCACCACAAGAAAGAATTTGTTTAGATCTTTAATTGTTTGAGGGAAAATTACAAAATATTTTCTCTTTAAAATCACTTTAGGATATGGATTATTATGAATGCATGCACAAGAAAAACCTGTTTTGCTCAATGTTGGTGCCATTCTGAAATGTGAATATTGTGAGGGAAAATTATACCAATGTTTCCAGACTTACATTCTATGTTCTAACAAAATGTACAATCCTTTCCAATTTGTATCTACGCAAAATAAGGCTATATTATCAATATAATATTACCATTCTTTTGCCACAGCCCATCTTGCAGCTAATAAGTGAAATAATTTCAAGTAGCACAAAATCCTGAAATCTTTATTGCATTATCTAGGCCAGTGTGGGCCAATCTTTTTGGCAGAAGTGCCACAAATTAACTCCACACCATCCCTGAATGCTGCTCGGATCCCATTCTCCTACTTGATCCGCTGCTCAGCTTTCTGCTCCTTGCCTACTGCTGCTCTGCTTTCTGCTTCCTGCCTTATCTGCCATTGTGATGTTTGTCCTCTCCTTCAATCCACTGTGCGCCATTAGTGACATGCCTCATGTCTCAGATTGGTTACCTCAATTGCCCTGCCAACGTGGAAAGTATTAGTATTGGTGATGTCTTTTCTAGAAGCCCAATTTATAGACAAATTAAATATACTATATTTATTGAAGTTCTTTCTTTTTAGAATTAGTTCTGGTAAATACATTGTATTCCTTGCGTAGTTTGTTTGTTTGTTTGTTGGACAATATTTTGCAGGGACAATGGTGGCTCCAATATAGTAAAAGTTGAACAATAAAAGAAAACTTTAGATAAATAACAGAACTGTCTCAAGAGTATAAAAGAAAAACACTACTTTTCATTTCAGAACAATTATTAAAAGAAATTAGAATTTCTATTTAATATATTAGAATGACCATATTTTCTCACCCAAAACCTGTACCAAAACCAGCTAAGAAAAATTGGGAGCGGGGGGGCATATTATATGCAAGGAAAAGACATCCCCATAGGTACAGACATTTCACAGGGGGTGAAGATGCAGCAGTGTTAACTGCTGCAACTCTGGGAGCCGTAGTAATGAACGCTACCACTGCTTCCCACCACTACCATCACTAAATCTCTGGACCTGTGGGGAAGTTGCCTATACCCCCTGCATCTGCATGCTAGATTGGGCCAATATGTGGGGCTGGTCTGTGGCCAGACTCGGCATGACAGGTCCAACCTGGCACCTGGCCCCAGAACTGACATGCTGGGTCTGACCCTGAGCACTGGCTCTAGGGCTGTATGCCATATCAGACCCAGCATGCAGCTCCAGAGTCAATGCAGGGTCCCAAACTTGATGTGCAACCATAGAGTCAGAGCATGGGGTTGAACACAGTATGTGGCTCCACAGAGCATGCAGGGTCAAACTCAGCATGCAGTCCCAGATCTAACATGCTGGATGGGGCCACAGGCCACAGGCCACAGCCCATCTTGCAACTAATAAGTGAAATAATTTCAAGTAGCACAAAATCCTGAAATCTTTATTGCATTATCTAGGCCAGGTGTGGGCCACAGGCCCCATCCAGCATGTGGGGCTGGCAGCAGACTCTTCAGTAGGCTCAGCTACCTAGCTGCTGTCACTCACTTAACTCAGTCAAAGATTTTTTTTCTTTTGGGCTCTCCTTTAACCAAAAAACATATTTTATGCTGGGGCTTGCTATATGCGAGGAAAAATTGGTATTATTAGAGGCAGGCATGGGACACAAACTGAGTCTTAATCTTAGGTTTTTCAGTCTCATTAAATGGTTACCTACCACTTCAGCAGGTAAGTTGTGGGGAGGAACAACAGGAGAATGAACTAACCCATCTCCTGCTACCACAAAAGTTCTTGTGGTACCAGAGAGCACCATACAATGCACAGCACAGACATGACACTCAGGGGCTCCCCAAGTCCAACTTCCCCAAAAGAAATCTCTGGATCTGGGGGGGGGGGGGGGGGGGGGGGGGGGGGGGGGGGGGGGGGGGGGGGGGGGGGGGGGGGGGGGGGGGGGGGGGGGG
>JAGPOW010001338.1:49353812-49385732 GCA_030014935.1 Caiman crocodilus
CACATCCCGCACCCCTGCACATATCCCCCAACAGTCAGAGCGGGCCCCGCCTCCACCATCCCACCCACCACACCGACAAGCACCTCCGCGGCCCCCCAATTCAACAGGCCCCAAAACCCCCCACGGGCGCACCCCCCCCCCCCCCCCCGAGTCAACATTCTTATAAAAGAGCTTTGAGACAGCAGAACACATTTGTCTTACATGCTTCCTCAGAAATGACCTCAGTGGGAAAAGCTCACTGAAAGGACAAGAAATTGTAAATTTCCACTTGCGTTGTTTCAAGATCATTGTCCCCATGTGAAACAGAAATGCATTTTGTCCTTTGGTAAAGAAAGATATTCCATTCCAAACTTCCTGAGATCCAGCGATAAAATGTTGATTCAGAACCCTTTGACCTGAACATTTTTAATGTCTGTACTAGGTAACTCTGTTAAAATGTATAATTATCCACTCTCCCTTGTATCAAAATTCATATCCTTTTTGTATATTATTAACTCCACTTGTAAAGAGACAGACATGTTCTATAACTGAAATCCAGTATGTCTTAATCTCTGTAACATTTTTTCTTCAGCAATTTGCTGCAGTTTAGAAATATACAGAGCCCAATAAAAGCAATCTGATTACAAATACTTTCTGGCGATATTGGCTAACAGTCTGATCACCACAAACAATAAGGGGGTAGGTACTAGAAAAACAACAAGTGCTGGATTGATACTACAAGCAATGATCATCTTCCCAGCTGCTCTTAACAGTATCAGTTTTAAATTGCTATGTGAGCACTCACATTGAGAGTTCAAATTTTGCTTTCATGAAATTTCTTCTATACTTGTTTCAAATTCAGCAAATTGATTTCCTAAAATACCTCCAGAAAGTAAATACAAAAGGGGCAAGAACATCACCAAGATAAATCCATTTTTTTATTTTGGCAAATACATACAGAACTTCTTGAAGTATTCTTCAGAATCTGATTTAAGCTAGAGCAATTTTAGAGGACGTTTGTGATTCAGATGTAACATAAGCACTCAATTTGGGACTCAAGAAATCTTGCATGACACTTGTTATTATATCTAAAACAACCAGAAAAATAGTTCCTTCATTCAAGCATGATTTAAACAGAACTCTGCTTTTTATATGCATATTTCAAAGAGGAGCTGCTTTAAGAAGTGTAAAAAGGATGTCCTTTATCAATGCAAAGAGATTACTTATGATTACTGGACCACCAGAAAAAAAAAGTACTTAATATTGGTTTTCAAGATTCTGTTATTTATATCTGTCTGCTTCCTGCATTCACCCTTCTTCCATACATATTTAAAACTAGTCATATAAAAAATCTGTGGGATTTTACATTTTCTTATATCCTTGATCAGCTCAAGTTGTTGAATAAAATATGAGCTTTGTAATATACCTTCGTCTTTGCCTTAAGATTTGGTCATAAAAAGCAGTAAAGAGAAGGATCCAGAGACAGATCTCCTGCTACTGCTCTCGGGCACTACAGAGATCTTGACAGTGCTGGCAGGACTGGTCTTGAGGCAATTTTATTGCCTAATTTCCAGGCTTCCTGCAGTAGGCACAGGTGAACATCAGTACATGCTTCATAGCAGTACTCTCAGGAGTACTACAGAAGTGGTATATACATGCTTTTAGACGTGACTTTTTAGAGCCACATAGATAGCTACTAGAGGTGTGTGAAGCGGGCCATATTCAATTCCAATTCAGCCTGATTCGGAAGACAGTGATTCGATTTGTTGATTGAGATCACTGTCCTGATTCGATCTGGCCAAATCTAAATATGAAGATTGGATGCTGATTGGGAGGATCAGTAACTCAGCCATAGACACAGATTTAAATGTTTTTTCTACATACCTCAGGGTACCAGGTGTGGTCATGAACGCTGAGATGGTGGGACAGATGGAGCATCCTACAAGAGTGTAGGGGCCCCCCTTTGAGCTCGGCGGCAGAACTGGAGTGAACTGAAAGTATTTCTGGTCTACTTCCGGGTCCATTGCTGAGTGCAATGGGGGACCCGCCCTCCCTGTGCCCTCCCCCCCCGGCTTGGCAATTGGCTTTGGGCGTACCCTGGCTGTGCCCCTGACCCAGGAGGCATCAGTCGCTGAGTAGGGGGGTGAAAGGGGAGGTCCACCACTGCTCCCATGGTACGCTCCATCTGCCCTACCTCCTCAGCATTCACAAGCCGCCCGGTACCTTAAGATATGTAGACAAAAACATATAAAGCTGTGTCTATGTCTGAGTTGTCAAATCTCTCCGAATCTAGTCAGAAGTTCCGATTCGATTCAGACAGATTAAAGGGTCTCCCAATTCAATTTGGATTTGGAGATTTGGCCACTGAATCGGGCCAAATCTCCACCAAATCAAATCAGCAACCAAAGCTTCACACAGCCCCAATAGCTACTAGGTGAAACAGGATTTGATGCCTTATTAATGGACCAACAAATGTCTTCTAGCCTGTTCTAGGTGGCAAAAAAGTAGAACGTCACATCTGGGACATTAATCATGACCAGCAGACTTGATTTTAAACGAATTATAGTATGTCTTCAGATACTAGTCACTAAAACTACCTGCCTACCTAAGACCCTAGATGGATGGAGGGAAATATTTCTGTGAAAAAGAAAGGAGTTGCAGATACTGGCACATTATCCTTCTACTTTTACCTTTTTTTAAGAGCATTAGAAACAGGAAAGCTAAAATCCAACTTTTTAGCACAATATCTGATGATAAAATTAGACAAGAATAATAAGTGGGGGAAAAAAACACCTCTTGGACACCACCAGACTAACCAGTTGGTTCCGAGACAGCAAGGAACTGAGAAGAATAATCTGCATTCCAGAAGACAGCCTGGAATTAAACCTATTAGAAAATCACCATAAAACTAAAAGATCAATTATTTTTAGTATATTTGATTGGGCACAGTGTGGAATAAAATTGTTAGTAACTAGCAAACAACAAATCTTTTAATATAGATGGCCAGAAGATTAAGCAGCACTTGGTAGCAGCACAGTCAAGTCTATCTGTACACAAAGATAACATGGTATAGTCCAAACACTGCCACCTTTTTTATCTCACTTTTTAAACTACAGTTGTAGCATGGTTGTTTACAAGTGCCTGAATCAGAATGAGTTTTCACTTGGCAAAAGTTCAAAGAATTCCATCAGCTCTTTCCTCTAGAAGACATTTCTGTGCTCAGATTAATCTTGTGCAGGTCACAATGGCCAGTATCATTCACAGACTCAAGTAAATTCCAACAGCCCAATCATCCTGGGAATTCATCAATACTACAAACTACTGACCTTACCCTAAACCCATTTGATTGCAGGCCAGCTGGCTTAAATTTTCTTGCCACTCGTCAGCACAAACGTGGTAATCAGTAGCTGACCTGTGAATAGTCAGGAATGTCAAGGAGCTCATGTTTTTAGACAGGCTGACTGCAACAAAAAAGAAAAATAACCTAAATATTATTTCATACAGTTACTATTTTACTTGTCACATTGTAAATAAAAGAATATTCCCCCAACATGCCTTCCAGTAATGCAAGCTACTGGCACTTTTGTTGCCTCTGCTATTTTTATTTTATTACTGGAAAAGATAGCAGCAGTGGGCAGTAGAATCTAGGTAGCCCTGGTCAAGATGATACATATGATACCAAATAAGAGAGACATCCTGAAGTCTAGAAGGAACTGAACAAGCCTGAGTCACTATCACTTTACAGGAAGGGAGTGAAATAACTCAGACTGCCTTATTCAAGTTTAACAGAAACTTAGTCCACATCAGTTTAATTAAAATCATTGAGATTGGTGGATGTGCTCTTTCATGTAATAATTTATATGTCTATAATAATGTATATTGCTCCTGGCACAACAATATCTGAAATGGAATACAGAAATGGAGAAAAAAATATCAAGAACTACTATGTAAGAAAAAAATTAAGGACCATTCTCTGCCATTATTGCTGTCCCTTCTCTCCCTAACCCATGTATTGGTTTCACAAGTGGGTGTACTCTGAGCACACATTGGAAGGTTCTAAAATGGCTAAAAATGCATTTGTGCATTGCAATGCAAAAATGCATTGACACAGATTTGTTCCTTCTCAAGAGCTCTGCTGTTCAGTATTGGTGTAATTTTTCAAGATACAATACTGTTATTTAAATTTTGTTTCATGACATTTCTTAGTTAATATGAACGTGGATTGTTAAGCATTTTCCCTTTGCATTGTCATGTTTTTGTTTTCCTTATGTAAGAATCAGTGGTTCCTCCATCCAGTTAAAGGGCAGGTGTTGCTTGGGTATATTATTGCATTGAACAAGTAAGTATGTACTGCTGTATTCCTAAGCATTATGCATAAAGAATGTTTGGTTCTCAAAACCACAGAATCACACTCTTTTTTACATTAAAATGTAATTTTAAAAAGTAGCTGAATACTTACGAGTCTTGACTAGAAAAATTGATTAGTTCTAGTCACATCTCATATAGAGTGGAATCAATTGCCAACTGGTAGAGAGAGGGAACATGGAACAGACCACAACAATCCACAATATCAACAACCCATACCCTGCTTCTTTTCAATACTACAGCTTTTATGAGCATAAAAGCTTATAAAAAACATGAGAGGCTTCTCCCTGGGTGTTGGTACTGCAGGTGGATTGTCAAGCTGCCTATTCTAAGCCTACACCACTAAAGACAAAAGAAATTAGAGGGTGTCTGAGACAAAATCAAAAGAGTACAAAACTGGGCGCTAGTTATAGACTTGAACCTCTTCACTATCTGTTTTCCTTCTCCTACAGCTAAAGTTCATTTGAGAAGTTCACTACACCTCTACCTTATATTCCCCACTTTTCTCCCTCCTTCATCCTTTCCTGCTCCTTGGAATATGCTTATTCTTTCCAGTTAAACTTTCTGTTCCTTTTGCCCACTTTAGGGTTTGTACCTTCTTCCAAGCTCCAGCCTCACCTTGAAAATGAATGTTCTAAAACACCTAAAATTTCCACCTACAATAATTCCAGTCAGATGTACAAATGACAACTTACCACAGTTCCATTCATCGGAGTTGTCACTGCAGTCTAGATGCCCATCACACCACAGGTCGTGGGGCACACACTCATGATTAGCACATTCAAGCTCATCTTTCTTGCAAAATGCTGTCACAACAAATATAAATTTGAAGATGCTTCACTCCAAAAAACATACAACTATCAGAAAAAATACTAAGATCTGATGGGGTAGAGAGACAAAGAGGAAAAGAGGACTGGTTCATCTATATAGTCGGGGGATCTATAAAGTAGGGGGATAGACTCAGATACAAAATTGGCTAGGGGGTGGGAAAGATTCTGTTGACATAAGAAATGACTGAACCCCTCCCCACCAGTTAGAAATGATCTGTGGGAGGCCAGCACAATCCTGAAGGTGGGCACTAGTGTCTGGAAATGGTACGGGTTAGGGATTCATGCATTCATCCCTATAATGCAGATTCAATGCATTACTACCAGCCTAGTTTCATCCATAATACTATCATCATAGAATCTGAGTCACTCACTGTTTGTAAAATGCATCTCTATTTTGTATTTTTTTGTGGAATTACACTAAAACTAACCCAGAGCATGGACACACCTAACCATCATACAGGCAGTCCTCAACTTAGGCATTTCAATTTACGGCAATTTGCACTTGCGGCACTCCACTATTTATACCCATGTTAAAACTTGCAGTACTGGATCCTTGTACTTGCAGCACTACAGGCAAATTTACAATGAGAAAAAGAGGGCAGCAAAACAAACATCCCTGGATCAGTTTCTCAAAAAAATATCAAGTGGCCCTAAGTCTCCCCAAAGAAGCCGTTCTGAAGTCCATGACCCTGATGAAGGTGTTCCTTCACCATCTGATTAAAAAACATTTTATGTGATTAGTTATTGTATTGCCCTGTTCAATCGATTTATATACAGTATACTTTAGAAAGCTTTGTACTATAAAGTGTATGTCATTTATAGTAGATTTATATATGGTGTTATATAAAAAGTTGGCCATCAGGCCCTTGGTCAGGAATGAACCCCTATTATAACACTGTTTCTATGGGAAAATCAGATTCGACTTGCATCATTTTGACTTACAGTGCCTTTTCCAGGAATGTAACCCGCCATAAGTGCAAGGACTGCTTGTATTGTCTTATGTGGGCAGGTAACTTATTGCAGTTCAGTTGAATCTGCTGTAACAGTCTCTTCCATCCACTCCATCTCGTGGTAAATTGAAGTTAAATGGCAACGGCTTATAAACCTTTCATTCAACAATAAACTATTGCACTTTTAGTTTCCCTTATTATGGAATAGGAGCAGATACATGAAACAGTTATATGGGAGCA
Organism: Caiman crocodilus; assembly: GCA_030014935.1. NCBI lineage: Eukaryota > Metazoa > Chordata > Crocodylia > Alligatoridae > Caiman > Caiman crocodilus. The sequence goes on from JAGPOW010001338.1 coordinate 49,360,177, forward strand.
GCTAACACCCTTTTACAAGTGGCAAGTCCCCATCCCAGGAAAGCAGTATGATCATTTTGCCACAACCCCAGATACTTTGTGAGCCTTAAACAGATACCACACAGATTCTTTATTCCCCTCTCCCACATAAGAAAATTTGAACCTCCTTGACAGGCAAAGGTCTTTGAGTAGGTGTGATATCTTTTATTAGACCAACTGAATAGCTGGAAAAAAGTTCTTGGCAAACTTTCGGGTGCTGTCACCCTTCTTCAGGCATAGGGAGTTTTTACTGTTCTGAAACTCCAAGAAATGGGAGAAGCTAAAAGTCTGGTAGGATGTCAGTGAGAATGTAAATAGGTAGAAATTAGAAAGAACCTCCTTGACATACTTAAAAGCCAAAAGTATCATCCTCTTTTTTTTCCAGATGTGGAAATGAGTAACAAAGAATCTTACTCCAGGTCACAGACAAAGGGTATGGCCAAGCCAGGGACTGATGAGTCTCCTGAATTGAAGTACAGTGTACTAACCATACAAGGTCATCCATCAGCCAGTTCAAATTCAAAAAGGATTTTAAACCTTTCCTGAACCATCACAGAATCCCAAGGAAGGAAACAGGTGCAACATCTATGACTTTCCCTGGTGCACCAGAGCAGATCAGCACAGAAAGGTATAATTACTGAGTATTGTATTATCTTAATTAATCCATCTCAGAGACTTTGCCCTTGTTTTCATTCAGATGTTTATATATTTTATTGCTTTAGAACAGGGGTGTCAAACTCATCCATCCCTGCACGCCAGAGGAATGGTGTGGAGCCAGTCTCTGGTCTGGATCAGCCCCACAGACCAGCCCCACCTTCAGGATCCAACATATGTCTTGCAATGGCTGGAACAGGCACTGGGTGTGGTGCAGTCCTGCTCCAGCTGCTCTGGAGCTGTGCTGCCCTACTCTGAGACACAAGCTGGTATGGACATCAGGTGCAGAGCACCCTGCATATGGCTTGCGAGTCAACTCAGAGACCCACAGACAGCACTGGCTAAATCATAAGGCTCTGCAGGCTGTACCTTTTACATCTGTGGCTTAGAAAGTATCTAACCCTCTGCAAGCCAGACACTAACCTCCAACATGCTAAAACAGAACTGAGTGTACATGAAAGCACTCATGACCTAAGGCACGAAGGACTATTACCTGATGCTGTCTACAGTGACATAAGCACACATATAATTTTTTAGTTGGGGACAAAGCAGTCCAGGAAAAAATTCAAGCAAAAGTTAAATCAGAATAAATCTTATATTGCCTCCTAATGAAGCTTCTCAGCAGGCTCTGGAGGATCTCCATGGCAAGCTCTCAGCTGAGTAACCTTTTCTGCTATTCCCATTTAACTCTGCTCCTTACAGCACAAGTAAGGAAGGTTGCTGCAATGACAGAGAACTGGTTTGGGACTCAGAAGACCCAGATTCAATTCCTTGCTCTGTCACAGACTTCCTGTGTGACCTAGGGCAAGTTGCTTATTATCTCTGTGTCTCAATTTCCTGTCTATAAAATAAGGATAAGGAGTTTCTCCTACTACACCTCTCTGAAATAAGAAGGTAGATTAAAGGCTGGCTGTGTGGCTATATTTTAGTAGTATTGGGAGTAGTATAAATAGGACTAAGAGAGAATGACTCTTGTTCTGAAACGCTGCAGTTAAATGCACATACATGTAATGCTTGCACTTATATCTGTCTCAGAACACTCACACATTTACAAACTATCTTGATTTGCACCTAGAAACAAGCAGGCCAAACAGGTTTGAACATTGAAGCTACACATCCTGTTAGGAAAGAGCCAGTTTATTCTGGTCTAGTAGAGCTTGTCATTGGTTTTCTAAAAGCTTGCTTGGGAGTCCATACACACGGACTGCTTGGAAGAAGGATGATCACCACCTCATAGCCAGCAGCAGATAACAAAAGGCACTATGGGCCACTTCTCAGGTACCACAAAGTTGTAAGCCATTTTGCTCAAATGTATGTATGTGCCCTACAGAGGTTGTACAGACTGCCGATGAGCATTACAAACGACAGGGAATTTTACACCAGAATGGTGTTGGGCACTGGGGTTTTTTCCTCAAATGCAAATTCAGTTTCTGCAATGGAGATAAAAAAAATACTGAACTATCAGAATTTTCCAGGGGAATTAAATTCTGATTTTCAATCAGCTCTGGTGAGCCTAATTTCTCTCCTAGGCAGGCTTAGTCATAACCAGTGCCTTTTTCAGATCACTATCTTGAAAAGAAGCCAGGCTTCTTAATAATATCAAACACTGAGCTTGCTCAAAAGGAAACAAAGCAGAATACCACTGCCATTGCCAAGAAACTGTAGCCAAAAGCATCTCAGTCTCCTCTACTGGTTTCTTATATGCACTGGAGGGGTAGGCAGCAAAATAGAAGCCTGAACATCTGCTGCCCTTCCAAAGCTGCTCTTCCTCACCCCAGCCCACTGATCAGCTGTGTAGTGAAAGTCTAATTAAGTCAGCTCTATCCTATGACCAACTTCTTATTGGGTGCACTACACACAGCCATTACCCAGGCCTACAAGCTGAGGCTCTGATATGCTTCTATGAGTACTACACTGGGCATCATCATATTTCTCTGATACTCACTGCAACCTTAGCTGCAGCAAATGGGAGAAGCCAACAGAAACATGGGAAGAAAGGACTTGAGCTGTCAGGGAGCAGAAATATCAAGAGCAACAGAGGCAGACTTGAAAGTTATAGAGTTATAGTGAAGTGCGAGACAATGAATATCTGAGCAGCTGTTGACCACATGAAGGAAGTTGAGATACAGGGTGAGACAGAGGAGTCAGGAGCCACTGGGAATAAGGAGAAGCCAGCATGATTTAAGTGGAAAGGAGGAGCCAGGCAAGTAGGGAAGAAGTAGACAGATGGACCCAGGGAAGCAGAGAAGGCATCAGAGCAGGAGGGGAGCAGAAAAGTGGAGGGTGACAGAGCATACATGACAGAGAGGGACAGTTTGTCATAACAAGGGAAAGGTGCCATTCTGCCTTTAGTGGGCATTCTCCAACAGCTTATCCTGGATTCCAAAATCCTAGCCTCAAAATGCTCCACAAATTGCAGCATGCATTAACAAGCTGTTTAAGCACTTACAGCAGTTCTTTTCATCCATCTTGTCAGGGCAATCAGGAAAGCCATCACAGATCATGGTGTATTTGATGCATAACTTCTTGGCGGGACACTCCCAAAGACCTCTCTCTTTACAACCTGGACAGAGAGAGCCAGAACTTTTAGCGATTCCATGTTGTGTTGCAGCATCCAGTCTAAACAGCCCTTTTTCACCTCCAAAATATGCTCAGTTTGCAAGATACATTCTAAAAGTCATTAATGATAATTATTGATGAGAAGGAAACAGAAGCAAAATTGTTATAAAACAGGCATGTTCAAATGGACATGATATAAACAACGTTTTATTAGTCTTTGACTAGGAACATTCTTACCTTATTCATACCATATATCAATTGCATATTCATATTACATCCATTAATTTAGGCCTTCATGCTACTTCTGAAGTAGAGTTGTAGAAATATTTCTAATCCTGCATTCTGTCAAGTTTTATTCAAAACTAAAAGGACAATGTTCAAAATGGCAAACTGGACCTTCTTAACCTGAAGGATTCTGGTCCTCAGAACACTTGGACCTCAGTATAATCTGTGTAACAGAGGGCACATCTACACATGCATTTGCTCCAGCCTAGATTTGCTGTGCAGTAAACTACTGCAGAGCAAGAGTATTTAGGTGAGTGTCTACACATGTAAGGATCAGGGACCAGATTTGCTCCCAGTTCCCTGTAGCCCTGCAATGGGCACCTGCCACCACTAGGGGGAGTTCCAGGCTCATCCTAGGTGCTAGCCCCCTGGGAACACTGGGCCAGGAGACAGCTGTCTACTGGCTGGGGCAGGGGGAGGAGTCCTGCTGCTGGGGTGGGAACAATGTTCCCCTGCCCCGGCAGCAGGGTGCTCCTGACCTTGGGTCCCCAATCAGTGGCACAGGGCTTGGAAAGAGCTGCAGGGGACAGGCAAGCCCCAGCCCTGCCCCGTGGGACAGGGATCTGAGACCTACCTCACCCCTACAGCTCTTTCCAATCCCAATGCCTGATCACTTGATAGGGGCATGGGGCTGGGACCTGTCCCAACCAGGACAGTTCCTAGGAAGCCCCGGGCTGCACAGGGAAGTTTGCATGTGCAGCCCCGAGCTGGCTGGGGACTGCCCAAAACAGGACAATCCCCAGGCACCTCTGGGCTGCACTGCTTTCCTGCATAGCCTGGGGCTGGCTGGGACCTGTCCTGGCCAGCTCCAGGCTGGGCAGGGAACTGTCCCCGTGTAGGAAGCTCCCAGCCCTGCTCTGTGATTCACTTGCTCCCAGCCCCAGTTCCATGACTGCAGAGCAGGGACTGAGAACAAGCTCCCAGCCCCCACTCTGAAATTGTGGAGCAGGGGCTGGAAGCTCCCTGATGCCAGGGTAGGAGGACATTGTCCCCACCTGAGCACGCAGGCAGGGGCTGGGAAGCTTGTTCCCCACCCAGCTCAATGAGCGTGGAGCTGAAGGAGGGGGGGAGGAACAAGCTTCCCTGCCTGCTCCCCCACCAGCTTCTTGCTCAGAGAGCTGGAGGAGAAACAGACTCCCCTTTCCACACCAGCAGGGAGCTCCCAGTGACCCTTATCTCCCAGCAGCAGCTCCACAATCATGTGGTTTAGGCTTGCAGACCCTTATCTCCCAGCAGTGGCTCCATGATCATAGGGCCACTGCTAGGAGAAGACTAAGCTCCATGGCCATGGGGCTCCACTGCTGGGAGATAAGAGTCTCTCAGCCCAATCCCACAATTGCAGAGCTCAGGCTGGGTAATACGCATCTCCCACCAGTGGCCCCTCAGTTACAGAGCCACTGCTGGGAGACAAGGTTCTCCCCAGCCTGAGCCCTGCAACCCCATAGCCACTGTTGAGAGATAAGGGTCTCTCAACCCCCCACTCCCTAATCGGGTTGGTGGACTGGGGTCTGGAAGATAAAGATCTGGGATTGGGGTGCTTGGAACTCCCTGCTGCCGGGCAGAGGGGCATAGTCTCCACCTGTGCTCCTGTGGCAGAGTCCGTCACACCAGCAGGCAGCTCCTGGAGGCACGGAGCTATCTCCAGACCCCTGGTGCATGGCTGACCAAGAGCAGATTTTGATCCTGACCAGGCATCTACATGAGCACTGCAGCACTGTTACTAATGCCAAGTAAATTTACTACTTGTATTTGCAGGTAGCAAATTTACTCGGAATTAGGGTAAGTTTACTGTGAAGTAACATGTGTACATGTAGACATATATGCTAACTTCTCAGTAAACTATCCTAATGGGAAGTTAATTGTCTTGTGTAGACACATTCAGAACGTAGAAATTTTTTTTGCAGAAGCACTGATGTAGAAAAAAGAGAAATGCTAGTTGTATTTGGCAGACAAATATGTAAAAAATATTTTTGCTTCCAGCAATCTGATATTGTACCATGTCTTAAATGGTAATATAGATTCACCGTTGCCAACTATATGCACCTTCCTGAAGGTTCATCATTATGCAGCTAACACAACCAGTGTCTCCTCCAAGTGACATTAATTAGCTGCACTGGTTTCATAATAAATCACAATGAACTCCTGTAAAACTGTGTCAGAGTGTTTTGATGGCAGATTCTTAGCCAAATGCAATAAATTAAGAATGACATTCATAAAACATTTATCTTTCTTGTTTAATGTACCCTGTTTTCTGTAGGCAATAATTAAAGCATCTCATAGTAACACCACAGTTTATGGACAGATAGATTACTTTGACACAGTAAAGTCTTGGTGCATCACTGACACAATGAGACAGGGGACCCTAATAAAAACAAATGATTATAAGCAGAATCCTGATGATTTACTCTGCTGATATTTATTTTAAAACAATATAGGTCTGGCTGATTTGTTTAATCCAATGAGTAGCTGATCACACTAGTTTTCACTATTAAAAGTTAACCCAAATTCAGATTCAGGTGATTGGCCCACATGACAAAAACTGGTTTGTTTCTGGGAAGGTAAGTTTCAATGGACTGGAAGGGATATTCTGGATTTGGAACTACCATACAGAACTGCAAGTCAGCCAAAGATAGCAGTTATCGAGTCAGGAAAAGGACATGAAAGTTTCTAAGATTTGGATGTTAAAAAGTAAACAGATTTATGAAAGAAACATGATCTCATATGGCTACTGAAAAAATTAATTTGGTTTCACCAGTAATGGTAAGCCAGCATTCTGAACAAATAGTGTTTTCCTCTTCATTTGCATCTTAGTTAGTAAACTCCATTAATAGTGTTATTAGCTGTAAGGAGAGGAATAATTGGCCTTCCTGAGAGGTCAAGCATTGCTGGGAGAAAAATGAGCTTGATTATAATGAATAAGAATGAAGCATTATTAATTTATCCTCATTCTCTTATAGTTAGCAATTATTAATGGCTGAAGTGATTATAGGTGGAGCCAAGAAAGTAATGGTCTGAGGCAGGTTATTATCACCACTCACATTAGGGTTAGTTTATGGTCCAGATTCAATTCCAAAGCAAGTGTGACTTTTGAGTTGGAGGTGCCAATATCTCAAAGGCTGAGTCTGTCAGACTCCTGCCCTCTCCTATGGAACATATTTTCCCTCCAAAGATACAAGTCTGAGGATAGGGAAGAGGATGAGTAAATACACCTCCCTGCACCCAAAGAGATCTATCTTGTGCCTCCTAATCCCAGCCTGGACTTTTGCATTGTAAAGAAAAAGGTGAAATCATAGAGAACTAGGGCTGGAAGGAACCTACAGAGGTCATTTAATCCAACAACCTGCCTGAGGCAGGATCATCCCTATCCTAACCAAATTCAAGGTGTTTAATAGTTTAGGCCTAGGCTATCTAAAAGATTTCCAGGAGTGCCTATACACATGCTCCAATGTGTTCTGATTACAGTGCGTCTGAACAAAGCCAATTAACTGAGTTCCAATTAAAATGCTCCAATGTGCTACAGTGTCCTTGTGTATACAGCATCCTGCACTGAATGAGATTTAGTTGAAGTGCCCCCATGGTCTTTTTGAAATGCAGGATACTGAATACATGAGCTGTTGTGGTGTTTTAATTAAAGCAGCTCCTGAGAACTACTCTAATTCAAATGCCCCCTCTTTACTCCCCAGAGCACATGTGTAGACATTCCTGAAGTCATCATGCTGGAGCTGTGGCTGATGATACCTCCAACTCCTTCATTACAAAGGAATTGTCCATTACGAGGAGAAAATTCAACTGTGCAGGGAAAAACAAAAAACAACCTCCCCCCACAAAAAGATCCATGGGATTTACAAAGTGCCTCAAATATCACTTTCAATTCCAAGTGCAAGACACACCTCTTTGACCTTGCCCTCAGTAACGATCATGTATAGATCATCAGGCAAGAAAATTAAAAATAAATTAAAGAAAATACCTTCAACAAAATTTTCCCCTATGAGAGGAAAAATGTAGAAGAAGGAGGCATGAATGCTAGTTACACTGCTTAACGTACTTCTGCAAGGTACAAAGATACAACAGTCCTTGAGACACTGTGTCAATGCATTAATGCTGTTTTTATCTTGAACAGAATAGAGGTGACCCTGCTAGAACAGAAGTTCTGCATGCAAATGTGCAATTTTTTATAAGTTTCTATGGAATAAGAATTTGTTATAACGTATTTGTGATGTTAATGTTTATGGAAATAGAAGTAGAAGAGCTATTCCATTTATACAAATTACATTTCAAATCCTAATTCTGATTGAAGATAGTGATGTGTACTATCTCTTCTTTGTTCTCTTTAAAATGTTATGTTTACTAAAATTTGGTTATATTTGCCATACCCATTGAAAAACTGTTGTTATTGGAGTCCTTAGAAATAATAACCACGGCATTCTGGATTCCTTAAGAATAAAGGCCTCAGATAAAACATTATAATAAGAATGAAAATAAAAGAAGGACAACGATGATTTTGAAAACTATTTCCTCCACTTTTGTAGCACTGTTTGACACTATTCTGCTACCTAAGGTATGGACAAAGACACATTTGTAACACAGCTTTAAAAAAAGAGAGAGGAGCTGCTGCTTTTATGTGTGTACATGGCCTTATAATATATCATTTATTTTAGATATCTAACATATAATGTATTTCTCTATAAATAAATCTGCCTTAACTAATTGCAAAAAATATTTAAAAAATAATAGATCTATTATATTCTGAACTAGCCACTTACATAAGGCAAGTACAGTGATCTTTGATTTTTGTCCTGCACACAAAGAATATGAATGAGCCAGGCTGGAACTCTAAAAGCACTGGCTGTTCTTCAGTAACAACATTATCCATGGTCAATGTAATGTCACTCTGACAGCTGTAATTTTCTAGCAGAGGCAGTTTTCCATATTTACGGAAGCTGATAAGAATTCTGCTGACTGCTAGTGACATTTTGTCTAGACCAGAAAGAAAATCTTTCTACTAAAGAAATTCATTCTATGTATCAAAGCAATATTTCATACCGTATAGTCCAGGAATATAAAGTGATTCTGAAAGATGTACAGCTATTATAGTTCTCAAGAATTAAGACTAAGTGGCAACAGATTTTGAATGGAGGCTAAACAAGAAAAGTGATTAATATATTTTGAGGGCAGAAGGGACCATTGTGATCATCATGTGTATCCCAGGAGAACTTCCTTGAATTAATTCCTCTTTGAAGTGTCATAAGTTTGGTTGTGCTAGGTCAAAGTTATGTTAAACCATAGTAAGTGACAGTCCTGAAAAGCAGTGTGGGAGAAAGGAGCCTTCTGACTGTTGGATGACCCAATAAGAAAGAAAAAAATTATAAACCCGCATTAATGAGCAAAAAGACACTGAAGAGAATATAAAAACAGCAGCTAAAAATCTGATGACAAATATAAAAGTTAAAACTCACTAGTGAGACAGAGATAACAAGGGCATTGGCATCTACTTGGCAAACAAAAGACGTAGAGATGAAATTCTCTACAAAGAGAAAAATAAGAATTGGCATAAGACAGAGGGTACTCAAGTATAAATGCAGGAGCTGGGAGGTCTGTACTCTGCAGAGACCTAAGGAAGTGCAAATAACTTATGGTATCTCTACCTATCAAAGGTAAACTTCACTAAGTTGGACTGATTGTGAATCAGAGAAACTGTTGTGCTGTTCAACGACAATAAACTTCTCTGAGCTTTTGACACTGAGCGTGTATCCAGGTTGTGTTTTCTGCATGACCTTCAGAATCTGAAAGACAGATTGCTAGCACTGGCCTTCCAGAACATACTCCAGACTCCAGCAGTATATCAAAAGCAATAGCAACCAAATAGCACCCAAAAAACACTTCACACACCTTAGAGCAATATGAAGTAAAGCATGCAGTTTAGAAAAATATCCAATCTTGATTTTAAAATTTCCAGTGACATAGATTGCATCACAAGCCTTAGAAAATGGTTTCAATGGTTAATTATTTTGCTGTTAAAAACTGTACCTGATAGAAAAATTAGTAAATCTGCATTTATCCAGCTTCAACTACCAGGCACTGGATCTGGCTATCCCTCTGTCTGCTAGATGGAAGAGTACTTTATCATCACTGTGCAGTAACTTTCACACTGCAAGGAAGCCACTCCTGAACCTACATTTTTTTAAGCAAAAGCAGTTGAGCTCTTTTGAATCTTTCACTATGGGGCATATTTTCCAATCTTTTAGTAATTCTCATAGTTCTTAATAAATGATTTCCAGTTCAGTAATACCCTTCTTGAATTGGATGAATTAGAACTGGACATGGTTGCAGCTGCACTAATACCAAATTCTATGCCCATCAAATGTTAATATGGCACAACTGGGATGTGAAGAATTTTATGCTAGATCTCCAAAAACTGTTCATCCAGCCATGCCATATGATTTTTGGGAAGAAGCATAAAATTCCTCAGATCCCATTCGCAGAACTGCCAAAGCCAAACCAGTTAGCCAAAATCAACCTCTGGGGCTACCCTCCTGCTTGGTCCTCATGATCAACCAGCCACTGGTTGCCATTTTATTGCACCTTACATTGGCTGAGCTTGTGTCATGTTGCAATTTATTAATTAACACATTAAGTATATAATAAATGTAACATCTGCCAGGGCCTTGAGATATCACTCCTCTGGAAATTCTCCAATGAATACAGCGAAGAATCTACATTAACTGAAAATTAACTGGGTCCTTTTCTACCTCCCAAGAGATTTGCTCATTACAGCTTTGCCCCAATACATATCCTTGAATTAAGTATCAAGAATTCTTTTATCATGAAAGAACCCATGAAAGAACCCTGAAAAATATCTGACACTAACACTTGCAGATATACAAATGCTATTCTTGTGCCTGCTTCTGCCGTCTGACAAATGAGAAATAACATTCTTGGTATTTGCAGCATAGGAGCGCCTTGCAGTTACACAGGTTAGACTCCTATGAGGTCTTTGGCTTAGGTCTGTAAATCATAAAAAGAATGTTAATGTGTAAAAAACTAAAAAATTAATTTAATTATTTAGCACTTGATTTGCCACTGAATCCAGTTTTACCTCACCGAAACTCTACCTGGAACAACACAATGGGGAATGTTGCCTGCAACATTAGTTTTTTTCTGAGTACTAAACCAATATTCATCGGGTGCATCTACATGTTCAGGCATATGACTTGGATACTAAGCATTTAGTTTAGTACTTCCTTCATAAGGCACTAACTAAACATGCAATACCTAAAGTTACTGTGCAGTAGCATCAGTGCACACTTATTTAGTGATGCTTACTGTGCATTAACCTAATAACACTGTGCAGTAGGCTATTAGTATGGTTTCTGCCATGACACACTACTGCAGTGTTATTAAGCCAACGTGCAGCAAGCGTCTTGTGTAGATGCGCCCAGTGTCCATTCTATAATGGGACTCTCACACTACCAACCTCAAAATGATGTTGCCCTTCAAAAGGATGGCTGAGGCCTGCGTTATTTTTTCAACAAATAATTAGGATAAAAGACTAATATTTTGATCATACAGACAGTGTGTTGAACTATATAAAGGAGTGGAGCAATGCACTTTTCTGCCCCTCCAGCTACACTCTTTTCAGTAGGATCTTTTAATATATTTACCACAGCTGTCCTCGTCGCTATCATCCTCACAGTCAGCCTGACCATCACATCTTCTGGAGGCCAAAACACACCTCCCAGAGCGGCATTTGAAATGACTCGGTGAGCATTCTGTCAATAACAACGAACATGCATTATTTAGCGTATTGAAAAACCAAAATCATTACACAGTCCTTTTTATCATTGTGACTGAGATTCTGAAAGGCTACAAGATAGGGAGAAAACTGAGGGACACTAATTTGGAACTGTGTAGAACAAAGCTCTCTAACTGGTGGCCCACAGGCCATATGCAGCCCCCATGAGTTAAGCTTGAAGCTCCTGTTTAGCTGTTACTTCCATCATTGCTATTGCTCCTATGGTGGCCAGGATTTCCAGACTATCCCCTCCCTCCTTTGGCTTTCACTTCCTGCCCCTGTAGGTAGGGCAGGAAGCCACATTCAGTACAGGGGCCTCCTTTTCACACACTGCCATCTCTCAAGTTGCAAAGCTCACCACATTATTGGCAGATATTACTACGGCTAAAGACACAGATTCTCAAGTTACTTTACTTGCTTGTGTTGTGTTGTACAAAACAGTGTGCAGTGTATTGAGATAACAAATCACATTTAGTGATTACATGGGTTCTTTTTTAAGATTATCATAGTCCTTTAAAAATAGTTACTGATTAATCGACGTATTACCATGGTTATTATTTATTAAATAGGATTGTCACAAATGCCTTAACTAATATAATGGAAAGCTACATGAATAGGTTATTAGGAGGAAAGCTAGCGTGTAAATTTATAGTAAATCAGCTGCTCTGACAACTGGCCATGTGGAAGCTCTTTCTTGAGGTAAGAATGAAGTAGCTTTCCCTTCAGTAAAAATGGCAATCTACCTTACACTTATCACAGGGTAACAATGTGCACTTGGGCAATTACTAGGGAATAGCTCTAAGCTTAACCATTAGCTTTCCTATTGGTAACTTGTTCATATAGTCATGCCTAAACTCAGCAAGGTCCAACCTTTTTGGCCAGGAATGCCACAAATTAAGCCCTGCACCCTCCTATTCTGATCCCTTCCCTTACCTGCTTTGTTGCTGTGCTTTCTGCTCCCTGCATTATCATTGTGCTGCCTGCTCTCTCTCTAGTCTGCCACATGCCACAAATCTCTCTGTATTCTGCCCATGCCACTTGTGCCTTAGATCACTTAGCTGCTTGTTAAAAATTTGGCCATTAATTCATTGAAAGCTAGGCAATTTTGCTATTCAATCCTTCCATTACCTGCTTTTATTTTCTGTCATTTTAAACAGTTTCTTAAATACTTTTTATAACTATCTAAAGCACCATACTAAGAAAAGTTACTGATAAAATTAATGTGCTTGAGAAAATACAAATGTATTTCACTTACTTTTAAAGACAAGAACTGTGTTAACTAACCTACTTTAAACCCAGCTGTAAAAGTAACTGAGTTCACTAGGCATGCCATTTTGAATTCACAGCCTACTGTTTGGGGAAGTTAAGTGATTCAGCATACTACGGTATCCCTGCCAGCTATAGTTTGTTTACATGGGCAACATGCCTGTATTTTTGGACTCTCAAACGGCTCTCAAAAGCCTAATTTCTTTTGTTCTAGTTTCCTTCAGAAATATATATTATAGCATTTCATAGTCTTACAGTGTTTTAAATGTTTCAGAGAAGACTTCTCTCTTCCTAATGAGCACTGGCAACCCATCCAGACAATGTGAAATATGAGCAGTGATTCTGCCTAAGGACAGCTTTGGTAGCAGTGCCTTCCAAAGCAATTAGGTTATTTCTAAAAGAGTAACTAGTATGACAAACCTCTCTTTTGATTTGTTTTACAAGGGTGCTTAATTCATAGCATCACTAACAAGATAATAAGGGGGCAGACAGGCAGTCAGCCCAGTAGTGAGGATCTACCTAATTAATTTAGTTATGCAAGTGGACACATATATTTGGCACCCTTTCAAAAGGAGAAGTTTCATACCAGCAGCAGGTGGTATGTTCTCACTTATGTGGGAATGAGCTGAGAATAACTCAAATGTAGCAGAACTGGCTCCAGCCCTATTTCATCCAGGTTTAAAGCTGGGGAGGTGCTTTTGCTACATTTGAATCAGACAACAGCTAGACTACACCAGTGGCAGCCCTTTTGAAACAGTTCCAAACGTATGCGTGTTCAGACCCTTAGATGTTATTCCTAAATGAAGTCTCTTAGTAAGCGCACACAATCTCTGTAAATATTTCACAGTAGTTTTGAGTGTACAATTTAAAATATATCAGTTACTGCCTGCCATGGTGGAGAGAGTCACAAGGTAATTTATGCACTTGAGAATAAAAATGCATTATTATTCCACAGCTAGGTTTATCACTTGGATGTCTCATGCCACAAGTTTGATTTTCCTTCCCCTACATACTGCCTTCTCGCTAAGCATGGTTGTCTCTCCATCACCACTATATTGCTGCATGGCATAACTTACAGCTGAATTTAACTTCTAGGTTTTTTTAGCTTCTCAGTGGATGTGTCTACATGTTCATTAATGTGCAGTGCCTACTGCAGATTGAATTTAGGACCTGTATAATCGAGTACTAAATAAATGCACAGTAGGCTGTTGTACTGCACATTAATCTATTGCATGTTTTTGTGTGATGTTTAATGCACAGTAGACTAATACTACTGTGCATTAGCGTATTAGCATGGTTTTTGCCATGTGCACTAATGCACAGTACTGCTCCTTAAATGTCTCATGTAGACGCACCCAGTATAAACTGTTCATACTAGTTTATAAAGTGTGCATGTGTACATGTATAATGGCTAAAGATCTAGTTAGTGTGTACGCATGTGTGTGCAACTGTCAAAGACCCAGTTAGTGTTTGTGTGTAACTACCAAAAATCCAGTTAGCATGTGTGTGTAACTGCTAAAGATCCGATTAGTTTATATGCGTGAGTGTAACTGCCAAAGACCCAGTTAGTGTGTATATGTGTATAACTACCAAAGATCCAATTAACATGTGTGAGGGTCTTTGTGTGTGTCTAACTGCCCAAGATCCAGTTAGTATATGTGTATGTTAGTGTGCATGACCATAAACTGCACCTGACTAGCAGGCCTGGTGGCAATGTGGTGAGACTACTCGTGGCAAGATAGCTTCTATAAAATACCACACTGTTGCAACCTCCAGAGTAGAGCAAGTACAGGGTGCCTCAAAACACTAGTCCCGCTGCCTTGTGGATATTCCTTGGTTGGAAAAAGGCTAAGGGACATCACCCTGAGAGAAACGTGCCCTCACTGAGGTATTAGGCAGTTGGCAAGAGCTGTAATCTGTTGCTTTCCAGGAGAAATTACAACCATCAAGGCACTGAATGTCTGGACTCAATCTGGCCTTATATCAATGGTCTAAAGTGGGGATGGTAGGTCTAGGGCAGCCTCCACTCCTTTATACTCTTGCCTGTGTGTACACACTGAAGGTCTCAGTGTGATCTATACTGGTCAAAATGATATATTCAAGAGAATGGTTACAACATATTCTAGTATGGGAAGCCAGCAAGAGAAAGGAGAAGGCAGGTAGTAGGCTTTGTTATTAAAAATAGCTTACTAACGTTCTTTGCAGACTATTCAGTGAAAAAGTTCAGGAAGTAAGTTTACATAACTCAGTCACCAAGGCCTGGGAAAACTTAAAAACTAACATGTACTATGCTGCTGTAACAGCGTTTGGGAAAAAATGCACGAAAAATGCAGACTTGATTTGAAGAGCACTCTGAAAACCTTCTACCACTGGTTGAGAACAAAAGAACAGAACCAACTAACTATAAGAAATCTCCCAACATCATAACCCTGGAAAATCTGAGAAAGGCTCAAAGAGAAAGGCAAAAGGAGGCTAAGAGGCATGCCCAAGATTTTCAGCTGAAACTCTGTGATGATATTCACAAAGCATGTGAAGCAGGTGATAGCTCCGGAATACACAAAAGCATCAAACAAAGAATTCATCCAGTCAAGAAGAAAATAGCTTCACTGAAAGTCTTAAATGGAAATGTCATTACTGATAAACAAAAACGACTCGAGCACTGGATTGAACACTATGGAATTCTATACTCAAGTGAGACTGAAATCAAACACAATGAGCTTGAAGGATTACTACAAGTTATGATAGATTTGGACAAAGAGCCTACATTTGAAGATTTGCAGAAAGCCATTAAATCAATTCTTGAATACAAGGCATCCAGCAATGACTGCTTGCCTCCTGAAATCTACAAATGTGCCAATGGCTAATTACTTCAAAAGTATATTAAGTTATACTGCTCTGTTGGAAAGAGGAAGTAAAACTGCAAGATTTCACAGATGCTCTGTTTGTACAATTATACAAAAACAAAACAGTGACAATTATAGAGGTAGCTCTCTGTTTAACGTAATTGAAAAAACTGCCACTTGCATTATGCTCCCTAGGCCTAGGTTGCAATCTCTAGGTGAAAGAATCTATCCAGAAAGTTAATGCAGTTTTTGCTCAGGACACTCCACCATTGGTCAACCAATTGCAAGAGAAATGTAGAGAAAAACAAATACCACTGTACATAGCTGTCATCAATCTGATGACGGCCTTCAATACAGTCAACAGACAGGGATTTTTTTTATTTTACTGTATCTGAAGAAAATGGGTTATCCCTCCAAACTGCTGAACATCTTTTGCTCATTACATCAAACTATGAAGGCAACTGCAGTGTGTGAAAATAAAGAATCCAACACCTTTGACATCAACAATTGGGTGAAACAGGGGTGTTTCTTAGCCTCCATGCTAATATACTTTTTAACATCTACATTTCATTCGTGCTTCTTCCTACACTCAAAGACAGCAATGATGGCATTTACCTTTAAACCAAACTAGATGGAGGCTTGTTCAACACTGCAAGGTTTACAGTGAAAGAACCAAAGTGAAAGAACTGGTTCTGAGAGATTTTGTGTTTGCAGATGATGTGGCCTTGGTTGCCTACAGAGAATCTTTCCTACAAAATCTCTTGGGCAGATTTTCTGGGTCATGCAAGAGCTTCAGGATGGCAATTAGTTTCAAGAAGACTGTGATCATGTACCAAGAGGGGGAAGAACCAATACCTGACATCACTCTGGAAGATAAATCTCTTGATGTCATTAAAAGCTTTTGGTACTTGGGTTCTACAATCAGCAGGGATCTTGACCTTTAGACTGAACTGACTAACAGAACAGGAAAAGCAGCTAAGAATTTTGGGTTATTACAGAAATGTGCATGGAATAACAGCAAACTATCAGCTAAGGCAAAGATACAAATCTATGAGACTTGTCTGCTGTCATCCCTGCTTTATGGTTTAGAAACATGGGCTACATATGCTAGGCATATCAAGAGACCAAACAGCTTCCACATGAGATTTCTGCTTAAGATTCTGAAAATAAAGTGGGAAGACAGAATACCAAGCGCAGAGGTACTGGAGAGTGCAGAACTGACATACTTAGAAACCACTATCAAGAAATAGCAATGGATCAGCCATTTCAGGAGAATAGGAAGAGACTGTATTCCCCAGAATATTTTATATAGCAAGACTCAAGATAGCTCTAAAAAGTGGGATTGCTTTCCATGGCATTACCATGATGTGTACAATAATTATATAAGGTTGTTCAACATCAACATAGAAAGCTGGAAGGAGTACACAGAATCCCATCTGATCTGGAGGCAAATCTGGTACTGGGTGCAGCTCAACATGAGGTGGGTTTGATCCAGAGGATCAAAGCAAAGGGAGAAAGAAGAAAGAAGCATGCTGTAAATATGGACTACAACTTAGACAACATATGGATCTGTGAAACTTGTAACAAGCCATATTACTCTCCAGCTGGGCACGTCAGCCACAAATGGATGCATCAGGCAAATGGCTAAACTGTTTACATGTACACCATGATCCAGAGGATATAAACTATTTACTATTACTATCTATGTTTCATGTGACCTTCATATTGACCTATGTGCACAAAGTGTTTGAATAAAAAGACATGACCATCTCCGAAGCAACAGTAAATGACACCGTGAACTCCTATCTTCTATCTGCAGCACAGCAAATTTAATAGAATGGGACAAAATGCTCAGATTTCTACAGTTTGTAATTAGTGCTCAGTTTGGTCAGGATTAGACAGCCATAATTCCAGAGCAGAATAATTCTAGAAGCAGGAACTAATTAATGTGACACGGTGCTGTTCTAAGTGCCATGTCGTAGTAGCAGATGAGTGCTGAAAGACTTCTACCTGTCCCCAAGTGCTGCAGGGCAGAATCTCTGCACCCTGCCTGGATGCAGCTGCCATAGCATAGGCTCCATGGTGGTTGTCATTCTGGTGCCCCCTCTAAATCAGAACCTGGGGCTGGTGCTCCACTCACCCACCCTTAGTTACTCTCCTGGGTAGTTTTACCCTTCCCCGAAATGAAAGTTCTTCATTTTCTTGTGAGATTCCTTCTGTGTAGCTGAATGTAAAAAGAAAGCCCCCCAAACTTGATTTTGAATCATTTGTACAGTATATTAGCTTTTATGATATTCAGATCAAGCTACATGATATATTGTAATCTAAAGGGAGAGAATAAAAGTATGAACTGAATCAGTAATTTAAGGCAACCTAGGAATTAATATTTAACCTCCAATTATAAGTATTCAAACAAGTAACCTTCAACATCTTCATCAGGTGTTAGGCAGGTTTGGTTGTCTTGGTTTTCATCTGGAAACTGAGTGCAGTCTGTGTCTTCTGGCCACTGCAAGCCTACAATCCCAAGCACAGACTCACAGCGCTCCTTGGAATGGTCACACAGTGCCCTTGGAGACAAATTAGAAAGAGTGAATAAGGCTGCTGGGAAGAAAACGTGCTGTAAGAAGGTTATCAATTGTGACTGGAAACTAGGAATCCTAGCTGAGGATCTGAAAATGAAAAAGATTAACTTGTTGATCATCTTCCTTAGCTGGGGAAAAATATTAAAGGTTTCATCATTGTTTAAGAAAATCACTGTAAAAAAACCCTATTATTTAAATCACATTATAAAGATCAAAAAAATGAGATTGTTGTTTCTTACCAACTGCTCTGAAGAAAATGGCAGAGAAGCCAGTTTTAAAGCCTAAGATAATGAACTTGGTTCTATGCAATGAGAAATTATTTACAAGAATGTATTGAATGAAGCAATCCAGTAGTACCAGCAATAATAACGCTTTATGTCTACATCTACAATGAGGCTTTTCTCCAGAAAGACTCCAAAGAGTCGCACAAATGTCATTCATACTGTACCAATAAAAGCTACTTCTTCAGGTGCAGAAGTCAGCAGCCATTGCATAATGCATGACAACTGAGAGCGAGTGTGAGAGAGTGTTGTAGGCAGGTTATGGACTTTTAGGGTCTCTTCTGAGATGCACATACAAAATGGAGTAGTATCTACAGCACAGGAAGTTAAAGATTTGAGTGAACCTACCCATACCTGGACTTGTGTACAGACAGTCTAGCATTTCAAACATGGAAATGCAAGAGACTTTCTAAAGAGTTTGATAAAGCTATGAGGTTTGGGGAAATCAATGCACAGAGTAACATGGGTTTGAGAATGTGGTCAATTTAGTCACAACAACTTGTATCAGATCTAGCAAAAGCAGCAAGAAAAATGTCCTCATTTTGAACTTTTATTTTTTCACCATAGAAAAAAAGTGTGTCATATCAGATCAGTTCATCTAGACTAGTATTGCATCTCTTAAAAATGGCCAGTACCAAACGCATCAAATAAATAGGAAGAAAAGCCTATACGAGAAGTTTCTCTTTAACAACAGACAATTAGCAATTGGTTTATGTCTCAAATTGTGGGTTGATATACTTTTTCTAGCCAGTATAATTGCAGATGATGTCCTTATAATAAATGAAACTGTCAAATTCCTTTTTGAATTTTGGGCCATGGGCACATGAACAAACTACTGAGAGACAGATGACAGCAGAGACTTACAGTTTACAGATTTATGGTAACTGCCTGTATGCCCACTCTTCCACTATAGTAAACAAAAGCTAAGCTGTGATAGTTTGCCCCGCTTTCATTAAGGAGCAAGCTATCTTCCATTTACCTCTGGCAAGAGCATGCACACAGACAACTACCACAGAGCAGCTAACACATCATAAATCCCTGCCCCCTGACCCCTTTTTTTTTTACCTTGTGTTGAATTGCTTGTGTGCCCATAACCTTATTAAGGACTTTATTTCAATTATATCTTCTGCAGTGACTTCCACCACAGCTTGAGTTTGTACAGTATCAGGTATAAATGTAGCTTTAGATCTCACTTAATGTTCATTTTGTTTCTCCTGCTAAAGAACAAAATGGAGAGTTCACCTTACACTTTACCAGCTTTTTATCAAGTCACTGCTTATTTGCCTTTTTCTTAAGAAAACAATCCAGACCATTTCAACTTCTCTTTGGATGGAAGGCTGTTAATCAATGTCATCACTTCTTCTTCTCCTATGTCTGTATTGGAATTGAGGAACTGAAATTGAACAAACTTATTAAGGTGAGGTGTGTCTTCAGTGGATATAACAGGATTGGTCCCAAATTTAATTTGGCTTGGGGAGAATTAGAAATTAAAAAAAAAAAAAAATTGGTTTTTTTTCTGCAGCACATCATTCAACCCTTTGTGTTAATAGTAATAGAGAAGACTGATTCATTACATTTGTATGTATTTGAGAAGAAACTGTAAGAACTGTCAGATATTCTGCAAAAGGATGTAACAATATCAGATGCATGTAGAAGAAGGGCTGGATGTGAGAGTGAACAATAGCAGATTAAGGCAAAGAGACTATTAATGTCTGTCAGACAGCTACAGAAATCTAACTCACTTACGTTATTTGACTGTAACAGGATGCTGCCAGTCTTATTCACTTAGAAAAAGAAAATACAGAACAAAAATGTATTCTGTGCCCATCTGAAGTGGGATGCAGTGGGCCATAAACAGATTAATTTCATAAGAATGAACTGAAATAAATTAGCTGTGTTATGGCATGGCAGTGATCTGTTTCCCTTTAGATTCTCTTTTCCCCTAAAAAAAAATTGCAAATCATATATGAACAACTGCCCTACATTGTCCCGTGGTTTGTCCTAAATTCCCTTAATTTATGTTATGCTTATTTTCTGATGACAGGCAAGCCAGTGAACATAATAATACCCCACAAAATGTAGATTTGAATAGGTTTTGTGTAGTTAGTTGAAACATTGAGTAATTGCTGCCATCCACGTCATCTCCCCTCTCTCAAAGCTTCAGCCAAAAAAGATACTTTCCAACTGTTGTCAGCAGTTTCTCCATATGACAATGCCAAGTCTTCCAACAAATAGGGAAAGTCATCAGTGAGTCCAGAGATGACTAAAGAGGACAGTGTGAAATCCACTTATTTAACTGGAGATGCGGTAAATAGTTCCAGGAGGAAGGAGTGGATCCTGGTGATGTCAGGTCACACCTCTTTCCTTTTGTGTCTCATCTATCTGCCTGGTTAAAATGATGAATGTCTTGTCATACATCATGGCACCACTGGAGATGATTTGTGAATGAGTCTCCCAGGTTTTGCTGTTAATATCACATTTTATCAGATTAGTTTTAAAGATGTCTTTGAATCACTTCTTTTAACTACCTCTAAAGTGGTCACCATTGGTGAATTGGGAATATTCAACCTATTTCAAGAGCCAGTTGTCAGGCGTACTTATGACTGTGCTGTCCAACATGACTTCAAAGATAGTGGTGTTTGCTTGAGCCAGAATGCTGACATTCATTCTTCAGTCCTTCCAGCTGACATGAAGGATTTTCTGAAGACATTATTGATATGTTATCCAAATGTCCCATACAACAGGGTAGAAATGACAACAACCTGGTAGATAAACAGTTTGGTTTGGGTCCTGATGCCATGATCATAAAAGACATGGCTTTGGAGATGTCTAAAGACACCACTGGCAGATTATATCAGGTATTGAATATCACTTTCTGCACTTACTTTTTAGGAAAAGTGGCTTCCCAGGTATGGGAAATACTCAACATTCTCCAAAGACCATTTTCTAATTGTACAATGTGGAGGAGCAGCTGGTTGGTTTGGCACGGTTGGAAAGTATCTTGCTTTTTGTGAAGTTGGTAGCAAGGCCAAGCACACACTTCACAGAAGCAGTCCAGAGTGACCTGGAGCTATTCTACTGAGTGGACACTTACAACATAATCATCAGCATACTGAGGATCAGTAATGGAAGTGTTGGTTATCTTGGATTTAGAAAGTAACTGGTTTATTTTAAAGAGATTTCTGTCCACATGATATTGGATGCTGACTTCAGATGGGAGTCTACCAGCAATGTGATGCAGAATAGCTGCACTAAAGACAGAAAAGCAGGTTGGTACAATCATGCATCCTTGCTTGACTCCACTTCTAATAATGAAGAGGTCCATTTCCAAGCCTTTATTGAGGACAGCTGCTGTCATGTCATTACAAAGAAGTCTGATGATGGTAGCCAATTTTTGGCAGGCATCCAAATCTCATCAGGACCTTCTATGGGGCTTTCTCTGTTCATTGATTCAAAGGCCTCGGTCAGGTCAGTGAAAGCCACATAAAGATCTCAGTGTTCCTTGCAACATTTCTCCAGTAGCTGCCTAGCAACATAGACCATATTTATTGTACCTCTGAGCGATCTGAAACCACAATGGGACTCGGGCAGAACCTCCTTGGAAAGAGAAGTGAGTCTACTGAGTAGACTGCAGGTGACGATCTCCCCAGTTACAAATCTACCACAGTAATTGCTCCCATCTGATCTGTCTACAAAGTTCATTGCAGGGTGCTGAAGGAACTGACTGAAGAAATCTCAGAGCTACTGGCAACAATATTTGCAAAGCTATGGATGACAGGAAAACTTTCAGAGAACTGGAGATGGGATAACATAGCACCCATCTTTAAAAAAAGGAAAAAAGGGTTCAATATCAATGACGTTACTGGACCAAATTATAAAACATTCAATCTGTAAACATCTAAAAGAGAAAGCAGTAATCACTAGTAGCCAACATGGATGTGTTAAGAGCAGATCATGTGAAAACAATTTGATTTCCTTCTTCAACAGGATAACTTGTTTGGTGGATGAAGGTAATTCAGTGAACATGACATATCTAGATTTGAGTAAGGCTTTTGATACAATCCCATGACAGTCTCGAGTAAATTATAGGCTATGGACTATCCAGTGGTACGCTGCATGTGATTAGCTGAATAACAACAAGCAGAAAGACAAAAATGGGAGGGCTTGCAAACACATTGCAGGGTAGGGTTCTACCCTCTAAAGGATACTGATACCTTAGAGAACATGGCACTAGATAACAACATGAGATTCAACCATGGCAAATGTAAAATGACAGTGGGAGGTGGGGGAGGGGAAATGTACCAAGTTGTAATTAGAGAAACCAGGTTGGCAGTGGCATTGATGAAAAGGATCTTGAGGTTTTGGTGGATCCAAAGTTAAAATGAGCGAGCAATGTGACGCAGTTACAAAACAAAAAATGTAATGTTTGTTTGTACTAGCAGGAGAATAGCATGTGAGGCTCGAAACAGAGCTCATCTGTGGAGCACATGGTCGGCTATGCTGCAGTAGGTTGCAGCACAACTCATAGCACTCCACAGATGTCTGTAGACATTGCTGGATGCTGAGTCCTGACATAAGGCACACTGAAGACACACCTAGCCTGTTATGGAGGCACATCTACAAGCACAAAGGGGAACATTCCCATCAGGGCTCCCCCCTGCCTCACCTGCAGATGCCCCCCTCCCTATGTCAGGGTGCAGAAACATACACTGGGGCAATCACTCTGCAGTGGGTTTCTCCAGTGCACGTCTGCAGGCATGGACGAGAAACTCCCTTAGGGGGTCCCCATTCCATGTTTGCAGCTCATGCCCTGCACTGCTGCCATAATGTGTGCCAGGAGAATCCCTCTGCAGGGGATTTCCCCAGCACATGTAGTATTGCTGCACTGCAACATGGGGCATGTTCTTACAGCCACAGAGCTCCCACTTGTGGTCATTTACCCCAAGTCAAGGTAAGCACCAAAGTTCTCTGCATCCCTGGAAATGCCAAGGATACATCTAGGTAAGCAGGAAGCCCCATCTTTCTTCACTGGCCCAGACACAACCCCAGAGATCCCAGGGATGTGTCTGGGTCAGAGGGGAAAATGTGACAGGAGCTCCCAAGGCTTGAGAGAGCTGATCCTACCTTGGAATTCCTGAAATGCCCAAGATAGGGCTCCTCAAGCCTGCGGAGCCCCTGCCTGTGGCAGCTGGAGAGTACAGGGGGCTTCAGGCTATCTGCTTTCTTTTGCCATAAGCAAACAGATACCATACATAACCTTCCATCATGGTCACAAATTTGAATATTAGGAGGCACAGATAGAAGAGCAGCTCCTCGCTGCAACTTGTGGTGCCTTGCAGGAAGTGCCGTAATCCAGCAATCCCCCAGACCCGACAGGAATTTATTATTGGGTCTGGGTGGTTGGGATCCAGATGCTGGCAGGAATCCAGCCGCTGTTTAGAGATGCTGAAAGCCTGTAGCCACGCCCCTAGCAACAACCCTCCCCACTCCCAGCCCCAGCACTGTTTTCAGAATGGGAGTAGGGAAAGGGAGTGGAAGGAGCTCATTCTGGGGATTCCTCAGCTGGCACTGGAGGGTGGGCTGAGTGGAATGGAACCACTGAAAACCCAAAACAAAATTCCTCTGCTTCCTTTCCCCCCTCTCATTCTGAAAATGGTGCTGGGCTAGCAGGTGGCACAGGCACTCTATTTTGGAGCATCTTTATGCAACGAGGGTTCAGATTTTTGCAGGATGGGCCCTCTTAAAGTGCTCTGCAGCTGTGTGTTTCTGTTCGGTCATGGCTGTACAGTGCTTTCAGTGGCCAAATCAGGCAAAAACTGTCACTTCTGTCTGCACCTTGTGATGTGACAGAAGGTAGAGATGTTTTTTTTCTTTTGTTCTGTGCTGCCATAAAAATGTTTGTGCTGACACAAAGGTGATGTCTATTTTTACCCTGAAACACAAGAATTAATAGTATCAATCTACTTTGTACTAGTTAGGCCTCAGCTAGAGTAATGTGTGTAGACCTAACTAGGGATCTGCGTGTCAGGTCTGCACCTGGGCAAACTAAGTTAGATTGGGTTGACATCTTTAAACACAATCTAACCTTCTGAGCCATCATTTTTAATGCAATCTAACCTCTTCCCTAACCCCTCCTAAATGTCTATACTCTTCTCCCCCAAAATAGTATATTCTGCATTTTCACAGGGGGGTTGAAACTGGTGCTCTTTGAGACCTCTTTTACCCCTAAGATTCTATATTGCAGTGGAGAAAAACTTCAATCCTTATTATCAGAGACAGCAGAAAGGTCAAGGGAAAAATGAGTATAAGAGAACAAGGATGATATAAGAAAGCATTTCTGATTATGTAATTGCTTTCTCTATTCTGGATTAAACATAGGACTTCAGTCACAAAGATTTTCAGTCTAATTTATCCCATAATCATTAAACTCACATAAAAATTACCAAGATATTTCCTTAGTCTCTGAAAATAATATTAAATCTAATGCAAGGATTACAGTGCACAAAGTGATACGAACACATTGAGAAAGGTTCTTCTGTTCAGGCAATGGTCACTGTTAGACCATTTTTTGTGTAACTAACCTGATTGTACAAATGACTAAAATCAGTTAAGACCCATTCACAAATATAAATAGTGTTATTTTCAAGTCTTGGAAAGCCAGTATAATTGGAAATGATCTTATAAAGATAGCAGGTTTAATAATACAAAGTGCAGTATAAGAGCACAACTAGCTACCAAAATGGCTTAGCATCTTGCAGGATCAAACCCATAATTCAGAAAATATATATTTGTGGAGAAAAGAATGATGTGATCTTGGTTCAATTTCTTTGAGATATAAACCCTCCAGCCATGAAACACTATTTGAAATCAATAGGAATTTATATATGGATGACTTTAAAAATCAGAGGCATTGTATATTGTTCATGTCATCAGAACAGAGCTAATGCCTTATTAAAGGTGAACAACCTGGCTAAAATTCGAAATGATAATTGGCGAGTCAATAAATGGTCTCAATAGAAGTCATTTCAGGTCTTCATAAAACCAGTTCCCATATTTCTCTTTACATGAACTCCTTCTAAGACTTTTACCTTTAAAAATTAAAGCATAAAGACCAAAGTAGTTTTAAAAACACCATCAACTAGGTACTGTTTACAATAGGGACACATGTTTTATACATAAGTGTGACGGCGTCGGACCGTCACTAGGGGCACGAGAGGGTCCCCGGAGGGGAAAGGAGGTGCAAACAACGTACCTGAGCTGTGTGAGCCGGAGTACA
>JAGPOW010001338.1:49385832-49396913 GCA_030014935.1 Caiman crocodilus
AACATCCTCCCTTAACAAACTGTTTAGAATCATCAAAGTCGTGGCGGGCGAGATAAGGGGTTAAGGGGCAGCCTGCAGAAGTGGTCTGTGGCCAGAAAAGGGATTGGCTGCGGTCACAATAAGAAACAGAATTAAAACTGCTGACAGTATTACCTAAAGCAGAAAATGGATATTAATATCATACCAACAAACCATATCAATCAAATGGTCATGTTTTATAACAGAAGTAAGGTACAATGTGAATTTAAGTCATGCCTGTAAACTGCACTTTGATTTGGAAAGTTTAACACAAGGAAATATGCATTAGTGAAATGTAGCTTCATATTTACAGGATAAGACAAGTCAAGTACAACTATATACATGCATCATTCAAGCAAATTAATCACTGCTATTATTAAGAAAGGATGTGCTTGCTGAAGGCTGAAACAGAAAATGTCCTAATTTGTAGAATTTTCTGAGTAAATTTTTTGCCTTTAAGAGCTTCGACTGCAATTAAATGCTTAAAATGAATAATGTATATATCTATTCCTTGTATTTAAGTCTTGGCTCACTAGTATGAAGCCTTTTTTATTATAATTTCATAATTATTTGTCCATTCCTCTCTATTTAACTGGGTGCTGGTACATGCTCAGGGCTCCTCCAAGCTATCTACTCTGCCAATTTGTGAGCTTAGCTTTACATGAGCAGGTGTGAATGGGCAGGGCTTAATACTCAGCAGACTCCCAAGATCACCCAGAAGTCTGTTTAACCATTCCAACTGTGCCAGAAGTTCTTCTTCAGTCAGTACTCTCTGTGAATTCAGTCAAATATATCCATTAATTTTCTTCTTCTGTATTGTTAATGACCACAATGAATTCTACAAATCCCAATTTTGACCTCTTGTGCCACCCTAACTTCATAAAGTCACTGCTTGCTTTCTAGCATGGGACAGAAAAAAAATAAACATTTATGAAAATAAATATACTAATATTAGACTTATAAAGCTTCCTTTTAAAATAATTTATATACTGATCTAACACTAGTATTATTACAAATATTTAGATTATGATACTGCAACATATTTCTTAAGTGGACAAACAGAAAGGCACTGTATTGAAGCATATAAAATCTAACTGCCTTCTCTTTACTTAAAAATCATTTGACTTTTAATAATTAAAATAACTTTTTCTTTTTTTCTTTTTTTTAAATTTGCCTAGTTTTCACATACATGCACAGTGGAAACAAAGGTTATGCTTGGTCAAGTCATTTTAATCCTGATCTGCTGCAGTCCCATTCTGCCTCTCCTGCACATGCATTATTCTAACTTTCTGACTACCATATAGTGATGATTATTTGATAAGAGAACAAGAAATGTCCTTGGTCTGATAGCCTAAGCACATTTAATTTGGTACATAAGAATGAACTGAGGAGGGCTATATTTCTACATTACTTGCTCTCCAATTTTAGAAAAGTGACAATTGCCGTCAAATCCAGACTTTAATTCATTAGTCTCTGGCTTCCTTTGAATATATAAAGCTCTACTGTTATGAATACTGATACTTATAGCTAAAAGTATTATTTGCTATATGGTTATATATCTTGTTTACTGGTACAATTCTAATCCAAATGAGTGGAATATGCAAGCCTATGAATATTCAATAAAGAATCTTTAAAAAATAAGAAAACTGCTATTTTTTTATATATGTGTGATTATTTTGTGAAATTTTAATGAATGAAATGATGAGGTGTAATTTTTGACTTCACAAAATATGGGCTAAACCTGTTTCTCCTGAAATGAAAGGCAAAATTCCAATTCCTTTCAGTGGAAGCAGAGTTGGGCTTTAAGAAAGATCCATAGGGTGAATAAAGCTAGTCAAGAATCCCATTAAGAAGCAGTCATGTTACCTGCAGGGTGGGATACGCTGATTCGTTTGAGGGTCACATTTTGGTACCAATATTGTACAGGCAAAAAACATAAGATACTTGTAGCAGTTGGTCTGAACCAAGGCTGGGAAAAGGGAAGATTCCCAGCTGATGGATGCTTCCTTCTGAGTCCTATGGCCCAAGTAGTTTGGGTAATTAGTGTAGTTGTATGGCAGGTTCATGCAGAGTTCCAGGGTAATTGGCTCACACAGACCTTGTGAAAGAAAAGAACATACATTTTGTAAAGTTTGATGAAACAGAACAAAATAATTACAAGCTTCTCATCATTTAAACTGGGAATACTTTCTCTGGCTTACTAAAGTAGGTCTTGCTTTACATCAGAAATAGTGTCAGAGATCTTGTGCAGTGTTATAAAAGTGGCACTAGTTTCTCTAACCTCTAAAAAAAGGTGCAGTTAATGAAGACTATGCATCCCAGACCACAATTCTTCAAATGACAGTCTTCATGCATGCGAAGGAAAAAGGCATTGATTGCTACAGTTAGTCAATTATTCACAGGCTATATATTCATGTCTAGCAACCTCTTCTGTATCCTAACTTATTGACATTCATTTTGAAAAGGTTACAAATGAGATAATATAGATGACCTTATTATTTTTGGCTAAAATATCATTTAAAAACAAAAGTTACTACACAGAACTATCAAAATACTTCTCAGACTGGAAGTGTTTTGCTACAAGTTTCCTTAACTCCCTCCCCGCCCCGCCACCCGCAAAATTATATTTATTACAGTACACATGGAAGTCTGCATAAGGACTAAGCCCCCTTCTGCTACACACTATACAATGCATTATAAGAGTCAATCATTTTTCCATAGAGCTAACAACTAATTAAAATACAAGAAGTAAGCAAAACACAGTAAGCACAAGGAGAACAAGATACCAACTTCATTTGGCTATGTAGACTAGCCAGATGGACTAAATTAAGTTTTGAGAGTTTTTATAATGTAAACAACTAAGACTGATTGAAATGTAAGCATCTCCCATTAAAATGTTCAGATAACTACATAGTTTTGTTTCTTCTTACAAGTTCAAACAAATTGATTTTCAAAACTAAAAGAAAATGAAAAAAATATTTCAACTTGAATGGAGACTATTTTCTTCATTTAGAGTTGAACCAAATTTATATGATTGTATCCAATAATATTTAAAGGCATGGCATTTTTTTCATTAAGAACAAAAAGTCATTCAAAAAAATCAATTTTCATCCAAAACTTAACAACTTTGCTCTTCTCTAAAAACAAATATGTTAATAACATTGGTCAGTTCAGCCAGGCAACTGGATAGCTATTATTGGTTGCCAATATATTGGGAGGCTTGATACAAATATAACTGGGCCTTAAGGGAGGCTTGATATAAATATAACTGGGCCTTAAGGAGAGATTTGATGGAAGAGTCAACAGACTTAACCAGCTGATCAGCATAGTTAACTAATCTAGCCTGGTCCAACAGCCAGCTTGCAGTAGGAATTTCTGGGATCATTTCTTGGTCTCTCTTCATGTGAGTTGAACCTTGGCACACTGCTTTCATCGAATGATTGGTGTTGGGATAGGAAGTACAATCTAAAATATTCCTAATTTTAAGGCGTGCTATGCTATTTGAGACGTCTTCCTTTCTGTATACTGCTGACACATTCTAGTGTATTTTTAAATGCCTAATTACATGCCACTGAATCCAGAGTTGTTGCTCTTAGAGTCCACCTATTTTTAGCCAAGTCTAGTTGTTTGCTTTCATGTTGACACAGAATACACTGGAACTATACAAATAACTGTATATGTTATACTTAAATTCTCAGCAGTAACATAGCAAATGTGGAGATTTGGGCTCATTTCATATCCTCAACTACAGCTGAACTAATATGATGCTGGAAAAGAGTAAAGACTTAGAATTGTAATCAGTACATGAAACCACATTCTACAAACCTCTCAAGCCATCATATTTGATTTTCTTATCATATAATATTAACAGGACAATATTCTCTGATAATGTCTATTTATAGCATATAATAAGACTACCAAGAAGAGAAAGGGAAACTAAATTCAGTTTCCTGTCCAACTTCTGGTTTTGATAAGTGTAGTATTAAATAGTCTGGAGGAGATATCCTACCCAAGCTAAGATGCATAGGTATGTTATTCTTTAGATCCCAGAATAACAAAATGTGGATTGCATACAAGCGTTTCTTGGGTTCTGCTTTGATTCTTATTAAGGTATAGAGGTGTGAACAAACTACTATGAAGTAGGCTAAAAGGTTTGTTGAACTCAGAGTGCATCAGCTGTTCTATAGTAATTGCCACATGCTTGCATTTATCCAACACTAAATGTAAAGTCATTTATTCTACTTTCACTAAGGGTTGAGCTACCTGGAATTTCTCATAGGATAAAACCATTATTATGAACACTGACTACAATACTTGATGTTACTGTGAGGTAAGCTATTTTCACGTTCATGTGCCCCATAACCTTACTGCCAATTCTCTCTTTACCATCACTGACTTGCTCAAAAACCACTTCACCGTTTAAATGATTCTTGGTTCTTAATCATAATTAGCTGTGGCCAGCCTCTTCTTACCTACTAAAAGTTTTCTCCCTACCTCTGTCTCATTCCCCACACTTCCCCTACTTTCGGTTTTCTTGTGCCCCTCTCCCTACACAGATCTCACCAGTTATTTGCCTGGCAGGAGGCAGGAGATTTTGTAGGATCCAGCATCAAATACTACCATGACTATTGCTGTTGTAGAGAGAGCCCAGGATCACAGTCCTGGACTCCCCCTGCATTAGCTGCTGCTGAACAGATGGAAAATTCATCAGGTGTCAAGACTCCCATCTGTAGCAATGACACATGTGCTTACAGGAATCCCACCTGTGGTAGCACTTAGTGCACCTCCTGCAATTGGGAGCCCCATCAACTGGCAGGGCACCTTTTTTTTTTTTTTTTTTACATATGCAAGTTAAACCTGGACAGAAACCAGCTATAAATCTAGTACATATTTTTCACCTCTAACTTTATAGCTGATTGGCTCTTCTTACGGTGCAATAGTTAATTTGCATGTTTAGCCAGTTTAACCCGATTGAGAAATTAACCCAGTAATTACATGATACATGTCACATGTAGAGGAGTTCTCTGACTACAAAACCCCAAGTACACATTCCCCATCCACATGGTTCTTCGCAATCTCTTCCCCACCACACACCCCAAATGACTTATTTCCCATTCCCCTCTTTCACTTCCCCCTATGCTCCCCTCAACAACCTACCTCCACACTTTCTGTGACTGGCAGTGCCCCATCTTTCTCAGAAAGTGGACTTTCCCAAAACATATTTCAAGCCCTGAACACTCAATTGAATGTATTCATTTAGTTGCAGTATGTGCACTTCTCTCCACCTATTCCTTATCATATACATGATGTATTGAGCTTTGTATGAGTCTGGGATTCTCTGTGACGAAACCTACAGACATATGCAGGTAGGTTGCGAGTATACACTGGTATGTGCCCTCTAAAAATTCATGCAATATAAATTAAATCTAGGCTAATGGTTAGTATAGCATATTCATATTGTACTATAGGGTTCTATCCATCTTCTCTTTACACATATGTAAGTCCTATTGGTTTTCATGATGTTGGAAGAAATTAGAATTATAAACTGAAAAGACCCAATATCATAAAAAGTGAAGCAAGTGAAAACTAGCTTCCTGTAATCAGGGACCTGAGGAAGAATGTCTTAGTTAGAAACTTAGTTTGACTTTATCCCAACTACATAGACAGTTCAATAAAAGATATCACAGTAAGCAATCCTTGCCTCTTGCTAATTTCTGGACTCTTACAGCTACATCACTCTTACACTATTGTTACATGAATGTAGCATCTCTGTGAGTTCCTTTAAACACAGTCTCTCTGGAAACGCATCTAACACTTACACCATAATTATAAAATGGCATGACTATATTATGCTAGTGTTGAGGTGATGTTATTGCTATGATGGTCCAGGAGATATACAAGGCAAGAATTCTTGTGAGTGATATCTTTTACTGAACCAGCTGCATGGTTGAGACAGACAAAGGCAAGCTTCTGAATATCACAGCACCCTTCCTCAGGCCTTTCAGACAGTATGGATAGAGAAGCCACACGAAAAGTACCACAACACCCGAAAGCTTACCTTTGTCTATCCCAGCCATGCAGTTAGTTCAATAAGAAATGCACCCACAAAAAATTGTTCCTCATGGCTATATTATGACAGGAGAACAAACTGATTGGAATTTATGATGCCTGGAGAGAAAAATCAGTCCATACTGAATGATATAAAACACACCCCAGGCCTGATCAGGAATTGTCCAGCAAAAGAAAATAGTGTTCCAGTAGGTAGAGCATTCAGTTGGGATATGCAAAATTAAGGTATAGTCCCAAGTCTGATTCAGATAGAGCTGGACATTAACCCAAATCTCCTTTAACCCAGGTGACTGTTTTTACCATGAGGCCATTCTGGGAGGAGTCTCTCTCAGACTCTCCCATTGAAGCTTTCATTTTGCATTCATTAAACAAGATAGTGAGAGAGCCACCACAAAGTAGCCTAATTCAGACCAGGGACTTAAGCTACTTAGCTCAGGTGGATAAGGCTCTTTGGGTGAATCTGATATCTTTTATTAGACTAACTAAATAGTTGGAGAACAATTTTTAAGCAAGCTTTCAGGTTCCCAGGTGAGTACTGTAATCAACTAGCTATTCTAGCATTGGAGTGTCTCTTTTAAGAAAAAAAGAAAATGGTCTTGGGTGTCTTCTGATAAAGAATAAGAATTTTTTCAACTATCAGTTTCCATGGAAAACCATTCTTCACTGAGCAGTAATATAGCCTTTGCTTATGGTATTTTCCAAAGTCACCATATAGGTGTGTAGTGGGGTAGACACCACATTGGCACGAAAAGGTAACAAACTTCTGTAGATCTCATTAACCCCATTCTGCTACATCTGCAAAAGGGTTCAGGCTTGAAGGGCAGGTTAAGAGCAGAAAAAATGGCTGGATTGGATGTTGGCCAGGAAAATGGGCAGGCTTCCAGCTCTTATGCTGTGAGAGGAAGAGAGTTCTGGCTGTCCCAGAGACATAGGACTACTTTTGTTATGTATTAACTGTCATGTATTTAAGAAATGGCCACCTGTCACAGCTGCCAGACGGAAGGCAAGCCTGATATGAGGTTCCTTTGGGAATATGCTACAAGTGCATTCTTATTCATTCTGGGTAAGACTGATGCAGATGGTGCTTTGCCTGATGAGGCCAACAGCTAAATGAAGATGGGGACCCAGCAGTGGTTGGCAGCAAGGCCATGGCCGATCTTTTCACAATAGGTCAGATATGTTTTATGCAGTAGTGATAACTGTATGTCCCTTAAAATTGAACTTGAATAATACAACACATATTATTCCCAAAATGTCTTGATGATACCAGCCATCATACTGATTCAATTTGCGGATGCTCAAATATGAAACTTATTATAAGGGTCTCACATGTAACATCTGAAACTTTTTCAGCCATAGCACATCAAAGTTTTAAGGCTCTTGATGAGCAAAATAGCAGTTGGGAAATGACAGATCAGCTTAAATCAACTATGGTTAAATTCAATAAAGCTGAAGTAAAAAGATTTGGGTTTCAATAGGTAGTATCTTCCCAGACACAGGGTCATTGGCACTGAGGCTACCAACACCAGTAACTGGAAAACAAGGACCACTGCAACTATGCCAGTCTAACTTGGGACCGATCATTCCTCTTCAGACTTCAGTCTTCCTTCACGTATCACAATTATTCAATCCTGTAAACATTTATGCATGCAAATAACTTGAATGGAACTGCTCAAATAGGTAATGTTGAATGAGTGTTTACACGACCTGGCCATCAAAGAGCAAATGGCATATTTTTCAAATCTATCTAAACAAGGGAAAAAACTAATTTAGGGACCACTTTTTCAGACCTTAGCATCCACAAATCCCCATGGAAATCAACTGGAAGTGGGGCTGTGGCCAAAACAAGAACATTTTGCTTTAGTAAAGCTAATGCAATGCCTCATGGTTCCTTTCTCTATTATGATCCAAAGGTCTTGGACTGCAGCAAATTTCCCATGATGCATCACTTCCTCTCAGCATGGGTCCATCATAGAAAATGTAGTCTGACCAAGGAGCACAGTTTTTAGAGGATAATAGACAAATGAGACACTGTGGCAGTACTATTGCACTTTTTTGATGAATAATCCTTTTTACATAGAAAAATCTTGCTACCTCTTGTTTGCTTTGTCATTTGTCAGCTACCTCCCCCTCCCATTTTCAGACCAGCTCTAAAAATATTTCACTCTACTGGTGGATGATGGATTTGCTCCATACCAGACATTAAAAAAAAACAAAGAAAGAAAGATACATTTCTAATACTTCTAACCACTTATGGCATTAAGGACATTTTTCATATAGAATAAAATAGTCAATGATCAATCAGCAACATGCTCTAAGGCTATCTAGCAAATACTGCTTAGGCTGCTTGCTGATGTAAAAACAAAAACAAGCTTTACCGGAACAAGCAGCATGTTACTTTAGCCTGGCTTCACAGCATTTGTATAGATTGGGTGCTTCAGCGGAGACTTTTTGGTGCTTTTATCCAATAGTTGATTCAAACAGCTATTAGATAAAAGCACCAAAAAACCCCTGCTGAAGCTCCTGACCTATACTGATGTTGGGCAAGCTGAGTCCAACTAACACACTGCCTCTTCTGGGCATGTGCTGGGCTTGGGAGCATGACGAGTTTAAAGTAAAGTGCCATTTTTTTTTGGTTTTTCAACATCTGCAAGCAGCCTAATTATGCTCTAGCAATTCTGGATTAAGCAATAAAATGCTTGAAACTGACATTCCTAAATCCCCTGACTTTGTTCTATATGACCTGCCAAAGTCACTCACTAGAATATAGTTATTCATTAAGCCTTGTTTAGGGGAGTGCTGAATAACTGCAATTCCTATCATCTTCCAGGGATGTGAAGAACACTTGGCACCTTGAAAAATCAAAAGGCACAGATTAAAAAACAAGCCAACACACAACACCACAGGTGCCAGGAAGGAACAGAAGATTAACCACCTTATATATAAAGACTGATATCAAGAGGAAAGGGAAGATAGAGAAGCTATAATAGCTCACAAGGGATTGGGACAGATAGTCAAAAAGCCAGAACTGATTCAATCTTTGCAGGATAGTCTAATTTGGCTAGACTGAACTAGTTTGTAACCATACAGATACCCACTCTGGACTGAGGAAATTCAGGCACATACCTGCAGTGGCTTAGGCTAAAAACTGAGGGGTGCTAGAGCAGCGCTCCCTTCCCTTTGATGGTGCTGAGCTGAGGGGGCATGGCCAGGCCCCCAGATTAGGGAGATGTTTAAACCCCCACCCTGCCTGCACAGGTTTTTTCAGGCTTGCTGCTTAATGGGCGGGAGTGTTGCAAGATCCCAGCCCCTGGCTAGCACTCTGAGGCAAAGCAGGGGTGTGCAGTGTGTGCATCTGTTGATGATACTGAGTTTTTCAATCTCCCTCTCTCTGCTTCTTCATACTGTCTACAAACCTAACAGGCAAGGGAGCCAGCAGGGAGCTGATAACACAGTGTTTAGTAGCCCATCAGGAAAACAAAGGCCTCTCTCATTAGTTTAATCTCTTCTTAAACAGCTTTTTCCAAGGAAGGAATGGAAGGACATTACCAGCTGACCTGTTGATTAGCTCCAAAAAGCCCTAAGCAGACTCTGTCCTGCCTGCCTTTTTTCTGTCCCAGTGAAACTGGAGACACACAGACAGACACCTCTCAGCATTAGCTAGCATACCACATGCCTAGGGTCTGCATGGCTGGGGTCCGTAACATGATATGAGGGGGGAGGGGAATCCCTGCTTGAGCAGTGAATGGTGAGGGGAGGGGAGGCTGCAGGGGGAAGCCAGGCAGACTCTGCTGTGCCTGCAGTCTCTTCCAGAGGTCTGGCTAGGAAGCAGAAGGGTGGGGCCAGTCCTCTTCTCTGGAGCAGACAGCCCAGCTAGGGCAGCCATTTGTCCAGTTTTATAGAGGAAAGCCTGGTTTTCTCCTACTCTGTCCTCTATCTTATTTACAGGAAACCGGGTGTCTTTATGTCCTCTATTTTCCTCCACAGACTTCCACCAGTCTGACATAAAGGCATCCAGTTTCATATCAATAGAACAGAGGACAGAGTAGCAAAAAACTGAGCTGTCCTCTATAAATCTGGATGAATGGCCACCCTAAGCTCAGCCCAGCCAAGCCCAGATCTGCAAAGCATCTGGGATGCTGGGGGACTCTGGTTTAACTTAAAACAGAAATGGTTCTGGGACAGATATTGCATACATTGGTTTGACCCAAATCAGTTAAGTCTGATACGACATTCAACCAGGTGTATCTTAAACCCATTTCAACCATTTTTAAACTGGTTTATGTACACTGAACTTATGTTCTGTTACAGGTTTTAACCAGTTTTTGATCACTTAAACCGGTTTATGTGTAATGTCTCTCCCTAGCCTATATGGCTAAGAATGTAATTCATCATTTTGTTCATTTACAGAAAAAAAATTACATGTTTAGGTTAAAAATGAATGTGCTTTCCTCCAAAGTTTCCTTAATACCTATTTAACTGACTCCAAGATTGTCCAGGTTCCACATAAACACCTAGGCTAGGGACAAGCATTCAAAAAGCCTGAGCCTGAATTGATTCAATCTTTGCAAGTTTGTTTAACCTGGCTAGGCCAAATCAGTTTTGTAACTAAACAAACATCTCAGAAATGCCTGCAGTGGCTCAGGATAGAAGCCACTTAAAAGTCCCTTCCTTTGCACATAGATGATCTGAGGGAGGCGTGGCCAGGCCCTGGCAATACGGGAGGGGCGGGGAGGTGTCCCTCTGAACAGCCCAGCAGTAAATGTTTATCACCCTTCAACTCGGTGTTTATCACTCCATTAAGAAAAGAGAGGGACACTACCAGCTGGCTGTTGATTCTGCCTGTTCCATGTGCCACAGCTCAGAGGTAGCCAGCACATGGCCTGCTAGTTAATGCGTCATAGTTTCATAGTAACTAGGGTCAGAAGGGGCCTAGAGCAGGCCATCTAGTCTGACCCCCCGCCAATGGCAGGAACGAGTGCCAGGGTCACAGG
>JAGPOW010001338.1:49397013-49446794 GCA_030014935.1 Caiman crocodilus
CCCCCGAGACCAGGACCAGATCCAGCAGCGCATCCCCCCTGGTGGGGCCATGCACCTTCTGGACCAAGTGGAGGTCCTGCAGGTCCGCCAGGAACCTCCTGGACCTCTTGGACTTGGCCAACTGCTCCTCCCAGCAGATGTCCGGGTTACTGAA
This sequence comes from Caiman crocodilus, assembly GCA_030014935.1. Lineage (NCBI taxonomy): Eukaryota > Metazoa > Chordata > Crocodylia > Alligatoridae > Caiman > Caiman crocodilus. The sequence continues at coordinate 49,397,168 of JAGPOW010001338.1, forward strand.
ATCCCCCATGACGATGACACCCCTCGTCCTAGCCGCCTCCTTAAGCTGGCTCCTTAATGCTGAGATGTCTGTGAGGGACAGGGAATGCCTGTTTAACCGGGGGGCCGGGGGGAAAGGAGGAGGGAGCAGAAGCTAGGCTCACATTTTCAGCCTTTCTTCTAAATTTTCTCTCACCCACAGCATCTGAAAAAGACTCCTACAGGCACACCCCACTCACCCTATTTTATTTTATGCCTGGAGGAACTGTTATATGAGCCCATCATTCATCCTTTTTTTTTTAGTCACCAATGCGTAATTACTACTACAGTATGACTAGCTGTATTTTATCAGTGGCGGGGGCCAATGCAGATTTATGAGTCATACAATGACAGGTAGATGGCTAGGCACACCAGTGACTAATTAACCATCTCCCAGCAACAACTGCTCAAGGAATTACAAAACACAACAAGTGGTATAAGTGAATGTCTTGACAACAACTCAAATGAATGCCTGCCAGATCCTGGAGCAGAGTAGAGCAAGAGAGGACAAAATACTAGAAAAAGGATCTCTAGGCCCCACCAGACTCTTTTGGCCAGGAAAACAACTTTATCAGCTTAAATAACAAGGAGGAAAAGGATCCAATCTAGACTCTAGGCATGGTGTCATTTCATGGTGTCAATCTGGGGTTGAGGGAAATAGGCCAGCAGTTTACACATGGATCACATTATTTCATTTGTGCATATATTTAATACTCTTTCACTGCACTATAAAGCACTGCTATAGTCACCACAAACTAAGAACAGAGAAAAGAAAATGTGTGGGGAAAAGAATCTTTAGAGTCAAGGGTCCTGGAATATGCTAGTACAGTTACATTTTTAGTCACGAACTGGGATGACACATTTGTTTCTGGTTTGGCCTAATCAAAACCATTTCAAAACTTAAATGCTAGACATGCAACAAGTAAGAATGAATGAAAAGATTCTTTTCTGTATCCTGCAGTGCATCATCATAAATGCAATGAAAGGGAAAACTACTGGAAGTGCACTTTAGGACAATGGTGTGAAGCACAGGCCAAACTTACTACAGTTTGTCTGGCTGTTCCTCATCTCACAGAGGGAAGAGGTGCCACAAGAATCAGGACAGGAAGTACATCTCTGGTCTCCTTCCTGACAAGAAGTTTGACCTGAAGAAAATAAATACAAGTTTATTAACTGTTATAAGTTAGTGAATAAATGATAGTGTAGTGGTAAGAAGATGGTTACAAATGTTGCCAGTTTCCTTCAGATAATGGAACAAGCACTAATTGCTAGGTGTCATTCACACTTCCAGTATTAAAGTTATTCTCTCTGGTAATTACAGTGTATAAAGTTTGCACTGGCAAATACAGATAATGCTTTTAAGATCCAAAAAAAAAAAAAAAATCATGTCATCATTTCCTTCTTGTTTCTTTCCATTTTCTTACTCCAAGGCATTCAATTTAAGCATTCAGGGTGCCTGTAGGCATCTGGGGATGCTGCTCCAATGCACAAATGTAATTACAGCAAGTTGAAGTGGCCTCAACTACTTGGAGCAGACTTGATTAGTTGAATAAGCTTCAGTTAAAGAGCCCCTGCTGCCATTTTGAAGTGAGGGACACTAAATACACAAGATGCTGCAGACGCTTTAATTAGAGTGGGTCTTGGAGCCACTCTTATTAAAGTGCCCTACCCCTGTTCCGTTAGCACGCATAAATACGACCCAATATTCTGTATTCTGGCTGGTGAGCAAGAAAGGCCACAAGTCGCTCCTGGGACTGTTTGTGCTGAGTAAGCAAGAAAGTGTAAATTGGATTTAAAAAGTCTTCTCCCTTCCTGGATATCAAAGCGAAAATAGCCTACTGGAATTATTGTGTATTGTGTATTATTTGCTTTTTATTGGTGGACAATAAAACACATCTTAATAAAAGAATTGTAGAAGATTTGCCTGAAGCTTCGTTTCTCTGCATTGTCTGATGAAAAAGTCCAGCAGTCTAGAGTCAGCTATTAAAAAGCCAATGCTAGTGTATCATCAAAAAACTGCTGTCAAGTATTTTGGCCAGTCAATTATGCTTCCCCTTACATTTAATTGAGGCATACCTTCTCCCCAAACCATTAACACTTCTCCTAAGAACACAGGTCTGGACTGGCAGTGAAAGTCCCCTGTTTTACATCTTTAGCTGTCTTGCAAAAGTAATTGGGTTAGCTGTTCTTGATTTAGGGGAATTTTGAATTATGTACGTAGACACTTATCAGCCATCACAGCCCCATTTTACCTGACACATACACAGTACAGGAATACTCTTTGCCCCAAAGATTTTACAGTAAAAAGTTAAGCACCCTGCCAATGAGGTAGCCTGATTGTTGGTATCTGTTCATCCCTTCTGAGAGTTCGCTTCATGATAGCTACTGAAGCTTTTATATCTTTGCCTCTTGTTCTACATTATGATATGGTGCACAGTTTTAGAAAAGAATCCAGATATAGAATGCAACTTTTCTTGGTTTTCTTATTTTACAAGCATATTCTAAAAGGAAACTCACAGGGTGAGAAAACCTTTGAAAGTTATCAAAAATCTGTGAATTAAAACATGGTCTAAAGTATTATCTTGACACCTCCTTCCCACCCCCTAGCCGGAGACATTTCTCAAGTTTTTAGAGCACTCCATCTGTTGTACAGGACAAATTCTTTCTAATCATATCATAAACTATTCTGAATCCCTCTAAACACACTCTGACATGTCTTCGGAAAGGATTATAAACTCAGTTGTAGGTACCTCTGTATTGGATTTCCACTTGCACAAAAAATGACAGCAGTAATCTCAGTTTATGCCATAATTACATTTCCTTAAGTTATGTAAGGAAAGGGACTGTTTTCTTCGTTCAGCAACATGGTAAGACAACATTCAGTGATAGAGTATATGGATGGAGTTGCAAGGCACTGGCAGCTCTCCCTCACATTTCTATTCTGATTTCACATGTGCTCTGTTTGCAGCTAAACCAACATCCCATTTAATTTTAAGCACCAATCTGACTGCCTCTGTTAGGTGAGCATAGACTCCTTGCACTGTATAAAAAATCCTTAAATAAAAACATGCTTTACGTTCAACACAATTGTAGTTGCTTATAGCCCCACATAGCGTAACTATACACAAAAAGATGGTCATACCATTGTTCTTCTGAAGAAGTTTCTGCATGATATTGCTATAAAACATAGGTGGAACTTGAATTTTGAATAGGAGGGTACAGATGGTAAGGTCCATAATCACATATAAAACAACTCTTATTTTTCTCCAGTTAAAAATAAACTAGAAGCTTTACTAATCCATTAGGGACATAGGGCGGTATTATTCAGTTAAAGATTGAAGGAAGAATACGTATAACTTCATTGGAATAAGTTAAAAACAATCTGCAAGGCTGTGAAATAGGAGCTTCATTACCAGGAACAGGTAAGAGACAGCAGAATTGCAGAACAAGGGATAGCTTGATTGGTAGAACATCAAGATCATTGAAAAGAAGAAAGGGCCATTAACACCTGTGGAATGAAGAGGTGGGAAGGGATCAGGTAGGTTATAATGAACCATGACATTTATGGAATCTCTCAGTGCTGCCTGACTAGAAATGCTGCTACCACTGCCAGGAAGTTGGTTTTAAAATCAAGGAATCAAAGGCATGTGCAAGTGCACCCCTCCTGGATCTACTGCTATATATAACTGAAGGCTTCATTTAAAAAAATAGTTCTAGGATGCATGCCTATGAAAGGACTTTGTCACCTAAAGTGAGATATAAGTGGAATCTGCTTAACGATAAGAGTGTTATGCACAGAAGTCTTGTCTAATACCACATGACTTTAAGCTTTTGCTGGTAAGGTTTTGCTTCTGCCTCTGTCTTGGTGGGGCAATATGGAATATCCCAATTGTGATCCTTAAATTAAGCATTTTTATACCCAGCTACCATGAGGGGCACAATATAACAGACATGTTCAGTGCACACCCAACCCACACTTACAGGATTTAGTTCAGCACAAACCACAGCTGCCACTGTGTATGTCACTTACAAACATGTCTGGAAGTGATGTTTATCCAGTAACTTAGTGGTTACAGCAGTTACCTGGACTAAGTTAGCCTGAGGGGATTTAGATCCACCTGTCCCTCCCAGAAGAATTCCTAGCCAGGCGGCTGTATTCTGTCCTGGGGTAGCAATATTCTCTTCTCTTCTTGTAGCTGTGCCACTCTGCAAAAAATTCAGGATTCAGTGGACAAGGGAAAGGAAACTTCTAGTCCAGTGATTAAAGCAGCCACCCTAGAAAAGGGAAGACTTGGGTCCCAGTCTCTGTTTCAAGGAGTATTTAAGTGTTTTATGCAACGGCCACGTACATGTATCGCCATTTCCTTGTTTGCCTCTCCCAGCACTGCTTGTCCCTCTTTCTCCCCCACCTTTTGTATTAAAATCACTCACTCAGCTTTATACACTGCTCCATGATTGTCCTTTCATAGCATCTGCTGAAGTGACTTTAAATTCACAAAAGCTTATGCTCTCTTTCCATCTTATTCAGTAAATCTATAAAGTGCATATCTTCCCTGCCCTCTGTCAGAAAGCACAAACCCTTACAACCAATACAAGTCACTCCAGTCTGGGAGATAAGTACTCCTTAGAAAATATAGAGTAATTATGCACCCATGTAACTTACATGGGGCACGTCTACATAAGACATTTACTGCTGAGTTAACTCCACAGTAAAATGTGAGGAACTACCAGTGCAGCCCTATGAAGCTGTAGTAAACTAATAAATGCCAGCATAGAATAGTACTTGTCAATATAAGTACTATCCTGTGGCAGCATTACTTACTCAGCTGCAATGCACATGTAGACACCGATGGGACTGGCTGGAGCACAAGGCTGCTTCAGTGTGGGGGTGTTGCTTGGCAGCTAGCCCTCCAATGAAGTACCCTTGTGCCCCAGTCAGCCCTGCTGCAGCACACTGAGCTGGGTCAGAATAGCCTCAGGCTGGCAGGCTGAGCCCTGGGGCTGCGTGCTAGCTGGGGTGCACTGACCTGGCTCCATGTGCTACAGTCCCAGGCAGACATGTAAATGTGGCATCTGGGAGCAACAAACTCCAGTGCAAATTATGCAGGAGTTTATTCAGTCAAATTAATAGTAGATGCACCCATGGCATACCAATGGTGTCTCTGCTCCCCTAGGATAAAACTGGACCTTGTTTTTCTCCCAGAACAAAGCCTTTTATCCTGGGAACCTACACACATCCAAGTCCTTTGTTCTGTTTTCAGAGGTTGTGAAATGCTGAAATAGTAACACTTTTTCCTGGAACAATCTAGGCTAATTCAAGTTAATTGCCATTCATTCCAGGGACCAACTGTGTATGGAACTATGCTGCTCTTCTGTTTTGACTTGAATCAATCAGAACCAACTCAAATGCAACATTGTTTTTACCCCTTGTCAGCTTCTGCTGGAGTAGCTGTATACAGAGTAAACTGCCTCTTCTGTCATCTAGTGGCCAGACAGTGTAATAATGCTTTCTGTGGGCAGCTGGCTTGACAGAATTGGTTGCGTCTGCTCCTTATTACAGGCGGTCCCTGGTTAACGAACATCCAAGTTATGGACATCCGTACTTATGAACAGCGCAGGCTGGGAGGGGTGCGGGCTCCCGCTGGGAGCTGCACCCACGTGGCAGCACCGGGACCACGCTCGCGCTCTGCACTTGGCTGCCATTTTTCTTTCCCACCCTCCCACCCCCACTTTCAGCTGATGCTGTCCTAAGTCATTGTGCCCTTGGGTGAAGCCTGGTTTCTCCCCTCTCCTCCTCAGTCATTAAAAAGGTATGTGTTCTGACTTGCATACAAAATCAACTTAAAGATGGTCTCAGGAACGTAACTTATTCGTAACCCGGAGACCACCTGTCCCTGTAAAATCCAGGGAAAATTATACTGTTGTAATCATGTGACATAGCTAAATTTTTATTCAGTCTATCCAAGAGAAAGGCAAAAGGAAACTTACACATGGAAAGGATGTGCGACACAGGGGCAGCTTTTTGAAAATCACTGACAAAGTCATGGCAAGACCAGCTAGAAGTTTAAATTAAACCAAATCGTCCTTGAAATAATCTGTAATCTATTAGCTGTGACAAGTCAATATTGGAACCATTCACCAAGGAGATAGTAAACTCATAACCACACAGTCTTCAAAATGAGGTTAGATGCCTTCCTAAAAGATGTGCTTTGGTCCCATGCTTGAAAAAAAGTCTATAGTTTCATATAGGCAGTCTAAATGAGCACAGGGGTCTCCTTTTGGTCTTAGAATCAGGCCTTATATCAGTCTGGTGGAAAAGCCTGGGAACACATTCTGCAGCTTGTTTCTCCTTGAACAAAAAGCAGTCTGGGTTCTCTGGAAGAATTCAGCTTTAATCCAACTTCTTCTAAGCTGTAGGGCAGCAGGGCTCTCAAATGTACGAACTGGAACTCTGTCTGATGGTTAAACTGTGTGTAGAGAGCTGGCAAAATATCTCCAACATACATGCCTGATAACAAAAACATTTCTGCCTGGCCCAGTGGAACATTAAGATTTACTGGGGCTCTGAGCAAACAGAAAATTGGAGGTCCCTCACCAGGTGAGAACAGGCAGCCTCTGGATCTTCCAGGGGGCTGTGGCTGGGCCTGCCCAGCCTCCTTGGGGCATCTGAGTGAGATAGGCAGCTGAGGTGAAGGTAGCTCCAGCCCTAGCTTGCCCCTCCACCCAGCAGGTGTCATGCAGCCAGAGTTGCAGTCCCCCAGTGCTGCAGGATGGGCCGGGGCCAGCTTTGGGGGGAGGGAGGGGCACAAGCTCTACCCCCAGCTGCCTACCTGGGCCTCTGCTGGCCTTGGTGGAGCAGGATGGGGCTATCCCATCAGTCCCAGTGGTGCTGGTGCTAGAGGTTGCCCGCAGATGGCAGGGAGCGAGGTGGCCCATGGGGCCTCCTGGCAGCAGATGGCCCCAGGAAGCCAATGCCACCTGCAGGGAGCCTCATGCCTGCCCCTAGCCTGGGACTGGACAGAAGAGGTGGCACACTGCCCTGGATCCCTGTGGCCAGGATGCCTGTCTGGACCATGCTGCCTGATTGGCAAGGGCTCCTGGGCTCAGGCCCCAGGCATTAATCCACCTCTGGCCAGGCTCTGACATTAATTTAGAGAGCTACTTTTCCAGTGAGAAAAACAGACAAGAGTTTCTAAAAGAAGATCTTTGCTCTGGATTACTACATTAGACAGATTTCTTCCCCCTGAATATTTAGGGATAAAAAAAGAACAGGAAACATCTTATAATTTAAAGGCATCACAAGTAAATGTTGGGATGGGAAACTTTTAGGCTATTAGCCGATAGTCCAACCATTGATTATGTGAATAAAGGTCTTATTTCCTTATCAGCTCCTCACATCTCAGTCATATCTGGTCTATTTACTAACACAAACAAATTTTATTTCTGATAGTCCCACAGAGGCAAAAAGTAGTGAAAGACAGACACCCACATGGCTTCTGTTCTGTGTCATGTGTCAATTTTGTCAGCTAAGTTCTCTGTTACTGTGAAGGAATGATTTAAGAGGAAGAATACAGAGTTTGGTGAACACAACAGGGCTATTCTGAAAAGCTTCTGCAAACAGAGTTATATGCTTTAGTTTACCCATTCCCCTTTTTCTGGTCCCTTCCATGTTACAGGTGCCAACAAAAGGAACCAAGGGATCTGGAATACAGACTGAATATAGGATACAGCAAACACAAATGGATACTAGATAAAGGGGAAAACAAGTAAAATAAACTGAATGGAGTTACATGTGTAAAAACAGGGCAAATTTTGACCCTAGATTTTTAAATGGACACAATCAATAAACAGACTTGTTCAACGCAAGTTTGAGGCCACACAGTTCAATGTAATGCTATGCACAGATATCAAAGCTAGCTATGAGTACCAGAAATGGTATAGCTATGTTAACACAGGTCTATGCCCGTGCTGATTAGCCCTCATTTTTAGCTCCTGCTATATTAACACAAATAAACTATTTCTAGTACCCATGCTGCTGCATTGCCTGCATATACATACCCTCACATTTACCATTCTTAGTGAAGTACAATGCCTTGCAATTTTTGGAGGGATTTTTCCCCATTATTTCTTGGAATAGAAGACAAGTGGCAATGGGAAAGGCCAGAAAATTCAATAGAGGGAGGAAGGAAAGGAATAAAAAAAGTTGGAAAGAGAAACCTGAGTGGAAAGAGGACAGAGATTTGTAAAGATACAAATGCTGTTAGAACTTTCCCACCACAAATTATAATTGGTTGGTTTACTGAAATACCAGTACTACTCTGTTTAGAAAAATCAAATGTTGTGCAGCTTGCTCTGGTGTTCCTTCCCCACCCCACACATCCCCAGAGGTAACAGATGTGTCAGGAGTGCTCCAGAGAAAATTCTGCTTACAATTTGGGACACTTCTTGTCCCGAAGTAATCCCCTAAGTGAAGAAAGTCCAGTTTTCACCCCATATTCCCAACAAGGAATTTTCAGTATGATGTGGTCACTTGTGACCAGTAATTTACTATAAAGAAATGCAGCATACCCTTACTGTCACTACAGTTCTCTTCATCACTTCCATCCTTACAGTCATTATCTCCATCACACTGGAAAGCACTGGGGATGCACTGTCCACTTCTGCACTCCACGAGACCCTGGCTGTGACATGCTTTGGGAAGCAAAAAGACAATTCAACCAATTTAGTTTTCTAAAGGTCTCATTTCTCTTAAGCATCCTTTTGAAGTTACTATATGTGGAACATTTAGAACTGCTCACTTCCAAGGTTGCCAGGAACTTCCCATTATGAAGCTTCTGTTTTTACATGTGAACAGTTGTGCCAAACTTCAGCCCATTTGGGCTGAAATTTTACATGCTATATGTGTTTGCCTCAAGCTCAATTCAACACTCAACTGTTTCCTAGACAAGGATAAGGAAATACTTATTTTTTGTTCATATTGAAAAATTCCAGTGACCTTTCCTTTAAACAGCTGTAGTACCACTAAGGTTTTGAATTTGAGAAGGGATTGGCCTACATTTTATTGGGGATTTCCTTTTTACTGTCCCAAAGAAAATCCATCCAAACTTGGCCAAGTTATATATCTTTGAAAAATAGCAGTTCCTGCATGTTCAGAAGAGACTTCCTTGATTTAGCAACTAAATTTTCCAAAATCTGTCTGCACTAGACAGCCTAGAGCTAAGCCTAACTTTCACTGCTCTGGGATGATGAGGGTGCTGCCAGGCCCTGAACTGAGAGGACAGGAGGGAGCCTGTCTAGCCTATGCATGAATGCCTATGCATTCATGTCCACCACCACCACCTCATTCCTTCACACACACACTCTGGACACATGTACCCTAGAGAACAAAGTTGCCTGTCTCAAATGCAAAAGGAATAAGAACTGGACCTGTGGGGAAGGGAGAGGAGAAAAGGATTGAAAGCTAGGGTACAGTGTCCAAAACAAGGAGTAGGAAGGAGAATAGGAATGGAAGACCAGAGAAGTGAGGCTAGGACTTGCTGCCCAACAAGACTGGGCCTGAGATAAAAAGCTTAGAGGAGTGGTGCCAAGAACTGAATATGTAAGAAGAATGGGACTGAGATTGGGACCAAGTGTCTGGAGTGTAAGAGAGACAGGACTGGTTCCCAGGTCAGAAGAGAGAGAGGTAAAGAGGCAGAAGAGTTTCTGCTCATTCTCTGCAATCCCTCCAAAGGCTGGAATGGAACCCAAGTTTGCCAAGCCTCACCATTTCTCTTCTGTTAGCAAGTACCCATGAAATCCACTGGCCCACTCCCTTCATCTGCTCCATGTAGAGTACAACAATCTAGTCCTGTTCTCAGGTACTTCATTTGCTCAACAGAGGCCTGTGTGGTGAGCCTAAAATTTCCAAGACTGCTGGTAACCTATCTGGGTGTCACTATTACAATGCATAATAGAATTAGGGTATTTTTCAGTTGCTATTTCAAAGCTAGAAAAATTACACCTAAAACATGTTAAAAGAACATGATGGGTATGAAGTCAAGTACTCAAAAGGTATGAAATGCCAGAACTAAGGATTCCTGTGCAATCTTAATCAGGCTCTCCTTCTGCATATTCAGTATGGTAATTTTAATTATGTGATTGCATAGGCATTTCCTAACTTTAATTATTGAGCTTGGAACCTCCACATTCCTTTAACATATTTTTGGTATGTGCAACTTTAGCATTTGTTGCCACAGCAGACAGAGGCCAAAATTATGGCTAGGAACTCACTGTGATTGGAGGTGCTACATAAACATACATGAGGACAATTTAAGATACAATTTACCGTAGTTGAAACATTTGAATTATACTGACAATGAACCAGAAAGAAAGGACAACAGAGCAGCTGTAGTTCATTTGATAGAATTTTTAACAGTGCATACCAGAGTATATTACCTGCAAAGACATTTGCTGCTAATCAAACGACTTGAAAACATATTAAGCGCAATTTTGTGTCTTTCCATTAATATTCTAAGCTTAGCACTGTTTTAAAAATTATTGGGAGATGCAAGAAATTGCTAACTTACAGCAGTTGACTTCATCTGACTTGTCCACACAGTCATGGTCCCCATCACATACCCACTGTACTGTTATACATCTCCCCTCTCCACATCGATGTTGTGTTACTGGATCACAGTCTAAGTAAAATGAAGAAATAAGAACAAAAAAGAAATAGGAAGAAATAGCTCCAACTCTTTAATTCCTATATTTCTGCTTAATTATTTGATGTTCTAGCAACTGGTCATTTTTTACAAACTTGAGAAGTTTCCCCAGTATTGCTACAGTACAGAAGGTCATTGTATCAGCACTTATTTCTTACTTACAAACCTGTACGTATGATAGTGAATGTCTTGAACAATGCAAAAACTAAGGCTAATACATTTAGATACTTATACACTTAAATCACAGAACAACATTTCTCCACTTATAATAGACACTTATAACACTGATTACACAAAAAACATATAATCACTTTGCGGCTCATTCCTATTATGTCATTAATTGAATATGTGGCCAGGCTGGGGCTCCTAGGTGTGTATTTAAGTTTACAGTAGCAAATGGGAAATATTTTTGTACTCTGTACATAGCAAAATATTTTTTATACTTTATAAAAATATTTTTGAAAATTAAATTTAAAGTAGGTCAAGTATTTTCACTGGTAATTTCTACATGGAGACATCTGTATTGCAGAGTATTTGTATTCAAACTGCAATCCACACAGAACTTCCAAGTGATCTACAGAACTGGTTCTCTACCAGTGGCACAGTATATCATTATCTGTTGAGAATTTATGATGACATGAGGTAGATAAACTAAGCAGGAGGTTCCAGGACGGTACAAAGAACTGCTATTATTTTGGTAATATTTTAGTTAATTTTTTTTACATTTGACTCAATTTATAGTATTGACTGGAAAAAATAAAAATGATTGGTCAGATAAAAGATTAAACTGAACCTCAAAGAGTAGTATAAGGAACAGAATGTTGTTGGACTCCCTGAGGCTCAGTTGGTTCAAGAAAGAGACAACTTCTTGACAACTACTACTGTAGCAGTCTTTGAGAAATGAAAAAACTGCTGGAAGTGCTAGCAATCTCCAACAAGAATTTGGCAGACTCTGTGACCTATATTACAAAGAAAATAGTTCATGATGCTGAAATAATGTTAATGCCCAGAAATTCTGCCAGCAAAAAAAAAAAAAAAGCCAAGGTGAAGGATTTTCAAAGACAGCTGTTCCAAGTAAAAGATAAGACATATGATTATGAACACAGATACAAACAACAATGAAAAATGTGGGGCTGCCGTGAGAAAAAGTAGGAGATAATAATACTGTCTCTGGAAACTCTACTACCTCCTATTAACTCAGATAAAGATATTAGTTGAGAGATAGAATAGACATACCAAATGTTGGTTCCCAAATGGAAGTAGCTATAAGTTCCCGTCAAACAAAGTAATTGTCAGTAAACAAAGTTATTTTGCCCCCGTCAAACAAAAGTTCCCATCAAACAAAATCTTATGGATGCAGCTTTCCAGTTAGCTAACCTTCTCAGCTAACATGGAAAGAAAATTTCTTCACACATCCACTATAAAACTGCTTAAAGATAAAAAAATTTACTCTGGACTGCTATCCTTTCTATACTAAATCATTACACTTTGACATGCTACATTTTGGGGGACAATTTTCATAAACAAGCGCCAACAGGAGGCAGGGGACTTATCTGACTCTTTTACCAGATCTTGTCCATTAGTGGTGCCATTTTTTGTCAATAAACAAAATAACCTTTTACTTTTGAAAGATTTATTTTAGAGACTAGCATTGCTTTACTTTTTCTGTCTGGCAAAGTCAGAAGTTTTTTTCCCAAATTTTTTTTTTAAAAAAAATCATGGAAAAAGCCATTGTTTTTCAATGACAAAAACATTCATTTGGAGTTTTGCCATTAACAGTACTATAAGCAGGAGGAGATTCATTAATAGGCAGAATCCTGAAAGTCAACAGAGAATGGCATTTAACGAAGCAGTGAATGGACAGTCGTCAACCAGGGCAATTCTGTTTTGATACCTGAACAAAAAATTCAGCTTTAATATTCGTTGGCATCCATGATATGCAGTCTCTCTAGGTTTCCCTTTGCCTCAGATATGTTAAGCTGAGCTAGCCAGAAAGCTATCAACGTATCTTGAAGTTTAGAATGTGTAGCAAGATCAAAATCTTTTCAATAAATATGCTTCTGATTTTGCATAAAACAAATATTGTGCAAAAATGCCATTTCCTGAAAACTTACTGAATTAATGACTTGTCTATCCCAACATTTTAAATTTGTTATGAAACCATGCACATTTTAATCTGTTTTTATTGTCTTAGTAAAGTGGACTCTTCGGGTCCATAACTTTCTTTCTGATGCATGCAAGGAAAATCATTGTCAGTTTAGGCAATGCTATCAAATACTTAGGAAAAACAGAAGCATAATGATGTAACTGGGTGCCCAAAGCAGCTACCACACTCTGGGTCAATGGAACTATCCCATAGCTGCTGCCACTGCCAACAGAATTGCAGGGTTACAATGACAGCTGACCTCTCTCCCTTTCCCCTGCAAGTTGGCATACCGGGCAACTGCCCCAGTCACTCCGCACAAGTTATGCTACAATAGAAAAGCATATCACTGCCATTTACCACAGTTTTGTTCATCACTCAGGTCTCCACAGTCGTCATATCCATCACAGACCATGGTGTAATTGAGACATTTTCCTGTGTTACAGTGGAATACATCATCACTGCAGTCTGCAAAACAAGTAGTTTATAGCAAATCAACAAAACATGATATTAAGTTCTATTTACACAGTAGCAATTCTGTGAAAGGTTAAACTAAATTATATGCATCAACACAGGGCTTAACAGTAGTAAACACACAGGTCCATAACTGTATTCTGTGAACCCCTCGGCTCAGTAAAATTTAACGTGGAAGAGTAAGAAGGATCAAAAACCTTTTGTGGGCTTTATTCTTTTGGTCCTGCTCCTTGCCTTCTTTATGTGTGATCAATAGCAATGAAGGGGAAAAAAAGAATTTATATCATAGAAAAACTGTGGTGTTTATTCCTTTTCGTGCTCTTTTCATTTCCTACACACTGACAAACTAATCCAAGAGAGTCATTTGGAAGAAACATCTTTGGACACTAAACTGAGAATATTCAAAATGTATTCAAGATGTTTAGATACCAAGAGATATCAAGCAACTGAAATATTTATTCTTCAGATGGATTAAATGGGCTAGATAACCAGCTGCCAGGTGATTTGGGAGCAAAAAGCAACCACCACTTCTGGACTAGTCATGACAAGGTTTCCTTGTATAAATGTTGTTTGATGTTCCATCTGTGACAGCAGGGTAGTGTGTCTTGCCCAGTGTTTCTCAATATTTTTAGACTTGAGGCACCCCTTAGAAAATACCAGTTCTTAGCACTTACTCATTCCTAATTACAGAAAAAAGTAAAGCAATTTTCTGTTGGAAAGAATTTAGACAGTACGCACACTCAAAACAGACACTATGGAGGTCTATTTTAAATCTCTGTGTTTATCCAGTGAAGGTGTGTACACACCTAACAGCTAATATTGCATGGCACCTTGTGGTACTCGAGATCTCATGGAGCTGCAGAGTGCTGCAGCATCCCGAATGAAAAAAATCACCAGTTACCAAATAATAGATATGCTGCAGGACTGCTCTGGCATGTACTGTACTACTGAAAAAACAAGAGTCTCTGTTCTGTTATGCACTATACCAATAATCAAAAATACTACATCACAAAATTCTAATGTGATCAGATGTTCAAGGCAAAAATTTGGGATTGAGGATAAACCATACAACCAACCTTCAATAAATAACCGTACACAATCTCACTGGTATGCATTATCATGCGATGTATAAGAATGACACAGAGACATATTCTGCTTTTTTATTTTTGCTTTTTTCATTGTAACTCATTATAACAATCAAAGCAATTATCCTTTTCTTATTAATGTACTTCCAGTAACCATCCAGAAATTGTGTTCTGAGCATATGATGGCAGAGAACAGCAAATATCATGAGAGCAACAGATTTTCCGATTTCCATAAAAAGTTGTCATGGTATAAATCTTCTTTCCTCCCAGAAGTGAAAATAAATTGTGTTTACTTGAGTAATAATTTTTCAGCTGAGGCTGAGGAGGAATTCTGTAAGTCTGCCTGGTAAGCAGCAGTGATATCAGCCTACTGCTGTTAAGGTGTCACTCATAAGCCTGCACGACCCTCAAGTACTTTAAAATAAACTACCATGAACTCCCGGGGTTAGTTCTGCAGCATACTAACTTGAAATGACACAAAATAATGGGTGAATTATTTTTTTTCATATTTGATGCTAGTACTAAATTTACCCAGGTGCCTGCCAAATTATAACTCACAGGTAAGAAATTGATTGAGAGTTAAAATAGAAACGTATTGTTTCTTCAGGTTCTAAGACTTTCCACTTCCAATTAAATATGTACAGTAACCTTTAAAAATATGACCAGCATTTTGGGGCCTTGGACCCTTCCATCCCACCGCTGCCAATTGTTTCAGCAGGCTTTCTATATGCCTGAGGTCAGGCATTACACTTTCTCCAGTAAAATGACATTGGCATGTAATGTTTTGCTCTTGCAAGTGCCAATATTGTATTAGACCAACTAGATAGCTACAAAAGAATTTCTCTGTTTGCAAGTTTTTGGGCACATGTACTCTTCCTCAGGCACAGGGGAGTGCAAAGATTGTCAAATTTCTCTCAGGTGCAAATGAGGTAAATAGACAATTTTTTTTATTTCATCTGAGACTATTTTACAAAAAATGAACTTTTCCAACAAGGAGATCTTACACCATCTTTCAGCTCTCCTGTGAAATATGAATTTTCATTTCCACCTGGGAGAAATTTGATAATCATTGTGTTCTCCTATGCCTAAGGCATGGTGTGCATCTGTCTGAAAGCCTGCAAATAATTTTTTTTTTTTTTTTTTTTTTTTTTTTTTTTTTTTACAACTAGCTAGCTGGTCTAAAAAAGATATCACCTCTCCAAGAATCCTGATTACTTGTCAAACGAAGCATACTTCAAGATTTTTCCAGCACTGCAAAAGTCTCTGGAAGAAGCAGCATCCACCCTCCCACAATATGCCACAGAGAACTGCTCAATTCTTTCTTCACAGATGCAAAACACTACTAGAGTTTTCACCTTCCTAGCAGAGGTTTGAAACTCAGTACAAATCTTAATTTTCAGACTCTTCACATTATACTTCTTTTGTTCACTTCCACGTTTGACTGTTATGCACCATATGGACATTATAGTTTGTTATGGGCAAATAGAGAGTGGGATGCTTTCAAGGGAAAAAGTATAGACCAATTTTTAACTAATGCAATGTCAGTTGCAAAGGACACCAAGTTTTCCATATTCAAGCCACTATCATGCAATTTTTTTCATCTTATTTCACCATTCTTTGTAAAAAAACAAAAACCCAACCCCACCTTCTCCAACACACTGGATAAGAAAAAGTATTGTGTAACTGATGAAATATTTAAAAGTTGCCATTATCTGAAGCAACAGTTGCTTTGGAAAATAATTCATTGTCTGAGATTAGTCAAAAGCAGTTAAACTGAAAAAAAAGACTTGCCAAAACATATTCCACCCTGCTGTCAGATTCTGCGTTCCTATAATTAATTCTTTTCATTTAGCTTTGACTTTGAAAGTACTTTGGCTGTCAACTTCACCTCATGGTCAAGTAATGAGTAGCTGTGATGATGCACAACTGCATGGCACATGTAAATTATTTTGGCAGCAATGACATTGCTTTCTTCAGCGGTGTCCTCCACTGTGAAATATTTAGCCAAACTGCTGCCAAAATGTTTGGATCTCATTGACATGCAGTGTTTCTGTGTGTTCCCATGCTCTATATCAGCACCTTCTGTTTAATAAAAGCCACATTGGGCATATGATTCCTTGAGCCATCTCCAGATCCTTAGGTTTTGCAATTCGGACTCTAAATTCAGGTTCCAATAGCAGCCCACTCCTCAAAGAACTTTTCTGTCTCTTTTGTAGAGCGTCATTTCCCTTTCATAGCTTCATAGCTGGTAGGATCAGAAGGGACCTGAGGAGATCATATAGTCCGACCCTCTGCCACGGCAAGAAATAGTACTGGGGGCAAACGATCCCGGCCAGATGTTTGTCCAGTCTTTTTTTAAAGACCCCCCAGGGTAGGAATCAGCACTACTTCTTTTGGAAGTTGGTTCCAGATCCTAGCCACCATGACAGTGAAATAGCGCCTCCTAATGTCAAGCCTGAAACTACCCTCTGTCAGCTTGTGTCCGTCGTTTCTTGCAACTCCCGGGAGTGTTCGGTGGAAACAGGGACTCTCCCAATGCCTGCTGGTCCTCCTTGACTAGTTTGTAGACTGCCACTAGATCCCCTCTCCTCTTCAGGGAGGCTGAACAGGTTCAGGTCCCTCAGCCTCTCCTCGTAGGGCCTGCCCTGCTGACCCCTGATCATGTGGATGGCCCTCCTTTGGACCCTCTCCATATTGGCCACATCCCTCCTGAAGTGCAGCACCCAGAACTGGACACAGTACTCCAGCTGTGGCCTGACTAGTGTTGCATAGAGAGGGAGGATCACCTCCTTGGACCTGCCTGAGATGCATCTGTGGATGCATGAGAAGGTGTGGTGGGCCTTCCTGACTGCATCCCCACTATGTCAGCCCATCTTCATTGTGGCATCAATAATGACTCCCAGATCCATTTTTGTCTCAACACTGATGAGAAGGGAGTTCCCCAGCCTGTAGGTGTGCCGCTGGTTCTTCCTCCCCAGGTGCATTACCCTGAACTTGTCAGTGTTGAACCCCATCCTGTTCTTATCGGCCCACCCCTGTAACCTGTCTAGACCTGCTTGCAGCCTGTTCCTTCCTACTAGCATACCCACTTCACCCCACATCTTAGTATCATCTGCGAACTTGAACAAAGTACTTTCTACCCCCTCGCCCAAGTCACTGATGAAGATGTTGAAGAGTGCAGGCCTGAGGACCGAGTCCTGAGAAACCCCACTGCCCACATCCCTCCAGGTCAAATAAGACCCATCCACCACCACCCTCTGGGTGCGGCCCACCAGCCAGTTAGTGACCCATCTGACCATGTAGGCATCAACACTACTGTCTCCTAGTTTCTTACTGAGAATGGGGTGAGAGACTGGGCTGAAGGCCTTCCTGAAGTCCAGAAAGACTATATCCACTGCAACACCAACATTCAAGGACTTGGTGACCTGGTCATAGAAGGCCACCAGGTTGGTTTGACAAGACCTGCCCCTAATGAACCCATGTTGGTTGCCTTTGAGCATAACCTTCCCTGCTGGCACTTCCTGGACATGTGTCAGGATAATTCTTTCAAAAAGCTTCCTCAGGATCAAGGTAAAACTCACGGGCCTATAGTTTCCTGGGTCTTCCTTCCTCCCTTTTTTGAAGATGGGGACCACATTGGTCCTTTTCCAGTCCTCTGGCACATCGCCTGAGCACCATGAGTCCTTGTAGAGCTGCACCAGAGGTCCCACAATAACCCCCGCTAGTTCCTTCAGGTGAACATCAGGACCTGTGGATTTGAATACATCTAGTCTCTCCAGAAGTTCCTTGACAAGGTCCTCATTAACCCTAGGCCTGGGTGTGCCACCCACAGGGCCCTTGGGGATGCCAGTAGGGGAGATATCCGGGTCCCTCCTCAGAAATAGTTGAATATGGCAGCTTTATCGTCAGGTGAGATGACTAGATTTCCTGGTGTGTCCTGCAGAGGCCCCACGTTACCTGACACCTTCTTCTGCCCCGGTATGTATTTGAAAAAGGACTTTTTGTTGTCCTTGATCTGGGTTGCTAGTCACAGCTCCATTTCTGCCTTAACCTTCCTGACTGCCCCCCTACACTCCTGAGCTACCAAGGTATAGCCCTCCCTTTTAATGGCCCCTCCCTTCCAATGGGTGTACACCTCCTTTTTTGTTTGGAGATGTTCCCAGATGCTTTTGGTGAGCCATGGGGGGCCTTTGCGCCCTCTTGCCCCCTTTGACTCATGTAGGGATTACTTCCCTTTGAGCTTGGAGGATTGTCTCCTTAAGCAGCGACCACTCCTGGACACTCAACTCCCTCCAGCTCTCAGACCTCAGTGCTTCCCCCACTAGTTTTCTCACCTAATTAAAGTCCACTCTCCTGAAATAGTGAGCTGCTGCCTTGCTGGAGGCTTTTACCACCTTGCGCTGGATGGTGAATTCCAGCAGATGATGATTGCTATTGGCCAGGTGGTAAAGCACGCACAGACCCCGTACCAGGTCATCACTTTGTAGTCAAATGTTTGTTTATGTACTTTTCTCTTCACTCATGGTCAAATTGATGGGCTCCTGGGCTGTGTTCAGATAAGCGTGGATGTTTGGTTCCCTGGGAACAAGCAGCAGCAATGCACTTTGCACAGCAGCTACTTGTCCCTGGGGAACACCTGTACCACTCACACTTTGGTGCACAGCAAGTTACCCCAGAGGCAGTAAGAAAGTCTGGGGCCAGCACTGTGCTAGCCCCAGCAGCCTTACCAGGACATAGCAGCAGTGATTCTGCCATGTGGAGCATGGCTCCGGGTAGCCAGTTGTCCTTTTCAGTGCAGCCTGTGCGTGCACTGCTCCAGCTTTTTCCCACAGGTTTTTTTGACCCCTGGGTGGTACCTGGTAGTGTGCAGCCTAACTGAGTGGATCCAGCTGCTGAAAGTCTAAGGAGAAGCAGCAGCTGGGAGAAAAGAAGCCTCAGAGTAGGTGTCCTAATTACCTGGGGATGGGGCTACCACCAGCTGGCTTGCTCCAACTGGGAAAGAGCTTAAATGCCAGAAAGGAGCAGTCCAGAGGGTAACAAGAGGGAACCACTGGAAATTATGCTGTGAATTAGTAGAAACCTAGAGCTTAAAAGAGTCATAGCTGAAGAGCAGATTATTTTATCTGGAAAAAGAAACTAACTGCAAATAGAGACAAATGAATGTCTCCACAAGGTTTAACCAGAATACAGGACTCAAGATCAAGACCTGACATTCTTCAGAAGAAGCAGGGACAAGAAGCAACCTTATCCTAAATCAGCTAAGTGCCCAAACCTAGGAGAGAGGTGGGATTTCAAACATAACCCTCTCTTAAGGATTTCCTATTGGTTGGTTTGGACTTCTCTTTCACATTCAACACAATGGTTTCTCTAAATCCCATTCCTATGTTCAACACACCATGGGTTTTTCTGGAAATACAGAGTATTCAGGAAGTGTGGCATCTCAAGAGACTATCTGGATAGCCATAGCAGGAACTTCCTGATGTGACACAAGGGCAATACCAGTCTCTTCCTGGTAGGGGGAGGGGGAGAATGAGGTGGGCTAGGCAGAAAATTGGGTGGGCTGCACTGTACATCTTCTGGCCAAACACACTTATTCATTTTTTTAACAATACCCATTTAAGGTGTCACGCCTCTGTGGGCAGTGTGCGGAGTGGGGCGGGCTCAGCTGTGTAGGGTGGGTGATGGTGGCTAGAGGCTAGGATAGGGGAAGCACTGGGAGGGGTAGCTAAGGCGAATTTTGGGGTGGCTATAGGCCCCAAAACACCCACTAGTGCTGCCTCTGGTGTAACAGAACATTACACAGGCTAGACACAAGAACCCTGGTAACACAACACCTTGTCAACTACTACACTAGTCAATTTTTGAACTTAGGCACTTTACTCAGGTTTGTGAATTCCATTGCCAGTGCTGGGCAACTAAGTTAGGCATGGCTAACTAGCCCTTATATTTTTTCTTTTCTTTCTCCACTATTTTCAGTCCTCATGATCAACCTGAAGGCCCTCTGTAATAAGGGTTGGTGTACAGGCTCAGGCAGAGCACTCTGTAGCCTGCTTGCTCTTATACTCTCCCGAGAGTTACTTAAATCTGATTTACGTCAGCTACGAACTGACGTCCCAGAGAAGTTTTCCATCTATTGACTCCTCTCTGAAATCCTATGAAATATGAACTTTCATTTCTACCCAGGAGAACTTTTACAGTCTTTTTTCCAATGCCAGATGAAGGGTGTTTGTGCCCCAAATCTTGCAATTAAAGACATTTTTTTTGCAAAAATCGTGTTGGTCTAATAAAAGATAACATCTCTACTATGAGTCCTGGTTGCCTTTTCCTCTAGACCAATACAGCTACAACCTGGATACCTTAAATCTGATTTAGCACTAGTATCAGTGTTACTAGAAAGAGAGAAGGAAATGGTATCAAAGCTGAGAGAATGTGGTGAGGTTGTAAAACTTCCCAAGGCTTTTTCACAATATTAGTTCTGAGGACAAATTAATTTCTTCTGACCCCCCAAATATGTAATTTCTCTACTAGTTTTGCTTTTAATTTCTCTAATAGTTTTGCATTATCTAAGAAGTTTAAATAAAAAGTTATGGTTTAACATGAAACACTAAACTTAAGGGTATGAAAAAAATAAATAATCCACGATCCTGAATTTTTTAGGCAATGATATAGCTAGCTTTTACAAAATAAAAGGAAGAGAGCCACTAAATACCAAAAATATGGAATTAAATGAAAATATGTTAGCTCTGTATATGTTCCATATGATCAGAAGAGCACCCAGCTGGCTTTATAATTCAAAACATTTGTCTTGAATCCATAACACATAACAGCATGAACAAGCCTGCCAATCCTGTATCTTTGCCCACTGGTTTGTAATTCTGACTACATCTATTTCTTATTGCTCCTCATGTGAGCAAGACAAAGCCATCTCTTCCTCACAGTGGTTCTGTGGGGGGCTATGCATCCTGGCTAAATTTGCTGTTTGATTTTCATTCATGCCCTAATTCATATTTACATTCATCCTTTCATAGCAGTAGCAATGACATTTAGAGAATGGCACAGCTTGACAACAGCACAGACAGTGTAATTTAAAAAAGGCAGACAGATGTCCTTCCATGACTTGAAATAAGCAAATATGCAAATTTTAAGGTCTTAACATTTTCATCAAGGTATTGGCAGTCATATATTAGACAGCTACATCATTTCAGCACAATAACAACCATACTTCACAATCACCACTTGTAATTAGCAGAATTTAGCTTTCATTTGGAGATGGACCAAGCCTCATTTTCATAAAGCAAAAATTAGCTGAATGTCCTTCCTATTCCAAAGCTCCATTACATCCAATTATTTTTAAAGTTTTACATGAGGCTGGTCAACCCTACCAATTTACCAGCCTTTTGACCATTACAATACTCTGTTTCACTCCTGAAACCCAGACCCTTCTATCCCTACTCCCATTCTCAATCTTCAAAGATGATGTTGGGGGTTCTGCATTACTCATTTTAAAAAATGCTTAAAAATATATCTACATATTTTTACAACATTCAGTTTAAAAAGGGCAAGAGCTCTCTTACACATCGCAGCAACTATAGTCTTAATTTACACCAAAGCCAATAGGCTACATAGGGTGTAAGTTAGAACATTCAACCATAATGTTGAAAGTGACCTCCAGAGCTACTAGGATAAGGCCCCTACTATCATGGACACTACATCATATAATGCCTTCTAAAAACTTCTCAAGCTTCACCTTAAAACAGGAAGAAATTTTGATCCCAGTATACTACTCTTATTAATACCCAACTTCTTCAGCTATACTAATAGTTTCCCATTTGGAAAATTCTTTACTGAATGACTGAGATCTGACGCATGCCCTTTGTCTGAAGAATTAATTGTCTCAAAGAAATTTTACAGGTTAATCTTAGAAAGTCTACTGATAGTAAAGCTGTGTTGCATATCAGTGCATTTGCCCTCTATTTGGTAAAGCCTTGCATACAAATGGAGTGAAATCAATCCTGTAACTAACCTGACCACTTTCTCCCCTCTTAAATACAAATACTATATTGCTATTCTCCAAACATATGGCACTACTCTGCATTTGCTACATTTGTATATTTACTACCAGATGAGGTAGTAAATATGCCATTTCATATCCCAGTTGTTTGAGAATTCTGGGATGAAATTAACCAGTCCCTTCAATCTGAGTGCATTAAAATTCCTTGCATTTTGCTTCTACCTTCAATTGTGGAAACTTTCATGCTCTCATTCCCATTTTCCCCTTTGTGTTTGCCTCTATAGTCAATATTAGTATGCTAACTGCAAACTGAAACAAAATATTCATTTAGTTTCGGGGCCACACCTAGATATCTTAATCTATAATCCTCCTGACTGGAAAAAAGTAAAAAAGTACGGTACCTGACATACGGCATGAAAAAATATTTTCGAAGAGATTGGAGGATTTTGCCATAGCCTTAGTGTTATCTGCATAATTTATACAGTATGATTGGCATGTCAGAAAGAGCCAGTGAAATAAAAGAAAGAGAATACACTGAACAATAACACGCTTATAATTTATTGGAGGCAGGAAAACTGAAATTCTCTTGGATTCACCCTTTTATTATCCAACTTCCTCATACCATTCATTTTATGATTCTACATTTCTGATATAAATAATTTGAAACTGTAAAAGTAAAGAGACACTGAAATTGTAAAGTTATTAAAAGTCTGCTCTTACTCTAAATGGATGCCACCTGAAAAATATGGTAAAAACCACAAGTTTCACTTCACTTTATGTCCTATGGGATCACCTGAAGCTCTGGTTTGACATTAATGTAAACAAGCCTGATAAAATTTGCAATTAAATCTCCTTGGGATACAGACTGTCTTTCATTA
Organism: Caiman crocodilus; assembly: GCA_030014935.1. Classification (NCBI taxonomy): domain Eukaryota; kingdom Metazoa; phylum Chordata; order Crocodylia; family Alligatoridae; genus Caiman; species Caiman crocodilus. Next base: position 49,420,476 of record JAGPOW010001338.1, read on the forward strand.
CACCTTTACATCACTGCCTGGCACAGTGCAGAACCAGTTGTGGCTAGTGCTTTTGGGTGAGACTGCAACACAACCAACAGCAAAGGACAACTGTGAAAGCTGCCATTTCACCATTAATTTAGGGGGCAGGACATCCTTAACATGTCTACACTGTATGAGGACCATTTTAGGGGCACAGCATGCCTTCTCTGTGTGCTTTAAATATGACCATGATGATATGGTGTGGTGCAGACCATATACCATAAATTTGCTTTTTCAGCCTTGATGTTGAGAAACCCTTTCTGCACTGCAAACTAGACTATCATGCTCACCTTTTTCACTTAAGTAGTTCTCAAGAACTGATATTTTTCATGCAAGTAATCAGGATAGATCCATCCTGGGCAAATACCATCACCTAGTTAGAAAAATTAGCCAAGCCAGTGACAGGATATGGCTCCCAGGTAGCTAGCAGGCAAAACAATGGCCCTCTATTTGCTCCAGCCACTTTTAATTGTTATTTTATTTAGCAAAAAAATATGAGAAAAAAATTACACTTAAAAAAAAAAGTATAGTCTTCTGTTGGATTTAATTACTAACAAGTTTATCTGCTTTCTCTCATATGCAGAAGAAGGCATAATGCTCTTCTGTTTGGGTGGAAAATACATAAGAACATTTTTAAATCTAAACCCAACTAAACCAATATATTTTCAATTAAAACGGTGAACAATTTAATAGGACACTGATTTTTATCTTAGTTCTTATAAAAATCTCATATTTCTAACATTCTGCATCTTTTTCTGGTACATAAATTTATATCAGCAGGAACTTAGTATTTTGAACCCAAGACAGTCCAATGCCACCCCAAAAGGTGCAGTTAACATATTTTGAAGTATACTTATTTGAATTCGGATGGGGTGCATTAATTAAATAATTTACAGAAAGCATTCCAGACATCTCGAAGGAAATGCAACCTTCTTTTAGTTTTATAAAGCTTTGTTGTGTCACTGTCTAGACACCCTGAGAACTGATTTCATTACAGCATATCAAATCAAGCAAACTGAAATCCTGCACATCGCCACAGTGAACAACCAAAGGAAAGCTACTTCCACAACAAATATTAATCACTGTCACCAGAGCCTCATTCCTTCAATTGCAAAGCAAAGGGTCCATCATGTATAGCCAAACTTAATTCTCCTTTGAGCCAAGAATAAATGGGCAGGTCTGGAAAAGGTCACCAATGCTTCACTGATGCAAACACTTAAGTTTGTAAGTAACTTTTGCTTATGTGAGTGTTCTTATGGTCTGCAATGGGACTGTTTATGTGAGAAAAATGGCGTTCATGTTTGGATGAGGGTCTAAATCTATTCTGCATGTTATTACTAGCAGATTTTGCTTGCACTTACTGGATGCATCTACATGTGCATTAACACGTTAATGCGCATTATTCTAGTACCTCTGGGCATTCATACACATGCTTGCACCACAGTTGCATAAGCACATGATGTTGTAGAAGTGGTAAAATACACTTCAGCACTGAGAAAATGGCAGCAGCATGCTTTTGAACTAAAGCACATCAGAAGTGATTTAGCTTCAAAGTGCACTGCTGTCATTTTCTGCACACTGATATGCATTTCACTGCTTATACAACTGCACATGACGCAGTGCAGTGCATGTCTGCTCACATGCGAAGCAGACTCAATTAATCAAGTCTGCTCTGACTCACCAGATCTCTGGCACGTGCTGGCACAAAATGTATGTGTATAAATGCCCTCTATTTTCAGATACTAGGAAAATGTGCATTAGCCTGTCTTAATGCATATTAAATAGCATTGGGGCACCTATACACAGCCTCCAGGGTGGAGAAGAGAGTGCTTTAATGAATGGCTCTTTAAGAGTTGCTTTAATTAAAATGCCCGCAGCATCACAACTTCCAAGGTAAGTAGTGCCGGCTCCTACCCTGGTGCTCTTTAAGAGGAGGCTAGATGAACACCTTGCTGGGGTCGTTTGACCGCAGTGCTCTTTCCTGCCATGGCAGGGGCTCAGACTTGATGATCTGCTCAGGTCCCTTCCAACCCTACGAACTATGAAACTATTTATTCAGCATCCCACACATCAAAATGGCAGCAGTGAGATTTAACTCCCTGCCCAAGGTTTACATTAAATCAAATTTGCCCAAGATAAAATAAGTTTTGGATATTTTAAAATTCCGTTAATGTAAAAAAAGTCTTGCATGTATTGTTCTGGATCCCTGCAGACCCTGGTACACCACAAAACAGCACTAGCAGTTAGAACTTTGTTTAGATTAATTAAATTACATACTACAAAGTCAGAATATAGCACATATTCTTTTGTTTCTGGTGACATCTCAGGTGCATTGTTAATTATGTAACAATTCAAATAAGCAGACTCACATCCAGATACATGGGATTATTAATAACTTTTCATTATTATGATAGCATTGGCAATGATTCCAGTTATCACTGAGCTAAGTTTTGCACTTAACGAAAGATTTGAACCACATCCTTATGTTTGACTATAGTATAACCTCCCCCAAAAGTATTGCACTTACCTTAAGTGAAGAACAAAGACAGCCTTTGTCAGATACTAGAATAACTAACTACCTCTATTTTCAGACTAACAGAGTTCAGCTCTCTCTACCTTGGAGTGTCTCTTGAAAAGAGGATGAAGACAAGTAGAGGAAGGTAAAAAAGTATCAGAGGTGCCTTCAAAAATCATTTAAATCTAATCAGAGATTATAAACACACTCACGTATATTGAAATATTGATGGCATGGTATTGCTATAAATAACAGTAACTCTGTTTAGGAAATGTAACAGTTCACTTCCATATACTAACATGGTTGAATATCCTTTTTCTTAACTCAGGAATTCATGAGTTTGTAATGCTTGTTTTTGGAAGAAATACAACATCCCAGTAATGTTTTTATTTTTAAATTTCTATGCTCTCAACCCTTTGATTGATCTTCATTGGGATTTAGGTTCCTAAACCACTTAAGCACTTTTGAAAGTTTCATCTTACATTAAAATTGACTCAGCACTGGGGGTAAAAATTCAAGGGAAAAGATGCATTTCATTACACAAGCTACCAACCTGAAGCTACACTCCCCTTGGAAACAGAAGATAGCAGTTATCATGTGCTTTATGTATTTACAGGTAAAATTATCTGTAAACATTTTCAGAAGTAACTAGGTGATTTAGGAACTTAAATCCCATTAGTTTATTATCCTAAAATTGGATTGAGGCTCCCAAGACATTTGCTATTGAAAATGTTACCTATAATTTCTCCCTAGGAATCCAAAAGAGGCAAATTATTTTCAGAGAATCTTGAAGTGCACATTTCGAATCTTTTCCACAGTTTGAGTTAATTGGAACCCATGTTTTGGCTTGGCTCCATGCATAATAACTTCACTCTTCACTACACACTTACTATTCACTTACTTCCCCAACCTGACTCTTTCTACTTTTCCGTTTTCATTGTTTTAACTAGCATACATTTGTTCAGCTTCTCTATGCAAGGTACTAGTTCTAGAATCTCCTCATCTGAAAACTAAGACATGTATTTGAGAATGGAGATGTATATTATATTAGAAAAGGGAAACAACAAATGAAGATACCCTATATATTTCTTTTTCCATTGTACCCCACAGTAAAAATTTATTTTAAAGGTCACACTCAAAGCTGAAACGTAAAACACTTTATAAGAAGGTGGTTTTGCATATACTCTAGAACCAATGCCATGGATTAAAAAAAGCACACATTGAAAACTTGCAAGTTCTTTGTGAAAATTTTCTTTGTGGCAGAGGTTACTCAACTTTAAAAAAAAGTCCAAAAACAACTACCAAATTGCCTTGGGTTTTTCTAGAAATCTTAGCAGTTCAAACTGCTAATGAAATAATTCTATTAAATATACAGTTTAAAAGTACTAAAAATCCTTTTTGTGGTCAGGTTGGGCAGAGTTAAACACATTCATTAGCACCTGAAATAAATACCAAAAGTTGATATACACAAGTGCTATGCAAAGCTCTCATCCCATTACAATAGCTGACTTTTGTTTCTAGGCTTCCCCAAGAGGGTTCTGTGTTTGTCTCTAGAGAATATTATAAGGTTTACATGACATACTGCAGTGGACCTCGTCGCTCCAGTCATCACAGTCATTGTAACCGTTACACTGCAGTTTCCCAGGGATGCAGATTCCACTGGAACACAAGAAGCTCTCATCACCACCACATAGCACTGGAAAGAGAAGAGAAAGTGGGGAGGAAACAGAATAAGCTTCTCAGATTTTTGTTTTATAAGCAAAATCTGCTTGGGATATATGCTTTAACATACTTAAACATTCAACTCACATCTAATTCGTAATCAGAGGTAGACTAAGAATGTAGAGTTCTTAACCCATTTCAAACTTTGATGTTTGGTTGTGCAACTGAATCCAGGCTAGTATTCCGATTCAACAGCGCCAAAAAGAGACTTTTTTCTGTATGTATATCTGTATGATCCCCTTTTCTATAGGGCAAATCTCTCACAAACATTGGTGAAATTATTCTCAAAATCGTTGTGTATTAGGAAGGTTATCTTCATCACCCTGTTACAGAATGGGAGTGAAGACACTGAGACAACCAAAAGTAACTAACAAGGCATTTTGGATATTCCACTGAGACATCTTAAAAGGGTCAGTTTTTCAGCAGGTGGGTAGTCAGCAGTATCTAAAAAATAAAATCCCTTTAAGGTATCTTGAGACAGGCACTCAAAAATTAAGACAATAAAAATTACTAGTCATTTCTTTAAAATCTTGACTTATTGACATGTCCAAGGCCTTTAACAGGTGGCCATGATATGTTCTGCGTATCATGGTGATAAGTCCCACTATGTTTCTGTGTGGTTTCACATTTGCAGAATTAATATAGAAGAGATTTATAATTTGATCCTTAGAACTCGATTCACACTTATACTGGATAAATCTACATGCATGCTTTACTGATCCACACTAAAGTGTCACAGTCTACACATACTTCACTATAGGGTGCAGTAAACTAACTCTGCTGCAAGATAGAACCATCAGGGACAGTACCATCTTATGGCACAGTCATTATATGCAATCAAATGCATATGTAGATAGTGACTCCTGGATACAAATGGCGCTTTATCAACTCAGCCAGCTGGGGATGAGGTGCCCAGCTCTGCCAGCCCTCCACCACTTGATACCACCACCCAGAGCCCAAGAGTGACACCCATCACCCCCTGGCCTCTGCCAGTCAAGGGCTGCTCTACCCTGGCTCAAACTGCTGCTGTCCTGGGCACATGTTTAGATGCTGTGCCCAGGAGCAGTGTACTCTGGCTCAAACCACTCCTGAGTTTATTGGATCATGTTGATTGAACATGTAGCTGCACTCACTGAAACCAATGTGTCAGTTATGAGGGCCTGCTTACTTTTTATTTGACCGTGCTGAAATCTGTGTTTCTATATGACAGTCTAAGACCTTCAAGCTTTAAGAAAATAAAAAAATAAAAGTATGATTTATTGTGTTCCCTCCATATTGATTTAGCAATGTGTGATTACATTATATATGAACCTGAAATGAATTGTGGAATCTACTAGATATGTAACAACACACATTTCTTAATACTTTCCAGTTACTAACAAAATACCTTTATATTTTAAAATATCTCCTCAAGTGGCATTTCATGCAGTATTTGTGTCTAGACACTGCAACAAATTAGATTATAGGGACCGGATTCTTCCCTTATTTCTATTGAATTCAATGAAATAACCTCTCTGTGATAGTGATGCAAAAAAGAAGAGAATTAAATGCATAATCTCACTAGTTATTCTTTCTTCATGTGCCCAGTACATTAAATAGGTATTGGCTGCTATTTAAATTAGAGCTATGAGTGAATTGGTATAGAGAATGCAAGAATTTCTGTGCTTTCATACAAGACTCAAACACAACTTTTTTTCCCCCACAGACAATAACATTATTTTAAACCTTATCAGAAGTGGAAGCACTGAAACATCTCATGAAAATCAGTTCTCATGGCATTTCTAGCCTAATGGAAGCAAATAACCCTGAAAGTCAAAATTGCTGTTGCATCTCTGCAAGGCTTCAGTGTACTCTGCGTCTTATACTAGGTCTAGTCTCCTCTTCAAGAACCCAGGGTAGAGGAGAGCACCACCTCCCTTGGAAGCCCCTTCCAGATTCTGGCAACCCTTACTGGAAAGAATCTTCTTCTAAAGTCCAACCTAAATCTGCTCTCTATCAATGTGTTGTGGCCAGCTCCTAGTTACTCCAGGGGTGCCCTAGTAAATACAGCATCTCCTATTCCCTGCTGCCCTCCCCTGATGAATTTATAGGCAGGCACAAGATCACCTCTCAGCCTTCTCTTGTGAAGGCTGAAAAGATCTAGGTCCCTCAGTCTCTCCTTGTAGGGCCTTGCTTTCAGACCTCTGACCATATGAGTGGCTTTCCTCTGATCCCTCTCAAGACTCTCCACAACCTTCTTCAAGAGCAGCACCCAAAACTGGATGCAGTACTCTAATGGCAGCCTGACCAGCGCCGCATAAAGGGGAAGCACCACCTCCCTGGACCTGTTTATTATGCATCTGCTAACGCATGATAAAGTGCGGTTAGCCTTGTTGATCACTTCATCACGTTGACAACTCTTGTTCATCTTGCAGTCAACTATGACTCCAAGATCTTTCTGCTGTTGAGAAGGTCATCCCCCAGCCTGTGGGGGTATGTTGGTGGTTCTTTTTGCCCAGGTGCAGCACTTTGCACTTGTCTTTGTTGAACTGCATCCTAATCTAACATAACTGTAACATAATGGGATATACAGGATTTAGTCCTGATAAGAGGGATTTCTCTCCGTGTTTCATGAGCTAAAGAAAATCAAATGTTGAATATTTCCTACCTCTGGAATCCAGTAGACTTTTGCTTCCAGTGAGGGTCTTTGGATAGACAAAGGTATAGAGAGGCAACTGACCTTGTCGTATCTGCCCTCAAGGCTGTAAAACCTGGTGACACCAGTTGAGATCTGCCCTGAAGTAATCCTGGCAGATAGTTTGGGTTTTTGTTTTGTCTCAGGTTCCCACTTCCACATCAGTAGTTACAGGCCAGTTTTGTAGAACCAAGAGATTCGGACGGTTCTGATCTGAGCACTCGTTTTAACCAAGCTACTAGCTCTTTTCAGATGACAGCTATAGTTTACAAAGTGTCAAAAAGTATTGTGACAATACTTTTTATGTATAAAACAAAGAAAAGTTTACAATTTAAGGTCTGCCTCCTATAGCTCGTGCCTGCACCTCTTGAGTTCCAATGTTCTTGATCAAAGCTAATCAACTCCTATAGGTTCAGAAGCTGACCCAAAGCTGGAAAAATTTTGATAGAAAATGTTCGCATGTGAGGGGTTGTGGATTATCAAAATGTGATATTTTTGATCTGCTGTTGAAAACTGCACCCTATTAAGCATCCTGTCCAAACCCCAAAGATAGATTGGTACACACAAACATATTCCATTACATTTAAGTGTGTAAATCAGTACAGGACAATTCATAAAAATGTAGTGTATTTCAGGAGAAATCAATGAGCAATTTATTAACTGAAACCTAGTCACTAAAATATGATTAACCCATTGGTTGTTAAGCAATACTGTGTCCACTGAAATAATATTACTCTGTGTGTGCGCGCGCGCACGTGCGTGTACGCATATAATGCCACCAAGGAAGAAGTTCGGTTTCAGAATGGCAGAAAACTAGACAGATATAAAACAAGAATAAAGGGAATGCCATAGGTGTATCACATTCATAAGTATCAAAAACAAGGACTCTCTGTTCATTATTTCTTGCCACTATAATCAGATGTGCAGCCTTTCCAAATTTGTTAGCATATCTTAAAAAGTTTGATGTTATATGGCACAGTATAAAGCAGAAACTGAAATTACAGCACATCCCACTTTTAAAATAGTGGATTTTGATTGACTCATAAATAGCAATTGAACTTCAAATTTGCTCAGTCATCACATGATAAAATGTCCCTCTGAAGTATTTCACTTTTGAAGACTAGGGCAGACTTGCATTTCACACGAAAACTATGCTACAAGAAAATTCTGAAAGGAAGTCTTTCAAAACAATAAATCAATCCATGGACATGCACAAAAGAATTTGCAAACATCACTATTAAAACTCAACATTAGCTAACAGTTTCCATACCAGAATAAATTAGATGTAGTAGTCAACACAATAGGGAAAGACTGTGCTATCAGATACCAAAGTATCATGTTAAACTATGCTAAAATGGTGACTTTTTAAATGGCATCTCCTGTACATTAATGGGTTTCACTAATAAGCAACAATTACTGAGTGCAATACAAATGCTTTCTTGTGCTGTGCATTCCAAATTTAGAAAGTATTTCAGAACAAGTTAATATCACAGAGTATTGTAAAGGGGGTTCACTATATTTGGAAATAATTAAATAAAACAGAATGATTTATTAAGGAAGACAGCTATTAATAGGACTCACAAATCTAGGCAATTAGATTAAACTTGATAAACTACCACAAACTAATGGAAAAAATATTTTTAAAAATTTTACCCAGTAAATTTGACAACTCTTATAACAGAGAGCTATTTGAAAACACTGCTTTGAGACTGGAATGATTCACAATACCACACATAAACCCCTATTAGAAAAGTTGTTAAATACATTGAAAAACAAAGCGTATCAGACCTTACTTATAGTTTCCTGCTGAACAGCAGGGTCCCTTGTAAATATTAACCAGACATAACCTGATCTGAAAGATGGAAGTCAGACAGCTATCTTGCAATCAGAGATTCTAAAATGGAACAAACTCAGCATATATTGTCTTAAGGAGGCTGAAAGTTTCTCAGAATCTCTCATAGAGGAACAATTCAGATTGGTAAAAATATATTTGTTTTACTTGAGACACGTGCCCAATTGTAAAACAATTTGTGACTGTTTCAATCAAAAAAATTTTTAGAATAATATATCTAACAAGTAAATGACATAGCTCCTTGAAAAGATTCTTGCATCTGAAATCGCATGAATAGTTTCTTTCTTCTGGGAAAAAAAAAAAAGAAATATCCTGCCAAAAGATCTCTGTAAACCTAACAAGAGTGGTGAAGCATATTTTGTAGTCTGCATTATATTTTACATCCATTATTGTTCTATCAGAATTATAAAACATGTAAAAAGATAAAAATCCATTTAGTCCAGGAAACATAACCATGGGCAGCTTATGGACATGAATTTTCATTAGAATACAAATGAAGTCATATGGGAAAAGGCAAAAAACATGGAAATCAAAGTAAAAGTGATAAAATCTGGAAAACATTCATCACTCATGCAGAAAATGGCTTCAGAATATGAAAAGGACGAAGATGGAAATGGATTAGTGCCTGTAAGAAAACGAAAAGCTTGTTTCTCTGTTCTCGGTTCTTAACAAAATAAGACATATAAAAACTATGATTTTTACTGCTAGAAAATCATGTTTCTCATATATTAATGCATTCAGTATTGAATTAATTTATTAAATAAAATGTATTAAGTGTAAATACTAGAAATTGTATTAAATCCTTTTTTCTTCAAATATGACACATTTTTCATTTAACTGTCTCAAAATATTTTCCAAAGGATGACAAGCTTTTGTTATCTTATTTTCATAGAAGGAAATTAAGAAATGGAGAGGTGAAGTGATTTGTCAAAGGCCAAACAAGAAATCAGTAGCTGAACACAAAGAGCTTTATGGAAGCTGTTTGGCAATTCTAAAACCAAACAGAGAGAGAAGGATTTAGATAATTTCCCCTCTTCTGTTGGAGTTCACCAGCTCATTTCATAATGCTAAAGTACTGCTGTCAGATGAGACTGCAGGAACTTCTAAAAATGCTCCTAAATAGCAAATATTTTTGCTTTTGGAAAAATCAGATGGCACCAAATGCCAAGTATCTTAAATATTTCCCAGGGACTGATACTCACATCCCCAGAAAAATTCTCACACCCGTCTCTTGAAGTAAAAAAAAAACAACAACACACTGCAAGTTTAACAATATGCTTAGCATATTCTTAAAGATTCAAGATCCAGCCAACTATATTATATAGGTTTCAAAATGCTATCTCCTTTATTGGTTTGGTTTGACATATTTATTTTCTTTAAAAAGAAAAACCAAAAAACCTGAGTGCATCCCCTAGTTTCCCTCACTGCAAAAAAAACCCAAAAAAACAAAAAACTTCTCAGACTAGTAGTTTGAGGACATTTTTGTTCCCTGCACTATATTTCTAATGTTTTGTCCAGATTAGTTTTTATGTCATGAATGATGGAGCTTCCAGCGCTTCCACCGCTTGCTATTCTGCAGCTTTATACATTATCTCACCAGCAGGACATTTTCCTCGATATTTAACCTAAACCTTCCATATTTTAACATCAAAATTTTACTCTTCATCATAACCCAGTGTGCCACATTAAATAATTCCTAACTTTTGTGTTTCAAACATTTGTAGACTGTTATGTCTCCATTTTGATATTTCTTAATCAAGCTATAGTTCTTTTATTTTATTAATCTTTTCTCATAAGTCAGTCTCTCTATGGCTGCTTATAGACACCATGGGAGTTTAATTCGGTTTAGTTCTCCCTATATTGAAATGGGAGAATTAAACCGAACTAAACCCCTGTGCTGTTACACAAGGGTGGGGACCCAATCTTTACATGCCTCTTCGGTGGTGGGGGAGGAGCTGCCGGTGGGCCAAGTGGTCCCTGAGCTGTACAGAGGCTCCCCAGTGGCTGACACCCGACCCCGGTGGTCCTGGGGGGCGCCACAGTCGTGGAGGAAAGCACTGGCCCCAGCCCCTGCAGCTGCAGAAGGAAGCATCAGGCCCTGACATAGCTCAGGCAGGCTCTGCGGAGGAGTATTAAAAAGATCAGGCTTGTTGCTTTTTTGTTGTTGTTGTTGCTCAGTGGAACCTACCTGTATGGGTTGCCACCAGGTCCCACAGCCCCTGAGCTGCACAGGGCCTGCCAGGCCCCTGTGCACTGTTGCACTTTGTTAGGTAGCCAACTAAAACACCTCAGAGCTGTTTTATCTTGCTACATACCAAAGTAATGTAAAGTGGTCTACAGCACCAAACATGCAAACAACACCATTAAAGAAGAATACGCCACCAAACATGCAAACTGCAATGCCATTGAAGTGGTGCAAAAAGGCATTTAAGCTACTTTAAAGGCCAATTCTGTGGTGCGTACAATGGCCCTAGGCTCCTAAATATTCCTGCTGCTCATCTCTGTAAGGTTTTTTGTTGTTGTTTTTTTTTTTAATTTTGAGTCTTTTTGTTGTGCCTTTTATGCATGCACCTGCTGACTTGTGGAGCCCAGAGGTTATGCGTACATAACCCATGCTAGAGAAATTATCATCTTATCAATGTGACCTTGCAGGCCTCACAGTCCTTCAAGCATGCTAGTCTTCAAACCAGTTTACTACTACTTGCTTTCATTCTTGCTCTTGGTGGGAGGCTCAGTTCCACACTGCTGTTGCCTCAAGTCTTCTTGGCGGAGGGGAGGACATCCTGCTCATCTTTTCTACTGCTCAGATGGGTCATTTCTTTTGATTCACTTGTCTGGTAGATTGATAGCTGAGGTTTTATTGCCCTTTTGGTTTTAGCCTTGACTCCTGAGGTCCCTCCCAACCCAAATTATCTATGAACCTAGCTCAGTTGTGGGGCTGAAGAGGAAGTAGGAATGTATGCCATGTAGTGGCTCACCATGACTTGAAAAAGAGTTGGTACTGAAGAAGACAGCATGCAATGGGCACTTCCATACATCTTATTTAGATGGGCTGACCCGCCTATCCTCATTGTAGGTTCCCATCATATGAGCCATGTATTCTATAGTCATGCTCGATGTTGGCTACATTTAATCAACTTTACAGTTGGTTTCCATTACTGAGAATATGCTGTTTCTGGCAGGATTTTAATGATAGATAACATATTTAGTGACATTTTCTTGTATGCAAATATAAGGCAGGGGGCCCCCCCCATACTTAGTGGAAGAAAAACCTCATTTTGTATTTGAGTAAATATGGGGTACTTTCTGGTTCTACCAGAATTTTTTATCCTCAGCTATTAAGTGAAATTCTTCTTTATTCATTCTGAGATAGCTTATTTGAAGCAGATAACCCCAAATACTCCCCACCAGATTTGTGATAAATTCACTAGACTTGGAGAACCCTGCAGAATCACTAGAGAACTAATAGCACAGAGAAAAACATAACAGGAGATTATTTTATTATGTGTAATTCTGGCTTAACTATTTTATTTTTTCTTAGTGACCCTAAGAATATTGTTTTACCAGTTAAATACAACTATTTTAATAAAATAAATCTCTTCCTATGAACAAAACCGAATTTCAACTTCACCTTTGGATATTAATATGGTAAAGTTATCCAGCAGAAGTTTGGATTAATTATCTTACTAAATCATCATAAATAAAGGCTTATTTATCTAAGGTTTAATTTCTAGAATATCATACAACATTTCCAAAAAACAATTGATTATGATATATTTATATAAGAGCATGCCTTTGCCAGTGAAAACATGGTTATGAAAGTTTTTCAGCTACATTGCAATTGACAGGATAATATGTTGTTAATTTAAAACAGGTGCCTAGTGTTTCCTGTCCATTCACTGAGATCTTGCAAGTAAGGCATTATCTGAAGATCTACAAACAGATGTACTAGGAAAAAAGTAGTATTTAATTTATAAAAGAGTAAGATCTGTAGGCCCCCAAACAACTTTTTATAAAATGAAATACTCATTATAATTTTTTTCATATTTAGTGATTAGGAGAAAAATCAGTAAGAATTGATTTAGGGTAGTTGTTTCTACCAGCAGGCAATTAGAAGTACTACCCAGCTGAATAATTTTGAGAGCATGGAAATAACTTAGAGTGAGGGAGCTTTTTGCATGCTAAAACAAACATGAATTGAAGTTAAGGGTTCTTCAGTATTCCCAAACTCAACACTAAATCAAATTAAAGGCTTAGCCTTCCACTATTTACTCTGAGCCAAATCATGCCCTACATAAAAACCTGTAGTGAGGCCAGGAAAACTTCATGAGTTTTAATTGAGCGATTTCCTATGCATCATCCAGCTTGTCCTTCCTCTCACATCATCACAGAGTTGTCAGAAAGGTCCCAAGCTTGCAAAAGCCATTGTAATACAGCCAGACATAGAACATACCTGGGAGCTAGAGGGAAACAAATCCGGTTACCAGGGTATGAAGATACCCGTTTTTTCACAGGCTATTTTTCTTGCAATGATGCTTTTCAATGGAATGATTTCCATTATAGGCAAAACTGTCATTGGTTACAGTGGGAAAGCTGACTAAGTAAGGACAGCTGGATCAAGCAGTGAACTGTTCTTATATAATGAGAGGTCCAAGGAAGGGTACAGATATCACCCACAAGGATTCTAGCCTGTCCCTTACTCCTAGACCATCACGGCAACAACATCACCTCAACACTACCTTCTTGCATGATGTTATTCAGAATTAAAACCAAAACCTAAACACAGTTAAATAATATAAATATACACAATTACAAACATCCAATATCATAAGAAAATTGGAAAGGTATAATATTTTGCCCTGATTACTTTATAGATTAAGCATGTATACCCACACAAGCAAGTCACTAGTTATTTGTATAATATATTCAGTTGTTAAAAAGTACTGTGATTGGTAACTGTTGACCTAAACACTCCATGCACTTGCTGTTTCTGCAAGAAACACTGTAAATCAACAAAATCAATGGCATAAAGAAGAAAAATCCTCATGTAAATTCTACCCAAGGACTGTATAACCAAATGCTGGAGACTGGAGAACAGCAGCTCAAAAATAAATATTATCTGTGAAAGTTTTGAAAAATAACACTTACTTTCATGCAAAGTTTTGCATGGGAGTAGAAAAATCTGTATTTGGAAAAGACTAAAACAAAATATATTACATTTTTTAAAACAAGAATATGTTTGGGTTTTTTCTATTTTTATTTTTTCCATGATTCTTTCATTTTTTTCCTCCCCTTTTCTCTATTATTTGTTTTCTCATGCTTTCCAAAATGAATTAAAATGGAAACAAATAAGAAACATAGAAATACGAGGGGAAGATGAAAATAAAAAGGTAGGTTACTTATAAAACCAAAGCACCACTTCTTTTCTATTTTTCAATTTAAAAAATGATGCAAAAACCAACTGGATTTATTATCAAGTCAAAATGCAAATGCTTTCCACCTTCTTTTTTAACATAGTATGTTGGAAGTCTTCAGAATTTTTCCACAGTAATGCCAAAGAGCCTGGTTCCTTCCCAGAAAGATTTTGAGTCCATTTCATTGACATCAGTAAGAATGGCTCTGAACAAAGACTCATGCACCAGGGACTTGCATAAAACTTTGAAACCTAAAATTCTAAATTATATTTTTTTCTTCTGAGATTTGAATGAGTTCCAAATTTCTTTCAATAATGGGTGTTTCAAGTTTAGTTTTTGGTGCATCATCTACATCTTATTCGGTACATAAAACAGACAATACAACCTTCCCATGCTAGTTCAGTTCTTTTATTTATAACATATGCTTTTAGCAAAATGATCTATGCATAAATAGGTTTGTTCAGCTATATCACAGCTTGGTTAGGGTTAGGATACAGTACAGACAGACAACAAACCTATTGGCTGCCAGTTCAAAGCTATATAAAGAAACAGTAGCTTCTCAGGATAAAAAATTAACGTTTAATAAAGTGATTAATGTGGAACACATATGGCTATGAAATTCTTTTGTGCTATATATGATCCTCTTCCCCTGCCTAGTCTGTGACTCTGCTCTCTGATACCTTCCTGATGTGTTACTCTGCTTTCTGCTCCTTGTACTGTGCTCCCTGCCTAATCTGCTGTTTTGCTTTCTGCCTTATCTGCCTTATCTGCCTCTGTGCTATCTGCTCCTTTCTGATCTGCCAGGTATCACACATAAAGGTTGTCCATACCACTTGTGACATGCACGCCACAGTCTGTCTGCCCTAAACATGTGTCATCACTTACTTACAGTGTCCCTCCACTGTCTATATTGGACAGATGAGGCAATGTTTATGTAGAAGGCTGAATGGATGCTGACCTGACATTAGTTTCAGTAAAACGCAAAAGTCTTCAGCAAAGAAGACTTTAACCTCCCTAGACACTCCATCACTGAACTCAGAGTGGCCGTTCTTAAGCAACAAACCTTTAAAGATCGACTTGAATGCAAGATTGTGACAAAAGAAATCAACAACAGATTGGACTGTGTTAAGTATGGTCTCAACACAGACTGGATTTTTATCACATTACCTGGACTAAGCTTTATTACTGCTATATCTATCAATGGGTTAATGGCTTTGATCTCTTCAACTCACCTTTACTTCTCTCAGCAATGACCCCTTTTTTCCTCCCCCATTTCCTATTATTTGTATTTAAATGACCTTTCTATTTAGCATCCCTACTTTCTGAAGCGTCATTCACAATATCTGATGAAGTAGGTTGTAGCCTATGAGAACGTATGCCTCTCTAAACAAGCTAGTCTATAAGAAGCCATCCTGCCCTGCTTTCTATATATCAGAAGTTTGTATCATAAATACCTTACAACTTTAACCCTGAAAAAATTAGCATATTTGTTTCAAAGGATTTTTTTCTTGTTTGCTACCTTAAAAAAATCTTGTATTCAATTATGTTTTGTTCATGGTTCAGTGTTGAGAGTTCTATTAAAATAATCATTTTTCATTCAGTAATATTAAATTACATATTAGTTTTTTAAATATGTTATAATACTTGATTACATCAGATTTTTTTAGTTAAGTAGTATTGATAAGTGTATGGGAAAAGTAACTATAACATGATCTTACCTACTTGGAGATCAGATAATTTATATGATCAACATAAAATAAAAGTAATTAAGAAACCCTATGCTCATCTAAAATAGCCAGGATAGTCTTTGTCAAGCAACATACTAGGACTCCGGAGATGTAGGGTCTCTTTCCAGTTGTGAGGATAAAAGCTATCAGTAAATGGGAGTTACTATAAGGGCACATACAGATATTACATTTAGATTGACAATTAGATCAGAAAAAAATTGGTGGGCCTGATCAAAGTTAATTCACCTGAGGAAATGAACTAACTTAAATCAGAAATCGGTTAACCCAATCTATCGAATGTTTGTACGTGGTCAGAGTGCCCTGGTTCTGTGCTCTTTCTACCTCCTAACTCTAATTGGGCTATTTTAGACCCCCAATCCTCCCACCCCAGAAGGACAATGCCCCCACCAACCCACCCCTCCCTCCAACCCCATTACAAAAGAGCTGTAAAATAATTCTACATGAAAACAGTGACATTTTGGAGTTAGGTTGGAATAATTAAACTGCAGGATGTGAATAAAATATATTCAAAGACCTCAAAGGGAAGTTCTCAAAAAGCACTTCATCTAGTAATCTAAAACTGGAGAAAGGACCCTTCCTGTGCCTAAAAACAAAAAGCTGAATTTCTGACCATGACCAGCTACGCCATATAGAAAGGCAGTCTTTATTCCCCACATTTCTGATCAAGCAGGAGTACACTGGCTGTATCTGAAACATTGTCCAGAACTGGTCTTACTCAAGCAACCAAAAGTGTGATTTTTCAAGTGTGGCAAGTATATAGAGCTTCTATTTACCTGAAACAGCATTACAAATGCTGAGGAATTTAGGAAACAACTAGGTTTCCATAGTCTGTCTTCAAGGCCTAGCACATTTGTCCTTCCCACTGAACTTCGGAAGTAATGAAAAATATCTTTTATAGCACCTTCACTGTTTTATAACCAGCTGTTGACAACAAGAAATAATTTTTATAAAACCTATTTATGTATTCTGCATACCTGGGAATATTAAGTCATCATCCCCAAGAAACAAATCAGTCTGAAAATTAGTAAATTGATATATAATCTAATATGGAAAGATATGTTTATAATACAAAATTTACATGAATTATTCAAAATTCTCTTTTACAAATTGCCAGGTGCACTCCCCACTAAGCAACATATGCTCTTGATTTGAGGATAAAACTTGTACTAAAATTGTATACCGTGACAAACACCTAATATAATATGGCATCTTTCTTAACAAATTTACATAATGCCCAGTTTTGGGGTAGCAAGGAGACCAGAATAGAAAAGGCTTTAAAACACAGGTTTTGGACTCATTTTTAACATCTAACACAAAACCAAGTAAAGAAACATGTAGGCACATACTACCCTGGGAGAACACTGGAACGTATCAGTAGACACCTATAAAAATGCTTCTCTACACTTTGAGGTATTTGCTTTGCCTCAGCCTTTATGGCCAGCCAAGTTTGATACCAACTCTACCCTCTCCATACTGGGGGATCATGAACACTAGGATATAACAGAAGTCCACAGATTACCTTCCACTTGACCTAAGAAACCTGAGCGACTTGTCACATGGGACACCTGCCATGTTTTACATCTGATCTCACAGTAAGCATTACTGTGCTATATTAAAATTAAAATGCTTTCTGAGCAGTTGCACAGTAACATTTACTATGATTTCAGCCCACTCTCTGGACAGGGTTGCAGCCAGCTATGCCCTGCCTCACCTTACTCCCAGACGCTGACCACAGCACTAAACACCATGATTTGCACATCTGCCCATGAGGACATGCAACCCCCAAGCCTGGAGCCCACACCTTCCCTGCCACGTGGCCAGCACTGCCCAACCTGGGAATGCCTGCCCCTAGCACATCAGGGCAAAACAAGTCTCTGCTGCTCGTGGTGGGTAAAAGGAGGCATGGGGCACTGTGCCCAAAAGAGGTGCCATTCTTGCCACTGAAGCCATCCCTGCCACTGGATCTGCAGGTGGAGCCAGTCTTGAACTGGTTCTGTACTGGGGATAGGACTAATGACCAGCTGATTCTCAGCCCTGGCCCTAGAACCACATAGGAGTCTTGAACTTGTGTTATCTCTGTGGTCCAATCCTATGACAGCTGAGTGTATGTACCTAATATGATCTGAAAATACTCCTTATGTGAAAAAGTTTTAACTTTGCTACAATATAATCATATTTAGCATATTTTACTGCTTGAATGCACAGAAGCTCATGTTTTAAGTTCAGTTAGCATGTCCTAAGGATAACGTGTGAACAGATGGGGGAGGGAAGGAATTGTAAACAAAAGAGGGAATCATTATGCTCCTTTCTAATCCATGGCGCAACCACACTTTGAATACTGTGCCCAGTTTTGGTCCCCACACCTTAAAAAAGATTGAGAAGAACTAGAGAAGGTACAGAGAAGGGAAACAAGGATAATTAGTGGTATGAAGCAGCTTTCATATGAAGAGAGACTAAAGAGCCTGATCTAAGTCAGGGGAGGGGGAGGGATGGGAAGGATCAGGGAGCTAACAATATGCATGGAGGGCTTGGGGGAGAAAAATCAGGAGGCTGGTGGGGCTTGGGAGGACTGGAGCTGGGGTTTGGCAGGATCAGAAAGGCTCTCTGATCCTGCCAAACAGCCCTGGAGTGCCCATAGAACCCTAATGCCACCAAACCACTCCTGATCCCACAGATGGCTCCTGGGGCTGGTTTTACTGACCTTCACTAGTCCCAGGTACCCAAATAAAGTAAGCTGGGGTGGGGCCAGGGACAGAAGGGTGGATCAGGGGGTTGGAAGGATCTCTTCCTCCCAAGTGGCTATCCTGAAACCCCCCACCCTCAAATAACCCCTCCCAAGAAACCAACCCGCTACCAATACTGTCTGCCCCTCCCTCCACCTGACTTAATTGATTGGCTCCTAGCATCAGCAAAAACTGGTAAAACCAGCACTGAAGGTTGCAGAATATGGGGGTTTGGCAGGCTTAGGGGGAGTTGTCCACATGGAAGTGGACAGGGGCGCTGGGGGACTAAAGATAGACCAGCTTTGCAGGGGGGAGGAGGAAAAAAGGGAGGTAGGAAAAGCATAGCCCCTGGGCTGGAGCCAGTAGCTGGGCTTTCCCAGCCCCAAGGCTGTGCTAGAAACGTGTACAGAAATTCTGTTAGATTGGTCTAGCTTAGTGTACATCTGAGGTGCACTAAAATTAAATTGGGCCATTTTTTGACTGATTGAAACTTCCATACAGTTTGTAATCAGATTGCTCTACCTAGGGATCTAAGTGTAAGGTCCACACATGAGCAAACTAAGCTAGACCAGGTGGTTATTTTTAGCATGATCTAATCTCCCCCTAACCTCCCTGAACATTTGTACGTACCCCATGTAATACAGGCTATCCAGTAAGATGTACCTAGGCTGGCTCAATAAATGACAATTCTTGAGTGCAGACAGAAGTGCAGCTCCCCTCTGTAATCAAGAATGCTTTTCAGGAGGTGTTCTGAGTTATAGTGATCCCCTGGAAAAAAAAAAAAAAGAAGTTCACTGTTGGTTCCAGGGAAGAGGGGAATCTAGCTGATGGCTGTCAGCCTTCAGCCAGCTTCCACTACCAACAGCCCCTGCTCCCTGCAAGGCTGTAAAGTTGTCAGAATGGAAGTGGAGAAAGGAGCAGAGAGAGCCTGTTTTAGGGGTTCCCCAACCATTGCTGAAAGGCAAGGTGGGTGAACTGAAGCCGCCCCTTCCCTCCCCAACTTGGGGGGGCTCCAATAAACCCACCCCACCCTCTCTGCAGGCTGGCGGAGTTCCAGCCTGCAAGGGGCTGAAAGGGAGCAGGAGAAGGGCAGTCAAGCAAAGGGCATCATATGCATGTATATGCACATGGCTGCCATACAGTCTGGAGAGCAGCTCCCACAGGTAAGTAGTGAGGGAGTGGAATTGAGACCCCATAAGGAGCAGGGGGGAGAGAGGGAGGGAGAGAGTTAGGCAGGGTGAGGGCTGGGGCCAGTACTGGGACTGCTGCCCAACTGGGAGGTGCATGGGACTTGGGGCTGCAATGTGTGGCCAGAGGGCCCCGATACTGAGCAGGACAGGACCGTGGGCAGCTTATCTGAGGGGTGGGGGGCTGAGGCCAATTCCTCACTGCTGCGCAGTCCCAGGGGCAAAGGGGACCTGTGCCCTCCAGATCCAAGTGGTGCAGGGGCAGGGCAGGCTGCCTGCTGTGAGCTCAGGCTTCTATCCAGCTCCCCTCCTTCAGGGCCTCCGCAGCACAGTGGGTGCAATCTGGAGCTACAGGGAACAGCAGGGCATCCAGTAAAGCTGCTTGCCACTTTGAGCTCTGCGCTGCCCTGGTATGTGCTCCCTGCGTACACAGGGGTGTGCATGGGGGCAGAGGAGGTGGTTGCATGCAGTGGACATATCACCCCAGGGCTTTCCTGCATAGCCCCACTCTGCCCTGCAACTCCAGGTCACACCCGCCAGGCTGCAGAGACCCTGGGAGAGGGCAGCAGGGCAGGAGCCCAAGTCTGCAGTGGGCAACCCATGCCCGCCCCTACCCCACGCACAAATCTGAGGGCCATGGGACACTCCCTCCTCCCCAGGATCGCAAGCTGCTGTGAAGAACTGCACCCCTGCTTGAACCCACAGCAGGCAGGCAGCAGGGCAGGAGCTGGGCTCTGCTCTACTGCAGCAGCTGCCTTCTCCTGCCAGAGGCAGGGGGCAGCAGGCCTGGGTCCCTGGGCCATAGGCCTGGTAGCTGGGGGCCCCCTGCAGCAGGTCTGGGGGCAGCAGGAGCTGTGGGTGGAGGCTGAGGGGCACAAGCAGGGCCAAGGCACTGTGGAGTGAAGCAAAGAGCACAATCAGGGCAAGTGGGCTGTGGCAGGGGAAGTGAGAGGCATGAACAGGGCTGGCAAGGCTGTAAGGGCCTTTCATTTTAATAATGGAGTTTGGAGAGTCTATCAGAGAATTTGCAATTTTTTAATCAGGAAAAAACAGGATCCCTGTTTATTAGTTTCATGCACCCTAACAGGGATGTGTAGATGCCGAGACATTTACTGACAAGTTAATTAGGTAACTGTGCAGTAAATGTCTCATTTGACTCACCCTATATTATCTCCCTTCAAGGCAGTATTTTACTACCTTTGTTTTTAAAGCCAATTAATATTAACATTATATACTTACAAACCACCTCTTTTCCTCTCCTACCCATAAAAGTAATGAAAGTTTGTAAAAGAAAGATAGTTTTCTTAATTTTAGAGTATCTTTATCAGTGAAATTGCACTGTATATTCAGAAAAAGGTCAAACTTTTGACTAAGAAATACCTGCCCAGAGGCAGCTGCTTTTAGTTACTCCAGGTTTGAAATGCTCTGTTAATTAAATTTATATGGATTCTGACAGGCCAGGCATTAAAGCAAAAACTAGTGTGGAGAGTGTCTTCCTTATACATCGCAACAACAAAAAGATCTGAACTAGTTTGATGCATGATGCTTGGCTTTGAAAATAGTTTGTTTCTGCAGCTTTATGCAGTCATCACCATCTGTATTAGTGCCTAGGAACCAGTCACGTACCAAGACCCCTTTATGCTGGGGACTGATACAAATACAGAACAAAGGGACAGTCTGTCAACATTGTCTTGTACTTATATCTTGCCCATCTCTCTTAAAAATATTTAGTGTTGTACTAATATGGATACAGAGGGAGCTTGGTATTTTTTTATTTTTTTTTATAGTGCACAGGACAAGATAATACAATCAGCTGGCAAAATGAAACTCCATGGCAAATAAAATTCAAAGCAGACCATTTTAATTGTACTGGGAAAATAATTAGTATTATTGAACTATAAAGCGGGGGACACACATACTCACAAACAAATAAGCACCTATATATATATCTTGTATAGATATATAAGATACATCTATATATAGATATGAGAGAGAGAGAGAGAGAGATCTGTGTATAAATCCAAGCTTTCAAAAAGAAAGGTGAATGACTTGGGCTGCAGGGTGACTGCATCCCCAGTTCCAGTCTTCCTATCATCACCAGTTAAGCAGATAGTGCTAAAGGATCAGCAGCAGAGACATTTAAGTCCTTCAAGCAAGTAAGAATTTTCCCTCCCTCCATCCCTTCCCCTCTGTGCTCAAAGGTACATCCCCCTCCTCTCCCTCCCTCCTACCCCTACTGGAGACAGCGGTGGCAGCAGCAGTGACAATGACAGCAGAAGGCAGATTACCTTCTCCTACACTAGCAGTGTATCAAAGCAGCTAAGTGCATGGCATGGTGACTTCTGGTCACCATTGCTGCCACAATCACAGCTCTGATCACATGACTGTGGCAAAAGCTAGTCCCCCTTTCTCCCCAGTGGGTGCCCAGTTGACCCTGTCATACCACCCTAGGTATTCCACTGCCCTGCTCTGCTCCCAGGTTGGCAGGGAGCACAAGGGGACAGGGCAAGGAGGAGGGACCCACCTGCTGTTGCTGCTGCTGTCTGTGGCTGAGCCCTGCTCCATGTGGAGCCGAGCTGGAGTAAGCAGGAGTGGCTCTGTGAGCCCCCCCTTCCCCCCTCACTCTCCCTCAAAGGAGCCAATGGCAGCAGCAGCGGGCAGGGATTGTGGGTGGGAAACGTGCTGCTGAGCACGGAAAAGGAAGAGAGGATTTTTCCTTGCTTCGGAGACTTAAAAAATAAATTCCCTAGGTGCTGCTCCTACAGTGGCATCAACTGAAATGGGAGTGTGTCTGTGTCACTACAACCTCCCCTTCTGAGATTTGCCTGTGTATATATTTCAGCTATTTGTTTTTTGCACAGCCTTAAAAAGGTGCATGTAACCAGCATGTGCCTGTCCTAAGCTTTTTAATGCAAAGTTCCAATTAAACATTCTTTATCCAGATTAAAACATACTAAGAGCTCCCACAGTGGCATTTTCAAACATATTATAGAGTTCATTCCGATCACTCTTACATTTAGCCCCTTCAGTTCCCTGAACATTCCCTGGAGTCTGTTTATTTTCACAATAATTAAGTCCTATGTTTTGCCAAGAAGGGAGCTATTCAGGCTTACTGCTGCAGTTTTCCTACTAAAGAATTACTGCAACTTTCCTGACCAAGAAAAAATTAATTAAGAAGATTCTATTTGAATAACAGACTACTGGGATAATCATAAGGTGAAAAGTTTACAATAGTAAATCTTTAGAGAATGGAAAATGAAATTCTCCAGGTTAGTTTTAATTATAACAGTTTCACAGTACTTAACCATCACTCACTCCTCTCAACATCCAAATGCTCTAGTTGCAAATGCCCTGAATTAAAAGAAGTCTGCACAGATTTGCAAAACTTGGTTGATGGTCTTTGCCTGGAGATGAACAGGAAATTGCGCTTTGCTGATCTTACTAGATCTTCCAGCAACCTTTGATGCAGTTGACCATGAGGTGATGATAAAGTGTTGTTACATGATCTGGTGGGTATTCATGGGCTCACTCAAAACGGTTTCTGCTCTTTCCTAGCAGAGAGGTCCCAGAGGGTGGTGATAGGCTAGACAAGACAGGGTTTAGGTCTCTAAAAACAAGGCTTCCCTGTTGATTCACTTTTGATGTTAGTAATAATAACCAGAATCCCCAAAAAGCATCATAGCTGACAAGGTTCTGTCTCAGGGCACTCTAAACAAAGCAGACACTTTTTCAAGAATGATCTAAGAAATCAGTCTTTCTAATGGCTCTGAGGTACGTATGGACATCATATTACAGTAAAATGAATGCAATAATCATAAATGTGTGTTTAAATTTGGCACAGTATTCTGGACTAACACTAAGGTGAGTGCCTGAAGAGGAGACTAGGATTCAGAGGAAGAGGTTGTGTTACAGATATACCTAAAGGAAGAAATGACAGACTAAGAAAAGCTCAAAAGAAAAGGGACAGGTACGGGCACAGGAATAGGATACATCAGGTGGGCAGTGAGTGAGGCAGCTCCATAAACCTAAGGATTCAAGAAGGTGAGTCACGTTGTGTGGAGCCTAAAAAAATGAGGACATAATGCTTGAATTGTCCATTATGGGTGATTAAAGGTAATTTAAGAAAGCAGGATATGGGTGAAACAGTGGGATAGTATGATAATTCTAGTGATAATTGTATAGATGGTTTATAATATGGAAAAAGATACGGTTTACAAAGCAGGACCAAGAGGATTCCATGTACGACACTGAGCAGAAAAGGAGAGAAGGAAGATGATTTCGGAGAAAATTTAGAGTGGAAACAGCACCTATTTAAAGTTTCTATTGGGTTTAAGTCAGAACTTCAGTCCATAGATTTTCCTCCAATTATAGTAAATTTTGATCAAAAGAACATTTGCAATAAAATACAGGAGACATGAAATACAAATATATTTCCACTCAAAAACCTACACAATTTGAAATAGTGCCAAAAATAATTTAGAGAAATGAAATCACACAAAGCAAAACTGCAGAAGTATTCACTGAAATTGTTGCTAACAGGCTTTCACTGTAGCACACAAGTTTTAACAGTTGGAGAATAATCTCTGAACCCATCATCAAACACTAGTAGATACTACTATCATACCACAAATAGATGATAGTCTGATAACATAATGGAATATGCACTCTTTGTTATAAACGACAAACTAGATTTTAAAAAGAAATCTGAAAATGAATAAAGTTTTCATAAACTAAAAATAATACATTGCTAGAATGGTGGAAAATGTTGCCCATATTCTATCAAATGGAAAACGTTTGCATCAATTATAGTTAAAAAAACAAATGAGATTGTGGGGAGGAGGAGGCAGGCAATCTGCTGAGCCACATGCAAGTGTACAGTGTTTTCACTGTGATGAGAGTGGATTCATTTTGTTTTCCCAATAAGTGGCAGTGGTTCCCAAACTGTGGGTCACAACCCCAAATGGGGTTGCAACATCAGCAGATGGGATCATGGGGGTGGGGGGCTGTGGGCTGTGAGGGGCCATGCAGAGAGAATGGGGTCATACTGATTAAATGGGGCCATAAATGGGGTCATGCTAAGGAAAAGATTGGGAAGCACTGCTATAGGACATTAGGAGAGACATCTGTAAGCAAAATCAGTAATACCAAGAGCTGTCCTGGAATAACCACAAATTGGAAATGCAGGGTGTGTTTTAAAAATATAAAGAATATTTTCAAAGCTTTATGTGTACATAAGGGTAGCAAGAAAACATTGAAAATTATCATTGTCTTTGACTTGAATGGCATCTGTTGCACAGATCTTGCCAACCTAGACCTAGTGAAGAACTACAGTCTCAAGGCCATGCAATTTATATTTACAAATGTCTCTCTCTAAAAAGTGCGCAACTTATTTTCTTGCTGCTGGCAAAAGCATGCAATCCCAAGCTAATTCACTCCTGAAACTTACTGCCATTCTGTTCCTGACAAATGTTGTTAGAAAAATACAATGCAGAAATGAGTAATGCTAACTCTAGGATTCAGAAAGAGTGATATGGGAGCAGTGACTGGCACCACAGCGGTGGCTGCACTCTCCTACTTCCAGGCCCTGAACCAGGGCCAGAAGACCATGACGCTGGGGACTTTTTTTTAAAATGTCCCAAAGCAGATAATAAATCTCCCGCTTCCACTCTCCTTTTGTCACTGTCCCTTTCCCTCTCTACTCAGAGAAAGATGAGACTCACCCAGCCATCACTATCTCAGATGTTCCTACCTCACTTCAACTAGGGCTGCAGGGAGCAGTTGCATGGGGCTCAGCTGGAAATAGAGGCAGCAGCAGGCAGGTTTCCCCTCCCTGTGCATGCTCCCTGGTCTGGCAGGGAACAAGGGGGTGGGACTGGGAACTGGGCAGGAAGGGGAGCCCACCCACTGCTGCCTTCTGCAGCAAGTTCTCCCTGGACCCAGGGCAGCCCGTGCTGCTGCAGAGCCTGTACCTGAGGTGCCACTTGGGAACAGGTATGCAGCCCTGGCCACCCTGGAGGAGATTCCTCAGGAGAACCCCTCTCGAGGGGCTGTTCGTGCACCATCAATGCAGGTGGAAAAGGAGAAGAGATCCCAAAGGAGGAGCAAGCGCCGAGTCCTGGTCATCGGGGACTCCATCCCGAGGGGCACGGAGCGTCCCATCTGCCGTCCTGACCCCTTGGGCCAAGAGGTCTACTGCCTGCCTGGAGCGCGGGTTCGGGACGTCACGGAGTGCATCTGGAAGACTGTAAGGCCCACAGATTATTATCCGTTAGTGGTAGTCCACGTGGGGACCAATGATGCTTCGAGAGGCCGGCCGGAGGACATCATTGAAGATTTCAAGGCTCTTGGAGAGCAGCTCAAGACCATTGGAGCACAGGTGGTGTTTTCTTCCATTCTACTGGTGAGTCAACGGGGAAGGTGACACGAGGCATGTATCGAGGCTGTAAACCAGCGCCTTCGGGGT
>JAGPOW010001338.1:49446894-49479085 GCA_030014935.1 Caiman crocodilus
AGATTAGATAGGTACTTGGCTGGGGTCCTGTGACCCCAGCACTCGTTCCTGCCATTGGCAGGGGGTCAGACTAAATGGCCTGCTCTAGGCCCCTTCTGATCCTAGATACTATGATTCTGTCCCTTACTGAGCCTGGATTCCCATACATCCCAGATGGAGCAGCTACAGAGTTCCTCCTTCTGCTCCTGGGTCAGATGGGAACAGTAGCAGCAGTGTGCAAGGGGGTGGAGGAGTAGGCTGGTGTGTCTCAGTGTAGAGGGGAAGAAAAGGGATGCTGAGATTTGCATTTACTTTGGGGACTTAAAGTATCCAGCTGCTTTTCCTGAAACAGTTCAACCATGCCATAGCACCCCCCTCTGGATCAACCCCAATGCTGTGTTACTTGGGCAAGTACAAGTGATATCAACTCTGTAATGGAAAATGGAGGACAAGCTAAGAGCTTGTCTACATTACAAAATTTTACAGTGCTTGAATATAATCATAAAATATTTGTTTATATGACATAGTGCTGAATAAGATTTTTCCTAGATTATACCACTGATTTGCTCTAGCCAGTCCTCTACCTACCAAGTTATTTTTCTGAAAGTGTTCAAGCCCATGGAAAGAGAGCAAAAAACATACATTAGACATCTATAGTCATACCTTGGAACATAAGCTGAGACCCCAAGAACCTGATTATTATTTTTACTGCAGCATTAATTAAAAACCACTAGTTCTGTGATGTTATGCACTGTACAAACAGCCAAAACTGGTTCTACAATGATGAGTTTACAGGATGTGCAGAAACATGGGTATAAAAGACTGCACAGCAGCAGCCACTTACAGCTGCTATGTATTGCCTTGGTGCAGCTATAAAGGATATAGACCTATGGGCAAGTGATAGCATTGATTAAAAATTAAGTTGGGAGTATGGAAATGGAAAACCAATTAGTAAATGGGGTCAAGAAATACACCATCAGAAGACTACAAGTAAATTTATCAATCTGCCTAATACCTTTGGGGAAAAAACAGAATCCTTTTGCAAACCTGTCAGCATACTACTATATTACCTCTGCTGCATCCATAATAATCACATCTGTCATACCACTTACTTTTTAAGCCCTTATTCTCCATATAATGCCTAGAAATGAGACTGTGTGTGTACCTTATCTGATCTGGGTTATTTTACTCTTTTTGAGCATGCATTATTCTGATGCTCCTGCCCTCTACAGAGCACTGAAAATGGGAAGATGAGCAACTAGTTCTCCAGTGCAGTGGGAATAAACCAATAACTCTGTGAAGATCAGGCAACCCTCAGTCCTTGAGTACCTAATTTCCACAAATCACCTCCCATTATCAACTCTCCTAGGTAGTCCAAGTTTTGATTCTTGTTCCCACTCCCAAGCTGACTTCCCTGTAGACCTTCTAAAGTTCACAAGACACAACGCAAACATCAGTGGGTCAACAGGAGGACTCGATCTGGAAATAGGCTCTCCCCTCAGGATCAAGTCAACTCAGGCAGCATTCAACATATCCATAAGAAGGCAAGTCTGAAAATGAAACAGGAAAATAGGCGTGAAATCGGAGGGGAGCAGGAAAGATGGGAAGTTAAGTGGGAAGATTAACTGGAAAAGTTGGCTACAAAGGAGGGACCAAAAAGACTGGCCTAACACAAAAGCTCTGCAGGTACTGTGAACTGGTGCCACAGTTCCAGGGAATTTACAACTTTATAGTGCTAACCAGGAAGAGGTAAGCTGGAGCTCAGCTGCATATGTCAAACTATATGGACACACAACCATTTATAGTTGCTACCTGACCAAAGGCTGCCAATTCAGGACCATCTGTTACAGTTTTCATTGTTTGAAATACAGGAGCATCTATATTTATTGTTGATTTTAAAAATATTTTACAGTACATCCTATTTTATTATGAAATAGCTCCAGGGCTCTCCCATGAGCTTCATGTTCACAGAAACCAGGTTGTTACATATGCTTTACTTTGCAATTAAATTACTGAAAATCAGTATCTATTAACGCTCTGGCCAACCTTGACTTGCCAAAGCAAATCAGAGGAGGGAGAAGGAGAATTAAAACAACAAAGATTATAACTGAAATATTTTCACAGCTAGGGAGGTGCATTTTCAGACCCACAGGAATCCTGTTTAAATATTGTTTTTCCAAGTATATAGAAAAGGTGGAGTATAAGTCTCTAGTGGGAGGAAAGACTGATAAAATGGACCCACACTTCCTAATGTACTCACAACTAATCTACAAAACTACTGTAAATATTTCTTATTTCAAACCTCCACAGCTGAATTTTCATAGCTTTTATTTTTCATATCAGCCAATTTTGCTTTGCTGCCTTTGTGGACACATAGGGTAAAATAACAGAAAATAAAAAAGTAGATATGCTGAATTGGCTACCATAATATAAGTATGTTTTAGGAGCCTAGTCATCAGTGAGAGTGATAGATAGTCTCTCAGTGTTATTTTCCTATGTAACACTAAGTCCCTTGTCACACTCACAACTCAACTTTTCAACCATTTGGGTTGGTCTAATAAAAGATATCAAATTCACCCAAGGAACCTTGTCTGTCTATGTCCTTAGACCAACACAGCTACAACCTAAACCCCTGCAACATGGAAGATATCACAGCTCAAATAATAGTTCCATTTCAAACATTGCTGCACCTTAAATCTGTGGTATTGTTCTGCAACAGTCCAAAAGCTATCATGATCTCACCATTATTGCACTGTGATATCATGGTGTTGTGTTGTTTGTGTCACTGATGAGCAGCTATAAAATGTTGATAATATTGTGTTTAGTTGGAAAGTAGCCAACCTACAAAGCGATACGGTTAGCATTCTCTCATGTCTTCAGAGCAGTTGGCAGGGAAGGAAGTGGTAGAGAAAAATCTTTTTTGTTCCTTACCTTCTGGCAATTGTGAAATGAAAATGGCCTCTCTGCTCTTTCCATATTTTCCTAGAAAGGAGTTCTACTCTTAGGCAAGGTTTACTCCACAGCAGGGGTAGGTACCCCCTGGCACACATGCCAGAGCATAACACATGAAGGCATTTTGCTTGACGTTTGCACCTCAGGGAAGCGGCCAAGTTGTGCTGCCACAACAAGGATCAGGCCCCTTGAGGCTTCCCTAACTGTCTAGTACCCCTGTCATGCCAACATCTTACAAGTTGACATTGCAGGTATTTTTGGCACTCTGCCCAAATATGTTGCCGACCCCTACTCTACATACTTCTGACAATCTTCAGCAACTTTGGCCACTGGCACAAAGATGATTGAATCTTAATTGATACAGTTGTGCTGTCAAAAACTCCTAGTGTAGGTACAGATATACCAGTGAAACTGAACTTTTGCTGGTATAACTCATTTCACTCCTGTGCATGGTTTTCTATACTTATACAGAGGGCAGCTTTGAGGGTATAACTACATCCACACTGGGTACAGCATTTTGGTAATACCAAAGTAGTAAACTGTTCCTAATTTAGACAAAGAAAGAGGAAAGAAAGGCTGAAAGATTGCCTCTTACATGGATATGTTTCTCTGCTTGGTATTTCTCATTATTATAAGCATAAATCAAGGAAAAGGGACCTGCAAAAAGTGATCTGGGTTTCAGGCAGACCAAGCTAATTGGGTTTATGGACCATAAGAGAGCTCTGAAAAGCAATAAGAGACTCCAGAGTAAGATCTGGGGATCACCATTATTAAATAATAAAAATATAGAGGGTATACAATATTCAGACATCATCTTCCAGAAAACAAATGAAAAAAAAACAAAAACCCGTTTAGGAGCTAGAGTCTCTCTCACTCAAACTGGTAAGGCTAACAGCCACCTTTCACTACTGATAAAGAACTGTAAAGAAATAGTTAAGCCCCTCCAAATAACATGAATGTCATCACCAAAAGTAAAGATGCCAGCTAGATATGTGTGGGTATAGGGAGAATTTGACTGGGAAACTCTAGAGACCTCTTTCTTTAAATATTGAAGGAAGGAATAGAGAAAATAAGCAGCTGAAAGCCCAGGACACCGGCACAGAGATATGCTAAGCATGTGGCCCTGAAAAAAGCCCACAGAGGGCTTTTAGGCCTGAAAGACGCTTGAAGCGGTGAACAAAAAAAAGTGCCTACAGATGTTTGATTCTTCCTTGTTTAAGGAAACAGAACATTAGGCTTTCTTTATAAATACAATTACTTCAAAGAAATATCTGACTCCAATGTAAATTTCTCCTCCTAGCCACAACAACTCAATAAACTTCAATCTTTAGTTATGACACAATAAACTTCAGTCTTTAGTTTAGGTATCTTTTATTGGACCAACTGCATAGCTGGGAGAGGTGTTAGACAAACTTTTGGGCATACACTACCTTAGTGGTTAGACACGAACCGGAGATATAAGGTAAGGTAGTATATGCCCAATATCTTGTCTAACACCTCTCCCAGCTATACAGTTGGCCCAATAAAAGATACCATAAAAAACCCTCACCTCTCCTACACTTTCTGGGCCATTACAACTATTACAGCTCTCTAACCCCCCTATAATCTTTAGTTAATTATTTATTTAAAAGAGGGGTAGGAACATAAAGAACATTCAGTATCATGTAGGCCCTAAACATTCATCATACTCTCCATACAAAAGCTGTTTAAATGAACATAAGCAGATGCCCAAGCAAGTTTATCGTAGTCTTAAATAGAATCTTAGAATTGTTAATGATAAACAAAGAGCCCTGCAGTTTGCCCAGGTAGAAGCAGTAGGTCATGTTAGATGTTTTCCCTAGCTGATGAACAACGAGCTTCCACTACGTAATTTACCATCTGACCAATGCTCCCTGATAATCTAACATATCAGGCAGATGCCTTGCAAATTATGAAACACAGAGCATTAGGCACTATTGTATCAAACCTTTCCCTAGCTTTACATGAGCTGAATCTGCATGACTGAAGTCTCTGAGAACTTTACAATTGCCTTCAATAGGCACAGGGTCAGACCCCAAGGGCATATTAAATCCATCACACCAGTCTATGGGATTCAGAAATATGAAAGTAACCAGCAAACTCTGTTGGGTAGATCAGCTAACAGATCAGCTTCACAAGATTTAGAGTTTTTTTAATGTTTCTATTAAACATATTTGTCTAAAAGTCAGGCAAACTTATTTTGTGTGTTGACCTCTGACCTTTCTGTGCTTTGCACATTAAATCAATGATGCTAAAAGTACTGGTATAATTGCATACATTTTCTGACAGAGCCTCTGCCTCATTCAATGTGCAAAATAAACTGCTTGGTTAATGAGTTGCTTTATGCTAGTTTCTTTTTCCGTATTTTCAGTGGATGGCTGTGGCCTTATGTCTTATATACTAGATCTGAGCCTGACACATTGTTCAAACCCTGATTTGAAGACAGAATTGTAAAATTCCTCATTACTGCGAAGAATGCCATAGAAATATCTGAGTACTTCATAAACTTTGATGAATTTGTCTTCACAGTGCCTCTGAGATGAGGAGGTAGCATTATTTCAATTTTACACAGCGGAAGAGAAGGAACAGAGAGATTAAGTTCAAATGAATCTACTAAATTTTGGGAATTCCATTTCAGATACTCAAATAACACATGATATGTTCAAAACACAGTTCCCATTGACTTCAGTTGTACCTCAAGTGAGTGCTCCACCTGTCAGCAAATAAAAGCCCTACTCTCTCAAGCTGGACATGCAGAAAATATGAAACAAGCAAAAAGTG
This sequence comes from Caiman crocodilus, assembly GCA_030014935.1. Lineage (NCBI taxonomy): Eukaryota > Metazoa > Chordata > Crocodylia > Alligatoridae > Caiman > Caiman crocodilus. The sequence goes on from JAGPOW010001338.1 coordinate 49,452,625, forward strand.
ACCATGTTATAAAAGTATAAGTTAAGGCATCTGCCAGCATCATATAGGAATACCAGTTCTCCAGGGCAGCATTCAACGGCCTGGACCAGGAGACCATCCTTTTCCTTTCTGCTACTCTCTGGTTTCAATCATCCCACACATTCCAACATTTGCAACACAAGAAAAAGGACGTTACAGAAAATATTCTCCTTTACTGCATAACCTTGATTCATTCCCACCACATACTCGTCTACTGCAGAAGAATGAAATAAGGGTCCTGTAAAAAAATCATCTATTATCATGTAATTAAATACTGTATCATGATGCACATATGCATAAAGGGAAATAATTAAAATTGTATAGGGAGCCTTCAATCTAGTTTTCTTAACTTTAGAGTGAATGACTCCATAGCTTTGTTGCTCTTTTACTGTAGTTTTTGTGAGGATAATCAAGTAAACTGAAAAACAAGAAGTTCCATCACATGGTATGACACTTAGAAGTCATCAACAGGATTGGGTCATTTAAGCCACTGACAGATGTGTAACTCCCAGGTCTAACTCATGGCACTTCACAGAAAGCACCATCAGTTAAACTGAGCCGCCTAACTCCTGTTGGTTGAGGAGTTAAACCGATCTTCCTGACCTAAGAGACATTAGATCAAGGGTAGGGAGGGCCCAGCCAGGGCTAGGGCAGACAGACCCACATCTCACCTAAATGGAGGCAGCACCAGGGTGCCGAGCACCAGGACCAAGAGCTCAGGGCAGGGTCTGGGTTGCACAGGTAGAAGCAGTCACAGAGGAAAGTGCTGTGGTCAGGCTCGCCTAGCCAACCCCTTGGGAAGGTGACAGCCAGAGGACAGTAGGGGCTCAGTGGGAAGCGGGGGCTGCCCTGGGGCTCTGCAGACTTGGGCAATGGCAGGGCTGCCAGCAGCACCCAAGGTGGTGCCTGGCCTGGCGCAGCCCATGCAGCTCTGTGGGGATGGGTCACAGCAGTCCTGCCCATGTGGGAATGCTACCTGGCCATGGTGGGATGCCTGGTTTGAGGGGCTCTCAGCTTAGCCTCTGTACATGCTGGGAACATTGCAAACAGGGCTAGAGTCCCCACCCCCCACGTTGCAGTAGGAGCCCCCCCAGCTCTGGGAACAGCTGCCACAGGTGGTGCTCAGGCCCGAGCCAGCTGGGATCCTGCAGCACAGTGACCCTGCACAACACCTGCCCCGGCCCAGGCCCCTTAAAGGGAGCTGCAGGTGGGCAAGGCCAGTGCCCAAGCAAGCCACCGCAGCTGTGGCGGCTGTTTGTGAGAGCACCTATGGCCAGGCCCTTGTGCCAGGGGTGGCTCCACCCCATATGTACTGTGCCCAGCATGCAGGGAGGCTGAGTCTGGAGCCAGAAGTCCCCACGCCCTGCATCCTGACCCAGCCAGGTGGCATCCCCTTGCAGGCATGGTGGTTTTGCCCCATTCCCATGGAGCTGTGTGGGCTGCTGAGTGCTGCTAGGCACCTGCACCTGCCATCTATCTACCCAAGCCCTGAGCGCAGGGCTCATCCACCTGCTGGGAGCCTCCTGTGCAGTGGATCTGCACAGTGCCTGCCTGGGCCCTACCCCCACCCCTTTGCAGCTCCCCTCCAGGAGCCAGGCTGGGCTGATAGGCACAGCCCAGGTACAGAAGGCAGGGTCAGAAACACAGACCTTGTCCCTGCCTGTGTTCTCCTGACTCCACTCCCAGTACCTCCTGTGGTGTTGGGCCAGTGGCTGCTCTGGAGAGCCCAGAACAGCCACTTAAAAAAACATTTTTTTTTAAATATTTTCCTTGCATGCCTCCTGGTGTGCCAGGGAAAATGTCTCCACATGCCACTAATTGGCATGTGTGCTGGGGGCTGCCAATCCCTGCATTAAATGTTGGGTAGGAAGAGTGGGTGATCAAGCTCTAACTTGGAGCTCACTCAGGGAGAGAGGCTATATTCCTGCAGCCTCTTCCCCAAGCTCCGCCCCCCTCTCCCAGCTCCTGTTCTGTCTCAGGGTGGGAGAGAGAGAAGGCAAGGGTGGTAAGTCCATTCTGAGAGTTCAGACTGTGGAGGAATCGTGCCCTTTAAAAGCACTCTGTAGCCTTGCATCTGTGTTTGGGCACAGCTTCAGGGGCTTTCGCAGTGCTTTCAGGGGCCAGATGGGCAAAATTTGTCACTTCTGTCTGCACCTTTAGGTCCTCCACACAGAGGGATGAGGAGACTTCAGGATCTTACATGCCATTCTAGAGTCTGGAATAGTATGGGCTATCAGTGGGCACAGATGTAGCTCCATGTTTACCCCACACTTTCTCTCCATCCAGTCTGCTTTATCCCATTCCTGTGCAGTCTTTCCCCAAGGTGTAGTTTATCATTATAGACCTATTCTCTATTCTAATCCTGTCCCACACAACCTTGTTATAAGACAGAGTCTTGGTCTCCTTGTCCTTCCTTCTGGAATCTCTTTCTAAATACTAATATTCTCCTCTCTGTGTCTCCCTCCTTGAACTATCCTCTTCTCATGTCCTTATCCAGCCATTCCTGTTACCCACCAGCCTCCAATTATTCCCTGGTTCAGTTCCCATTTTTAGCCTCCACACTCTGTCTCCCTTCCTCTACCTCCTCCTTCTCCCTGGCTGCTTATTTCAGTCACTTTGCTGTTCCAATCCCAGTTCTTTCCTTACATCTCAGGTGCTTGTCAGATCTATCTCCGAATGCCCCAGTCTCCCCTGAGACTAGTTCCTAGTCCCAGCTTCCTTGCCTCATCAGTCTAAATTTCCTATCTCCCCTCTTCTCCCCCCACTCCATCTCTTGGTCCAGGCTCTGGATGGGACAGTTCTCGGTCCCTCAACATTCACCTAAGGCACCTTTCCTCATCTGTGCTGTCTGAACACCTGCCACGTAGTAGGTCAAGAACACAGGAGAGGCAGGGTCCTTATTCTTAATTCTGAGATATGGCAAAGCATTTTTACACCTGTCACATCTAGGAGCTATGAAGAGATGGCACATGATCAATGCACACAAAACTTAAGCAATTTTATCTATTCAACTTTAAGACATCTCTACTGAGCACGTGACTTGTCATTGTTCAAAGGTTTATTATCTAGCCAAATTTAGGTACATTTTCACATCCCCTTTCTGAAGTTCCTGCTCAAAAGCCCGAGGCCACTAGACCTTTTCAAAGTAAAGATCAAACAGATTATTTTTAAATGAGGCAAGCATTTTTGCTTATCCTCATATATATTCAGGCTTGGGTGGCATCTGGCATGGAAAGCTTCAGTACAAAAATTTTAAAAGTTAGAAGTAATTTTCCTTATAAAATTTCTGATCATGGGAAATATCAGCCAGCATTAGTAGTAGGTCTTAGTCCAGTTCAGGCAATACGTGTAAGTTCACTCCATGGATATCCTGGATAAAATTTAGCCTACAGAATAAAAAAAATATTACACAATATCTAAAACAGTCTGGTGGTTAAATAGGGACACATACATTGCTTTCCTTTCTCTTGCTGTGGTGAGAAGCAGATCCTCGTGGTATTGTCATTTTCAGTTTTGTTTTGGAACTGAGAGCATTTGAGGAATTCTGGCCAGGAAGCGTTCACCATCCCCAAGACTGGTTCACAACCTTCTTTTGCTGCCTCACAAAATGATCTACAGGGCAGGAGTCCTCGACTAGAGGAAAGAAGGGAAGAACAAAGACACCAAGAATTATTATTTTTTTTTTTTAATCAGGGTATGAAGTGAATTTCTACTTTTTTTCCTTTTTTAAATTAAAAATAAACAAACATTTATAATAAGGTCATATTCAACATGGCAGTACAGGATAAAAGGCAAGTTATCTATAGTTTTAATTATTTATTGAAGGGCCTATTTACCAAGGCATCGAAACTCCATATAAATCCAAGTTCAAGGAGTTTGTAACTAAATTCAATCTTGTCCGTGCTGAATAGCTAAAATATGATAAACATGAGGAACAAGGACAGAGGCCATGAAGTTAAATAGTCTTTGAACTTGGCTTTAGAAATTACCCATTAAATAAAAAGTTTAAATAAAAGGTGCACCAGTCTGTTTTTTCTCTCACAATAGGTATATGGATAAATATAAATGTGTGTCCCTATTTTATATTAAATGTATATATGTATAGAACTATTGCCATTTGGCCTCTAGCCTTTAAACATTTACTGTGCAAATCACAGAAAGAAAAATTGTAAAATAATGGCCTGGTAGGAATTGTAAAATAAACAGAAAATATCTATCATTATATTTATTAATGATCCAGAAAAGGTAGTGATCAGTGAAGTAACAACACTGCAGTCCATTGATAAAAAACAGTGCCAAGGAAAGTTTAAAAAATGGTTAATTGGTTCCTGCACTAATTTAACATATCAGTCATGCATGTAGTTTTGAAGTTTGGAGCTCTGCTCCACTGCCATCACCATCACCTCCAAGCTACCCAGGAAGGCAGCAGTGTCAATACAGAGGACCACAAGGCAGCCTGGGCGCAGATTCCCAGCTGCTGCAGCAGGAAGGTGGGGCAGGGGGGGGATGAATGGGGCGCACATAGACACGGGCATACACAACCTGCATACAGCTAGGAACGCAGCCCGGCAACATGTATAACAGTGCCCAGCAGGTAAGTCTGTGGAGACAAAGGGGCATGGGGAGAGGGAAGGAGTGGGGAGGAGATCAAGACCCTCAGAGTGAGGGAAGGAGTGGGTCAGGAACAGATGGAGGGGCTGGGGTGAATGGGGCCTTGAGGTGAGGGCAGTTTGTGGGATGGAGTGCGGGGGGGGTTGGTTCCCTACCACTGTGCATGTGCCCAGGGAGGCATGGGGGGTACACACCCCCCAGATTTGTGCATGGGGTGGAGGCAGGCTGGGGCTCTACAATCTGCTGCCCTTGCCCCAGGAGCCATACAATACCATTTTGTACCTCCTGCCACTCGGTGGGCAGGGGACACATGACAAGACCAATGTGTAGCTCTCAGGGCAAAGGAAGCAAGACAGAGAGCCCCAGCCTGCAGTGGGAACCCAACCTCTGCCACATGCACATGCCCCCCAGGCCTCCCCCCCAGGGGGGGGTCCACAGTGATGCAGGTGCACACACACTCCTACACCTCTGGACCCACAGCTCCCTCCCATGACCCACCCCGGCTCCGTGGCCTCACTTACCTTAGCCTCTGCCCTTGCCCTACTCCCTCCCTCACTGTGGGGGATTCAATCTGGCCCCCTTTACCTCTCTGCTCTCCCCCTGCTCCTTCCCCTCCACAGACTTACCTGCTGAGTGCTGCATTATATACTGCCAGACTGCATTCCTGTAGGGTTACCATATTTCTAGTTTCAAAAAAGGGGACACCTGTGTGGGGGAGGGTGGGGAGGGCAGGAGCAGTAATATAAATTAGAGGGTGGGGAAGGTGGTATGCCCATGCCCTGCCCCTGATGCTCACTCCCAAGCCACAGCTCCTCTAGCCCTGCTGCTGCCCTCACTTCTGACCCATGGTACCCTGCATCTTCCCAGGGCATGGAGGGAACACCCCTCCTCAGGCTCTGAGCCTCACACACACACCCACAGCCACCCACACCTTGACAAATTCCCACACACTTTCAAGCCTTACACCCACCCCCCAAATATACAAAGTACCTGCACAATTTTGCATCATTTTGAGTTTTTCTGCGCATAATTTTGAGTTTTTAGCTATGCAATTAGAATCGTGATTAATTGTGAATTTTTTTAAATCACGCAACTATTTGCAATCAAATGTGTTAATCACTTGACAAACCTAAAAATAAAACCTAGTTCATCTGTCATGCACAATTTATACACTGAATAAAACCAGATCCAGATTAGAAATTAGAGATTATAAATTACCATTATCTGTAATGTTTACAAACTTAATTTACTGTATGACCTGTAGTATTTACAGTGCTAGTGATGTGGATCCAAATAGTCCAACTTATTAAAATACTGATTATCTTCATCAATTGCAATAATGAGTCATTGACTCTCTAATCAAGACCAAATACCAGCAAGATCCCATAGGTGAAAAAGATCACTCTGTTCACAACCTCCAATTAATTGTTTAAAACAAACATTTCATTTCCTTATTAATCCCAGACTACACTCCACACACCTTCCCCCTTCCCTCCCCACCGAGCAGACACTAGTATAAGGTCACTAGATGCTGAGGGTGAACAGGAAATTGAACACATGCAGAACTTGAAGGGGAAAAAGTGTTAATTCTACTTCTGATAGATAGAATAATGGACATTGTGAACCAGTAATATATCCTTTTGTAAAAACAGAAGGTAGGGCCGTCTACCTGATACACTGGGAAATTTATAATATTTAAAAAGAGTAGGAAAAGTGTCACTTGCACAGTTTGGTCATAGACAATCCTGCAAATGTAACAAAAATTGTGTGTTGGGGTGGGGGTAAAAATCAATAACAGGCTAATATAGAAATTTATAAAACACATAGTTCCAGTGTCAGTTGATGCACCTTTCAACCAGAGTTTCTTATAAAGAATAAATTGTTGAAGTTATTCCCTTTGCTTATATTTACTGAAGTAGGAAGAAAAAAAATCATCACCAGCTCTTTTCCCAAGAGGTACTTAGTTGACTGTTTTGACCCATGTATTAAAAGTTATCTTATTCTGATGACAATTTGTGAAGCAAATCATACCAGTATAACGGAAATATTTCAGCCAAAGGCATCAACAGTGGACTAGAAAGAGTAAAATATGCTGAATATGCTGAACCTAATTCCATCACTTTGGATAAACTGCAAAAAGCTGTTGATGTTACTGACATCTGGAAAGAAGTTCAAGAAACAATGCAAAAAAAATCCAACACCAAAAGATATATATGGATCAAGAGCTTAGCCTTCACCTCATTTTCTGATGGCTAATTTTCAGCAGAAAGTATTGGATTAGATGCCAAACTGCTAAAGAGAAAGATGCTGTTCTGATGTGGGTATCTAATAATTACCCATCTCTCACACCAGACCAACCATTATATATTTCCAGGCTAGAGGTGACCCTTTCAAACAATACATGTTTGATGCTGAAGTTTTAGGAGACACTAAAATCACTGAACTGGTGGAAGTCACTGGCTAAGCACATGGACTAAGGGTTGGCTGAAGTCCTAGGACAACTTTTGATGGCCTCTTCCCTAAGAGTGGAGAAAGTATTTTCTTCATTTGAACCAGCTCATTCATAGTTGAGAAATCAACTGGGAACTGGAAAAAAACAGGAAAGCTTGCTTTCCTTTTCTAATTTATGAATAAAAATGCAGTGGGAGAATATGAAATCTAGTACCACGAGCAGAAACAATCATGTCAATTAACTAGAGTTAAAACTTCTGTTAAATGAAGTATGTCTACTTTGCATTTGACCCTGTTTTAATAAACATTTTTTTCTTATGTAAACAGCAAATTTAGAGAAACTTTATCCAAAAAAAGATGCTGCTTCAGTGTACATCATGTGACATGGTGAGCATTTGTGGGCCCGCTCTAAATTGGTTCCAGTCTTTCCTAGACATGAGGTCCCAGAAGGTGGTGATGGCCCAGTGCTTGTCATTCCCTCACAACCATTCCTCTGGGGTTCCACAGAGTTCCAACTTGTTGCTGCTCCTGTTTGTCATATTGAATGTAATATTTGAATGTTTGTAATAGTTGCCCATTAGCCAGTTTAGGAGGAAAACAAGATTCATCTTCTTATCTAGGCCATTGTTTTGGTTCACGTGCAAAAGGTCCTGACTTTGCTCAAAGTCTTAACTCTTGAATTTTATCTTTAGAGGCCTTCAACAAAGTTAACCTAAAAATGACCCATAAGCAAACATCCCACATTCCAAGAGGTCAAACCCTAGGAGCCTTTTAAAAGATTGGAAAGAAAGGAAATTCCTCAAAGTAATTAAATGATCAACAAAAGAAACTGAACCCAGCAGAAATCTGTTAAGTAAGATCTGAGCCCAAATTTGGGAGTAGTGACAGGTTTGGGTAGGAGGGGCCCAAGACGGCAACTCACTCAATAAAAACTGTAACCTACTGTCCCAATTTGTAGGTAACCTCACTTGCAGAACAACAAAGGAAGAATCGCAAGTGTAGGCCAGATCAGACTGAGCACTTAAACCACCCTCTCCGTGAACATGAATCTCTTAGTTCACACTGAAGCCGCGGAGCACCCAAAAGGAACTGAAGGAAGGGGACTTAGTCCTATCAGTATTGAGGCTAGCCCAATGAACCGTACTGCTGAGGCCAGCCCATTAAACCATACTGCTGAGGAATGAAAGCATATTTAGGTGTTTGGTGTCTCAGAATTCTAGGATTGTAAGTATATTATGAAAGTAATAGTATTGATTCAAATTTAACTTTTAGTTGTAATTGCAGTTGTTTTTGTAATACTAATTCTTATAACATTGTTTAAGAAAGAAGTACATTTGGAGCATTGTTTCTGATATCTATAGTTATTGTGTTCTTAATGTTTGTGGTATTTCTTAAAGCTAAGCAGTGTTATACGTGTAGCAAAGAATTTTAAAATAAAATTGTGTTATATGAACTGTGTAATCATTGTGAAATTGTGCAATCAACTAAATACTCCCCCCCAGCCAGTGCATCAAACAAATCAGTAAGTTGTGTGGGATTTTCTCTATTCCACAACCCATTAGAGACACTGTTCAATGTGTACATGAGGTTGCTGGATGAGACTGTGTGGAGATTTGGAGGGAGGTGGCATCAGTATGCTGATGACACCCAGCTCTACCTCTCAATTTCATCTGACCCATGGTCCCTAGTCTCAGTTCTATCCCAGTGCCTGGCTGCAGTTTGGGAATGGATGTGGATGAACCAATTAAAGCCAAATCCAGGTAAGAAAGGTGCTGGTGGTCAGTGTGGGGGAACTGAAATACAAAACTGATGGAGTTCAGCTTCCTGTTTTCACTCAGCTTCACAGGCTTGGAGAACTCCTGGATCTTGTGCTACTACTAAATCTTCAGATGGTGAAAGACATACTTCACCACTAATGCCAACTCCAGCTGCTGAGACAGCTATTGCTCTTTGTGAATACCTCCATGCTACCACATAGGAGCTGGATTGTCCTGAGCTGAGTCACCTGCTATGACTTATGGGACATGTACTTCGTTCCCTTATGATATAAGGTCTCTGCAGGCTCCGGCTCCCCTCTGGCATCTTCTATGGGGCTCCACCTCCCCTCACCTCTTTCCTCGGGCGTTCTGATAGATCAGAGGCTGCCTCTGAGCATTTCTCATGGTCAGTTGGAGTGCAGTTGGAGTGCAGCTGCACAATGTTCTTCCCACGGCCTCTGGCCATGAGGTACTGTAGTTGAAATGACAAGGCCAACACAAACAAACAAAAAGAACAACTAAAGGTCCCTCAGCTTGAGTAGGGCGGGGCTCTGTTATCCCTCACTGAGATGTTCCCTACTGAAACTCCCTATTTGGGGGGTTTTCCAGCTTCCCCTCTTCTTCTCCCTCCTTTGGCACCCCTCCTTCTCAGAGGCTCTCCATCAGTGCACTTTGTGTGGGCCCTAAATATGGGGGGTGCTGGGGTGCTGCAATGCACCCACAACAAGGTCCTTCCCCACTGAGCCCCACCGTGGAGCCTCGGTTAGCTCTTCCCTGCAAGGGCCAGTCTGCACACATGTGGGCTTTGGCTGGGTGAGAGCCACCTGGTCTGGGTTCTTCATGTCATACTGGGGCAGTACTCAGTCAGCAGCTTGCCTTGGCCAGCTCCCCAAACTTACAGGCCTGTCGTGGCATCCATGGCAATGGCCACAGCAATGGCGTCTGCATTGGCGACAAAGGCAGTGGCGGTGGCAGCACAGGTATCCGTGCTGGCAGCAGCGTCAATGATAGTGGCAGCATTAGTGACAGCAAGTTTCTGGTGTCACAGAAGGCATCTGGTCCCAGCTTGGGTACCCAGTGTCTTCCACACAGGCTCCAGCTCATGGCCAGTCTGTTATGGCATGACCACTGTGCTATGCCACAATCCAGGCCTGGTTCTTTTGCCTGCATGACAGCAGCTGTGCTGCATGTGGCCCATCCACCTGTGCCGTGGGTATTAGGTAAGTCTGGTGGGAGCCTGCCACAACCTTGCATTCATATTTGCATCTAGCCATCATCATCCATAACTTCATGGCCTCAAAGCTAGACTGTGTTTTGTGTAACACTACCCTGGAAGACCATTCAGAAGCTGTAGTCAATGCAGAACACAGCAACCCGCCTTATAACAAGCATGAGTCACCAAGAGTACATAATTTCAGTGCTCCAGAGTCTGCACTGCCTCCCAATAGCTTTCTGGTTGAAATTCAAGGTGCTTCTATTAATTTGTAAGGCTCTAAAAAATCTGAGCCTTACCTGCCAAAGAGAGAGCCATCTCTTTTACACCCCATCATAATTCCAAAGTTCAGTGAAAAGCAACCTCCTGCAAGTACCATCAATGCACCAAGTCCACTGAGTAAAAGTATACTGGAGGTTGGTCACAGAAGTTGCTCCTCAGCTCTGGAACTCTTTCCCTTGGGGCCTGCCAAAGGCTGAGCCTAGGCATCTTTCAGAAGTGCTGTAGGATGTTCCTATTTTGACAGGTGTTTAGCAAACAAAGCAAGGCTGAGATTGTTTACTGGAGTTCTGTTTTATGTTAGTATTCTAGTTCCCTTCTAAATTGCTTTGTTCATTCTCCTGTTTTATAAGTTAATGCTTTACAGTAAGAGGACAGAATATGAGCCGATATTGGGAAGGGCAGAATATACATCAAATAAATCAATAATAAATTTAAGTCGATTCCAGTTTCCATCCAAAACAGCTTGATACACGTAACAAGAAACAAAATTACTTGTCTAGAAAAGAAAAAATGCATCTCATCATTTTCTAAGATAGATAAATATAAAACATACTGTCCTGTTTAGTAAAAGAAATATTGAATGCAATGGAAAAGCTATGTATAGCTGCAAATCAATGTTTTAACAAGTTTTACTGAACAATTAGAATCAACTTTTCTCTAGGAAAATAGTTAAATGTACAGATGCAAAAGATCATTAAGAACACATTATTAAATGAAGAAATTCTGTTTGATAATTTAAGGATCACAAAGTCAGCAAATTAAATCATTTTGTTTTAAATTAACCCACTACAGCAACCATAAAGGAATGCTCATTTGTAACTGCATGTATACTTTAAAACAAATTAGGTGTTTCTTTTTCTATGCAGTAGCCAACACATGTTAGTGTTTACATTTTCTATTGTCTTACAAAATAGATTTTTAAATCACGAATCTAAATATTTAAGCTAATATTAATATAATATATATAATAGAAAATAGAAAATGTAACATAATTTCTAATGTACTAGATACTTAATGTTTATGTATTATTTGTGTCAAACTGCTTTTGGATAGCAAATGCTATTCGATTAAACACAGAAAATCAACTTTGTAAACTGCTTTATGTTGGCTAAATAATATTAAATGTGCTGATACATACAAACATATCATAACAAGTCCTGCATTTAAAACAAAATGTTTCATTAAACAAAGGAAGCATTATTTATGGCTGGTGAATTGAACTGCTGGTTTCTAATTAGCATGTTCTTCAAAATTTTAGTAGATCTCAGTGGTTATTTCCTAGTTTTTCTTCTTAATTGGGAAAGAAAAATAAGCTCTATCACTTTTTCAGCTCCCAATCAGCTTCTCAATTCTAAATAAACTAGTAATTAAACTAAACTAAGTTGAACAAGAAGATATATTCTCTGTATGTAAAAAAGAGGCTATAGTTGTCAAAACCCAGCTTACTACATCAAGATGCTTAACTAGGATTTTCCCATTCTAGTGCCCTGATTTGTTTAAAGCTTTAATCTTCAAGTAGAATGTTTGCTGCCCATTTCTTTTTAGATTAGTCATAGTAAGCACAGACCTTAATACAAGTCAAATATCAATTAATTTAAGAAATTTGCTGCAAAGTCATTTTCCTAGCCATTACTTTGATGATGTGACCCTTCCCTTTTGCTATCACACCAAACATAAGCTTACTTGTTTTCAGTTTCAAGCCCTATTTCATGCTACCTATTACTTTTCACTTAGTACTAAAAAAAAAAAAAAATCAGCTTCCACCTCTTTCTTTGGCAATACCTCTCAGTCAAGGATGATCGTCTTCCATGAATGTCTTATCTCTGGGTCCAAAGATGGCTGATGAGGCTGGTCCGAGATCAATAGACTCTATTGCAATTCAGGCACATGTTTCAGTGCAGGGTGGGAGACTCCGGGCTTCTTGATTCAGTCCGCAACCTGATGTTTCTTCTGCTCCTGTTTTTCCATATCCTGTTGTTGTTTAAGGTTTCAAAGTACTAAAATCCTGCAGAAGACTCTTCCTCCATTTGGGGTGGTCCTGGTCAATAGTCTCTCACAAGTTGATGTTAATGTTTCATTTTTCAAAGTTGGTCTTGAAGACCTCCTTGAAGTGCTTTCTCTGCCCTCCTCTTGAGTATATGCCTTGACTAAGCTGGGGAAATAAAACTTGCTTCAAGAGTCTGGAGTTGGACATCTGGATGACATGGCCAACCCAATGGGATTGATGGTGGACTATCACTGCCTCAATGCTTGTGGTGTTTGCTTGCAAGAGGACACCAACATTGGTGCATCTGCTTTCCCACTGGATTAGAAGGATCTTTCCCAGGTAATGTTGATAGTTTTTCTCTGTGTGACTTCAGATGTCTCCTCTAAATTGTTCACATCTCAGCTCCATATAGTAAAGTGGGGGTCACAAACTGGTTGATAAACCATGAGCTTGGTTTTAGACCTGACATCACAATCTTGGAACATCTGTTTCCTCAGGCATCTGGAGGCTGCATTTGCACATTTGAGGCAATTCTGCATTTCTTTGTTGATAATAAATTGTAACTAATCAGATTTACAAAAAACTCCTCCTATAGGTACATGGCTGCTTTTTTCAAGTTTTCTTATATCTGCTGCTGATACTGGCCAACATCAAAGGCAGGGAGCCAAACCAGGCTGACCTCTGGTCTGATCACATGTAAAATATCTCTCCATCAGAGTATGATCTTAGGTCTTTCTAGGATTAAAAGCAGGTGCCACATATCCCAGTTGAGAGTAGGAAGCTTCCAAAGGAATAAAATGAAAATATAAACCAATGGCAGAAATATGATATAGCCTTTAATGCTTATGCAAAACTGTTAACTTAGGACCAAGCCCTGTCCATGCTAAGTCATGAGTACATGTGAAATTTCCCCCTAATAGTTACATTTATAGGAACAAAGAAACATTCCTTTAACAAGCGGATTCCACTCAGTAGCAGCCTCTGTTGAAAAATCTTCTGAGGCACGGCTTAGTTCACATAAATGCCTGGCTCAAGATGATCATTCTTCACTATTCCATGATTTCATTACAGTGGTGAAATCATGAGTAAGCTGAGAGTCTACCACAGACACATACCAGTAAACCTTTGTACCTCCTCACTACCACCATGCTGGTAGAAACAACCTCACAGCCACTCAGAACTACATTAGGTCCTTCACCAGCAAAGCAGTTAAAGATCTTATGGCAATGGAGGCAGTGCAGTTTCTCAGTGCAAGATTGACCACATCACCAGAATCAGCCAGAACTGCCCTCTTGCAAAAACAATGGAAGAAACTAGGCAACAAAACTGTTGAATGGAGCCAGCAAAGAACTACCCTCAGTGACGAGTTGGCATTCGTCTCCAACTACAAATGGCATACATGGCAGAGCCTGAACAGATTGAGAAGGGGTCTCGGCAGATGCAACTTTCCCATTAAATTATGGGGTCCCTGCACAAGTGACCAATGTGTTTGTCAAGAGAAGCAAACCATGGATCATCTCCTAAAATGCCCTGTAGCATCACAATGCACACAAGACAAACACCAGAAGCAGTGGCCTGTGCAGAATACTGGGAGCAGACCATATAGAAAGGTTGGATTGGAGACACGATGACGAAGAAGTGCATGGTCACATAGATTATTTGGGGCCCCTAATTAAATCAGGGAATCCCTGAATGGTAGGGTACAAGTGAAGGGAAGGTGGAGGGGGGCTAGTTAGAGATAAAAGTGTACCGATATATTGGTCTATATTGTATTGGCACCAATAACGAGAAAATTGATATTATCAACAATCAGCATTTTTTTGGCTGACATGCCCGATAATGTCATTGATAATGCATGCATGGCCAGGAGTGCAGCCCAGCAGCTTGGAGAGCAGCATCTAGCAGGTAAGTCTGTGGGGGGGGGGGGAACAGAAGGAGCATGTGGGGGGCAGATTAAGGCCCCCTGGTGAAGGAGAGAGTGGGGCTGGGGCTCGGGAAGGGATGCACAGCCAGGCCAGGGCAGGGCGAGGAACAGGACAATGCCACAGCTCATCCAGGAAGCGTGGGAGGCCAGGAGAGGGGGACCACTCCCACTGCTACATGCACCCCCAGAGGAGACACTGGGGGCATGTGACCCCCCCCAGATCTGTGTCCAGAGCAAGGGGGGGGCTGCTACTTCATGCTTGCGGCTGGGGGCTGCACCAGCCTCCTCCTGGCAGTGGGGCTGGGCCCAGGCTGCACTCAGGGTGGGTAGGAGTGAGGTGGGAAGCAGTGGTGGGTAGGAGCGGGACTACAGTGAATTTTGGGGTGGCTGTAGCCCTTATGTAGCCCCCCCTTGCAGCACTGCTGCCGCCAGCCCCACCCCACCTGGCCCAAGTGCAGCCCAGGCCCAGCTCCCACCCCTCCCCACGAGAAAGAGGCTGACACAGTTTCTGGCACCAAGCCTGCAACAGCAGCCTGCCCTTACCCCACACACAGATCCAGGGAGCATATATACCCTATGAGTCCCCCCGGGGATGCACGCAGTGGCAGGATCTTTTCCCTGCCCTTCCTGGATGAGCCACAGCTCCATCCCACATCCCATCCCTCCTCAGCTTTGCAATGCTGTCCCTGCCCCAGCCCCACTCCCTCCCTCACTACAGGGGCTTCGATCTGCCACTCCCTTCTCCTTCCCTCCCCCTTGTCCCTTCCCCACAACAGATTTACACCATTTTCCAAGCTGCCAGGCTGCATATCAGCAATCAAACTGGTATCAGTCCATATGGCCGGTCAATAACCAGACATTGGTATCAGCCCAAAACATTCTTATCAGTGAACCAACCCCTAGTTGGAGGAGCTACCATTGAGCATATCCTCTGTCCATGAAAGAGGATATCTAAGAAGTACTAAGGTCTAATTCAGCACAGCCTCTAGGATGGCTCCACAGATGCTCAATAGCTTCATGAGAATATTCTTTCTTCCTGTTCTTCTCACAAGAGACCAGTTCAGGTATTAGAGTGAGCACTACAGCAAAGCCTTGCCCTAAATGACTACAAATTTAGGGAACTTTATAGCGTTGAAGTGGAAGATATCATTAATTATGCAAATGGTGTTGTTAATCCCAATTAAGGATCCCACTGTGAAAGGGGTGGAACCTCAACCCTCACTAACCGTAAGCCTACAACCTAGCTCTACTTAGCGAAATATAATTAACTAACAATAAAAAACAGACACGATATAAAGGAGTAACAATAGTTACATTATCTAAACAACAACAATGTAAACAACAGCCAACTAACAAACCCTAATATCAATAACACTACCAAAAGCACTATTCAATATCAACAATAACATAAACCAAAGCAATGCAATGGTATCCCAGAGAGGGCACTATAATGTGTGTAATACACTACACATACAGCTTCTCATATGTTTGCTGCCAGCAATCGCTGTAGCAGCACCTCTTACACAGACACACCCAGAGTCCCAGCAGCAGTAACCCAGGCGCTCACCAGGCACACTGCAAGCACTCAACCAACAATTAACACTACAGAGGTGTCAGTCCCCCAGACCCTCACCCTGCACACAAAGAAGAGCTCGGCCATCCAGGCCCTCACTCGCACCTCCATGAAGTTACAATCTCCTGCCACTTTCTCACCAAATGTACTAGATGAAATTGCATGCTGCACTTACCAGCACCCACACATAAAGAACACATTCATGCCGCAGGAGACTCAGATGCCTTGGATCAGGTCCCTTTTATAACATTCAGTTACACCAACCTCTGTCCATCACACTTTGGACCAATCATCCTCACAGAAGTACTGTCAATCATCCAAATACCAATCACATCACTGCTTACCTCAGAGAAGGTGACAGTTACTATCTTGGCATTGAAGTTAACCAATGAACACCAATGAAGTTATAGAACACAGAACCAATGTGGGCATGTTCAGACCTCAAAACTGGTCATTACCTCACCATAGGTGAGAAGTTCATCATCTTCTCTGGAGCCTTCTGGTTCTTGAAGTCACAGAGCATGTGCAGTTCTGTGTTGACTATTTAACTTCTACTCAAAACTACTAACAGGCCAGGGCATGCATCACTTTGCAGCCTACAATAGGACATAATCAAAAGAAAAAATAGGCACCTAAAGAGACCTGAGGAAACAGCACTTCCCAACAACTTCACTAGTTTCCATTTGAATGTAAAAGTGGATCTCAGTTGGTCAATTGCATTAAAATATTTTTTTCAGGAGGCCTGCAACCAAGCAGCTACAGTTGCTACCCAAATACTATTAGTGATGATGCAACTGATGGAAATTACAAAAACCTTCCACTTGAGTCCATGCTTTCTTTCTTAGATATATAAAATGTGTATTATATGAACATCCCAGGTTCCAGGGAGAGATTTTTGATTACCCCTTTGACCTATTCAGCTGACTTGTCTTACTGAAATCAGTGCAATGGCATTTCTCTACATAGACACTAATTAGATGAATGTGCTGCCAAGCGCCCTTATGTTTACCATGCATACTGATTGGTTGCAGAGAAGCTGAAATTAGTGTTGAGATAAATGTTGCCTTTATAGATATTTTGCCCAAGTCATGCTAAGAACTTTTACATAACTCTAAATAAATTTTACACACTACAGTTCTGAGGTTCTCAAATATGAGATAGGAGCCCTTATCGCTAAACTGGTCTTGTGGTTCCCATTGCGGCTATCTCTGGTTGGCAGCTTACTTGTTGTTTGGAAATAAGCACTTACATTCTAAAACAGTACCTTTCACTACCAGTTTGTGATGTGTTGAAATGTAGAAAGTTTCAACACCATGTAAAAGGGCCTCTCTTGACTACACACAGAACAACAACAAAATGGCTTTCCCCTGCTGACAATTAGAACTGCTAGCTATTAATAATCTCTTACTGTTGCCTGAAAGTGGTTCTAGCAGTTGAAGATCCACTATCTAAGCAGTAACACCTTTTTGGATAAAGTCATTCAAAAATAATTTTTCTGCTTCACAAAACCTATTTTTGCAGTGGGAGAAAGGGCACACCAAAGAACTTTTAGAGCCTGAATATTGCCTGGAAAACTCCCTACCTACCTACAAGGATTTGGCAAGACAAGTAGTTATAAATTTCCTTGCAAAGACTGTAACCCTGTTGGTTTCCTTTTTAAGACTATCTGATATTTTAAAAGAGTTTACTATGTATGATAATGTCTAGACAATTTTTTTTTTTAACAGATAAATAGCCCTAGTTGTTCTTCTTTCATATGACTAAAGCAAGCAGCAGCAGAAAAAGTGCGGGTTAATTAAAGTTGTATGTTGAGGTTTGATAGCCAGTTGATGATGTCTGGGCCAGGAAGACAATGACAACCTGCTCACGGTCTTCCTTGCTAAATGCAAAAGCACAACGAATGTCATCATTCCAGTGGCCAAACTTCAATCTTCGAACTCACAGCCACAAATGCAACAGCAACATAATAACCATAATAACTTTCTTAAAACTAACCAAATGAGGATAAAATTACAATCAAGCCCCTAATAAGGATCCATACATACACATAAATAAATGAAAATCTAGAAGCAATAGCTTGCCAGACATAAAGAAATGAGATGCCATGTAAGTAAGCCAGAACTCTATTTTAATTCTTTCGCTGAACTTAGACATTTTATTTATAAAGTCTAATCTTCTAAGTTCCAATAGTAATTTACGATATAAAACTGCCATTGAATGGAAAGATAAGCAGCAAGTCTTAATAACAAGACTTTTCACTAACTCATTAACCATACATTTATCTCACTGGCTTGATGGAACAGGCCTGCTGACTTCAAAATGAAATTCAAAGTCTTTATGTTCCATTCAGTTTTATCCAGAAAAGGTGAAGATAGGATTATTAGTTAAATTTAAACATTTTTTAAATTTGGAGCCTATTTATTTCTAGCTAACTCAATCTATATAGAGTTCTTTTGAACTTTCAGATAAAAGGTGCTACAGAAGTGCAATATGTTTATACTTGACCTTAGCACCTACTATCTAAACCTACAACCCTCAAAATGTATCAACAATGTCCCTGCCCTAAATCTACCCTGGCAAGTTCTGTCAAGTATTTCTTCTGCATGATGGGAAAGAAAATGACATTAAGGCTGACACACAGTGAAGTGAGTATCTTGATCTTTCCAGATATGATATATTGGTACAATTAATCACCGGCATTTCAGTGGACACTATAGGAGAGCTACTATAAGGGTGGCTGGATTTATGCACAAAGTATACATTAAAAGATACATAACAGATGTCTTAAAAGATTTATATGATGGGTAACTCTTTCAGAAAATAGACATAATTGGCAATCATCTTTTTTTGTCTGATATGGCTAATAATGTTGCTTATAAATGCCACATGCACGCATGGCCAGGAGTGCAGCCCGGCAGCTTGGAGAGCAGCATCTGGCTGGTAAGTCTGCTGGAGGGAAGTGGCATGGGCCAGGGAAGGGGCATGGGGGGATGGGCAGATCGAGGTCCCCCTGGTGAAGGGGGGAGTGGGGCTGGGGTGTGGGCAGTGGCTGCACATTCACCTACATATAACTGATCTTCTGTCATCTAAAATGAATGAAGCATACATATGGAAAAAAGTTTAGATTCATTTGGTTAGTGTCTCTAGGGATACCTTGACAAAAGTAGGAAATGTTAGGATTATCTACCATAATACTTGGTCCAGCTACAAAATTCGCTCATGCTTGATCCATAAAACCAATACTTTGGACAGCAATCAAGTTTACTATGAATATATTTGCTTAAACTAATAAACAATGATTAATCTAAAGAATAATTAATCATCCCCATCTTGATTACTCTGTTTACTACCACTGAGAGACCAGGCTTTTTAGAAATCGAATGACAAAGCTTTTAGAATTTTTTCACCATGCGTTTGACCCAATCCAGAACACACGACAGGCTTACACAGGTTCAGAGTACAGTTCTATTCCCAATGGAATTCATGGCAAAACACTCATTAGTAACAGAATTTGCAAAGATTTGGGCATTCAGCATAATTCTGTGGTTTGTTATCCCCATGCCTTGAGATTCAAAACTCAATTTCTTTGTTAACTGCATATAATAGCCCATTTTTATGAATCATGCCACCTACAGGAAAATGGTTTATTATCAGAATAAAAAGAAATCCACTGTCAGGGCCCCTGTGCATATGGTGATTATATGACCTGGACTGGCCACGACAATCCTGGATTTTGCAGACCATCTCAGCGTCCCAGCCTGTGGGAAGTAAAAGTTCTGGATTTAGTTACTGCAGGCACAGGTAGAAGCTGCTGCTGCTTGCAGTACTCCTCCTGAATCCTGCTAAGCAGCAGCTGGAGGCTGGGGGGGAGGGCAGGCTGAGCTGAGCACCATTTCTCCTGCCTGGGGCAGCAATCAGCCGGTGTGCGGGTCTGGGAGTGGAGGTCAAGGCCTCGGCTTTGGCACTTGTGCAGGGTGAGCCAGGATGGCCAGTTGCTGCCAGCAGCCTCATGTCCTGCTACTGAGGTCACTACTGCAGCCCAGGCTACACCTGGTGGCCCCAGCCAGCTGCCAACAGGGGGAAGCTCCCAGCCAGGTCCAGCCTCTGCATGTGGGGGATGGAGTCAAGCCATAGGCCTGTACACTGTCCTGCCCTGCCATCAGGACTCCTGGGAGCCGCAGGATAGCAGTGGGGGTGTGCATGTGCATGTGAGTGTGCACATGCATGTGTGAACATCATGGTGACTCCATCCCAGATTTCCTGAACAATTATATGTTCACCCTACATCTACACTTGAAGGTAAAGGTGCAATGGGATCTACTATGCAATCTGCACGTACATGGCAGAAGGCATGATTGTGGGATCGAGCATTAGATCTCATCACCTATAGCCAGTGGGATCTAATGTGCTCCCCCTGTACCAACAAGAAGCAAGCTTCTGCAGCTGGGAACTCCCTCAGCTGAGGGGCTCCAAGCCATGGGGTCTTCCCACATACCCCTGGGGTTGGGGTTTGCAGCTGCTATGACTCCGTAGCCTTCACAGGGTGTGAAACCCCCAAAGCTGTGGGATCATGGCTGCTGTGATCCCCCAGCTTTGGAGGTTTCATGCACCCCCAAGGCAGCCATGCCCCCACAACTGCCAGTATCCAGCTGGGTCCTGGCACCCAGCATCTGCAACTGCAAGATGCAAGACTCTGAATCCCTGTGCTGCTAGGATGCAGAGTCAGCAGCTCCTAGAGCTGAGAGTCCCTCCAGTTGTAGGATTCCCAGCTCCAGCTGGGCATGGTGCATCCATGCAGCTAGGAGCCCAGTTGACAAAGTTAAACTGAATAAGATGTTTGTGTGATTATTACACTTAGAAAATATAACTATTTAATACACACAGGAGCACTCAGTGCAGCAGCTCCCTAATGGCAGTCTCTGGAACACTTCACGGTGGTCTGTGCAGATGTGACTACTCATATGGTGCTGGCTTCCAGCTGTCTCTCTTCATTAAAAGAAGCTTAAATATGCATTAAATATTTTCCTAAAGTTACTTTATTGTGTAAGGTAGAACTGGAGTTGCCACAAAGACAATATTTGATTATAGATGGTTTACATGATCAGGGTGGAAAGGATTATGGTTCAATACTCACATCATCTGCAGGGTGAGAGGGTATCAGACTATGAAAAAGTCTGAGAAACTTTGCATTAGTGAATATGGATATCCCAGCTTCACAGAGAAGAAAGAACAGGACAGATACTTGTTCTGTGAGCCCAGACAGTCAAACCTGATGTCATTTTTCTTCAAAAGATTTCAGGTTCCAATGAAGATATAAAAAATAAAATTATGTTGTTACTTTTGCCTTGATTTCATGACTCCACAAGAGGTCAAACAAAATTTATGGTTGTGAAAATCCTGAGATTAGATAAATGACATCTAAATGCATTATCAAAAGAATAACTGGTGCTTGGGGGAAAGTTGAGATCCCAGGCAGAAGGGAAAAAAATGTAACTTCCTGATTCTGGTACAAGAGAGATTAGAAACCAATTCAGGAATACTTTTAAGGCTCAGAAAGAAGTAACAATTTTCACTTAATCTGGCTCCTGATAGTGACCTAACAGAAGTGTACAGCTGCAGAGCATTTTAAAAAGGCCCGATCCTGCGAAAATCTGAACTCTGAAAGGAAGCAGAGGGAATTCAGTCTGGGATTTTTTCAGCCAGTGCTACAGGGTGCAGCAGGTGGATTAGAGCTTTCACAAGGTAGAGCAGCTCCAATCCACTCACCCCACCCTCCAGTGCCAGCTGGGGAACCCATAGAACAAGCTCCCCCTGCTCCCTTTCCCCACTTCCAGTCTGAAAAGACCACTGGGGCTGGGAGGGAGGAGTGGGGAAGAGGGTCAATGTTAGGAAAGACCACCTGCAGGCTCACAGCCATCAGCTACATTCTCCAACCCTGCCTCCTCACAATACAACAGTGAACTTCTGTTGGCCTGAGGAATTGCTGCAATTTATAGTGCTTTCTGTGAAGCACCATGGCTACTGCAGGGATATGCTCTTCTGTCTGTGTCTTTAGGTTTAAAACTCACCTTAACTGAAAAAGAGAGGCAGGGGTTTCTGATATAAAATTGTACAGTCTTTTCTTCATTTATACAGGCAGAAGTGACTTTAAAAATGCCTCCCAACAGAGCTAACACTACTTGTTTCTAGGTTGTAGCCAAATTCAATATCTACAAAGGTGAGTGTAAAAAGTGCACTAGAATAGTATTTCTTTTCTTGTAGCTAAAATTTACAAGAATTCATATTAACCAAAATGACTGCTTATGTACCTTAGAATCATATTTGTTTGTAACCAGTAAAAATTAAGGATTCACGCCTGGAGTAAAAGCAAGTTCCCTGGGCAAAGCATACATACCTACCCTGCCAGCTTTCAATTAAATAACAATTTGGTGAGTCCCAAATTAATTCAATGTCCCCACAATCAAAAATACCTGGTTAATATACCCTACATATAAACGGGGGTTTTTGTGCAGTATAGTTAAGTCACTTCAGGCTCCTCTACACATGCAGGAAAGGTGCAATGGGATCCAATGTAGGATCCACATGTGCATGGCAGGAGGTATGACTGTGGCATAGTGAATCGAATTCCATCACATCTTATTGCCAGTGCAGGGGTAGCTCAAGATGTGGCTCCCAACCACAGGGGTACTTTTTGCACACCTGATCCCTCATGGCTGGTAAATCACATCAGTTGTGGTCTCTCAGCCAGAGGTACCTGGGGACCCCAAAGCTGGGAGCTCTGTCACCCAGGAACTCCCAGGCTCAGGGGTGCACATGGGGCCCCCTAACTATGAGGTCCAATCAGCTGATGGGGCTTCCAGGTGACCATAGGCACCTGGTCACATGTTCACTTAATGGCACGAGAGGAAGCAACTTTTGTTGAAGTTACTTTGTGGAACAACTTTGTAGCTTATTCTTCTTTCCATCACACCATTAGTTGATTGAAAATGTGGCTGGGTGACCACTTAAGGCATGATTAACTTGTAAATCACATCTTAAGTAATGAGTAGATGAGGCCTTACTGCGAAGACCAACAGCCAAAGGCTGTGTGTGTATTTTTCCAAAGAGCACAATCAAGGAGACTGCCCCTACTGAATAACAAAACTACCCAATTCCAGATGTCTTGTACTGCTAATGCCATTTAATTCAAACATAAAAGTGAATGTGAGACTGTTGTAGCATGCTAATTCACCAGAACTATTGTTTGGTCAGGAGCGAGTTTAAACCAGGATGATTGGCCCTTGCATAATTTGTGTAGCAAGCATACCCTTTCTCCTAGAATACTTCCTCAAGCAAGGCAAATATTTTATAGATATATCTGCCTAAGATGTCTCTCACACATATCGATCAAATTATCAATTCAGTTCAGCCTAAAAAAAATGTATTCTACACAAACGAAACTCACCAAGGTGCATAAGCAGCTCATAATGGGGATTCCTTTGACCTCTGCAGACAGATCATCATAGCTGACCTGAAGGCCATTGAGTTTTATAAGACAACATTACTACAGGCCATTGAATAAATATGACAAACACTGAGAAGCTGCTGTTTGCAACAGCTCATCAAGCTACACATGGAAACTTCTTAGGTTCTTAAATAACACCAGACTGTGTTCAGTGCTACTCCCCAGATGGCATGCCAAGCAGCATCTCCAGTTTTTCATAATACACTCAACTTCCTTGTATATTCTGGTGTATTGCTTAAGGGCTAACTGCTGGCTTTAGATGCAGCCTCAAGCTAGGTATGTTTAGATTACACCATACCACCACACCTCTTTCTTACAGCTACTAACTAGCTTTCTACTTGCTTTGTGGGTAGTAATATGCTAATAGGCTTTTACTAACCCTCACTTCACACTGACTTATGTCCTCTGGCCAGCTTCTGAGCAAGATAGTGTTAATACTCTGCTACTCCTCCACCATCTGTTCCACAAAGGGAGAAAGTAAGACAATTAACTCTGCTTATGTCTGCATGTCCACACTTAAAGCCTTCTTACTCCTTTACAAGAGTCACAGGTGTAGGTTGTAGCCGTGTTGGTCTAAGGACATAGGCAGACAAGGTTCTTTGGGTGAATCTGACATTTTTTATTAGACCAACTTACACAGTTGGAACAAAAATATTTAAGCAAGCTTTTGGGTTTAAAAACTCTTCATCAGGCTGAGAAAGTTTCTGCATTTGGTGTGTGCTTTTCCTGGATAGAATGAAACGTAAAAAAGGCAGAGGATGGACTAGTATGCATACAAGATAGGCAGTCAGTGAAGATGTAATCTTGTATGCCTGAAGTGGTCATTTTTGATCTGCTCTTTTCTGATATCTCCAGGAAAGCAGTGACTCTCCCAGGAGAAACTGAACATCTCAGTGCAACTGAAAGCACGAATACAAAGAAATATACCGTTATCTTTCACGTCAGTGAAGCCTCCCTGTGGCAAATAGCTCTAGAAAGTGAAATTAGGGATCCTGTCTCCACGGGGTGGTATAGCAGCATGGCCCACAGAGTTAGGAGAGCCCATAGTCAGGAGGCTTAGTGGAGACCCGGGGACCCAGCATGGTGCTGCAAAGTGGAAGGGGAGGGAAGTTGGACAGAATTCAGAAGTTGGACTTGACTTAGACCATTCTGTAATATTACCTAAAAGTATGAGAACTCTTTAAAAATCCTTCAAACCTAGTTGTACAGTCTGATATTGTTCTTAGTTTATTAAGTCTCTTACAAGAGAAAAAAAAAAAATCAATATTCTTCAATGTTTTGCTATCCAAAAAATAATAGATTCTTTCAACTATGTCTCTTCCTGTTTTGAGCTTGGTTTGCACAAGTTTGCTAGAATCCATGGGTAATTCTAAACCAATGTTGCCCTCACAACTGTGGTTAATAGACAAAGGAAAAAAAAAAAACAGTCTGGTGCAACTAATTAAACAAAATGCATCAATCAATCTCCTAATTCTGTTTCTAAGAACAATGTTTTGCTCAGCTGAAATATATTAAAAATATTTAAATATTAACAGGAGGTTATGTTTCTTTTCTGTTCTATTGTAAATAATGATTTTAATTATTTGAGTAAAATATTAATAGGTGGTTTGATAAAAAAAATCATGGAGCTCAGAGGGAAGCAGGATGACATAATACCTAGTTGCATGACAATTTATAGGCAAGTAACTATAGCTGATGAGGTCTAAGTAACATACACACTCCAAAATAAAATATTTGCATTTAGACACAGTTTGGCTAAGTGCAAGTTCAAAAAGTGCAAGCAGAAGTTCACAATACAACCAAATCTTTTTTTATTTTTTCTGTCTCCTTTCTTTCCCTAAATCGCTAAGGCACTGTATTAAAAGGTCAGTATTATGTCCAGATTATTATTAAAAATACTTCTCTGCTTGTTAACATTTTATCATCTTATTTCATAACTCTCTCTTTCACATGTACCCCTCCACACACACACAAACACTCCCCACATCCTTTCTGTGGTGTAGGAAAGCATTATATGGTCAATACATGACCAGGGTGATCTTTAAAGCAGTACCCTTGCTTGGTTAGAGCTTAAAAATGCCTACAGAGTTTACAACTTACTACTGTAAAATAAATTCAGCTTCCACACATGTTGGATCCATAAAATTATTAGAACCACTATGCCAGACTTTTCACTATTTTATATATGCTGGAGCCTTTTTCAACCAACATTTTAATTTCTTTAGCTACATAAAACAGCTATTACAGTGGAGCATAAGCTGAACATGAGCCAACAGTGTGCCCTTGTTGCAAAGAAGGCTAGCACCAAACTGGTCTGCATTAGTAGAAGTGGTACCAGCAGATCAAGGGAAGTGATTATTCTTCTCCTATTCAGCACTGGGGAGGCCACATCTGGAGTACTGTGTCCAATTTTGGGCTTCCCACTACAGATAGGATGTAAACAAATTGGAGAGAGTCCAGTGGCTATGAAAATGGTTAGAGAGCTGGGGCACATGACTTCTGAGGAAGCCCAGTTCCCTCAACCTCTCTTTAGTCTGCAGAAGAAAAGACAGAGAGGATCTGATAGCAGCCTTTAACTACCTGAAGGGGGTTACAAAGAAGATGGTGCTAGACCAGAGGTTGTCAACCAGGGGTACATGTACCCCTAGGGGTACTTAAAAGCATCATAGGGGATATGCAGAACTCTGCCTGTGTGCATGCAGCTGTACTGTGGCACTCAGGTGACCTGGGACGTAGCCCAGCCACGTGGAAAGCAGCTGGATCCAGCTAGTAAGTTTGTTGTGGGGGGAAGGAGTGGAGCAGCTCCTACTGCTACATGCACCCCAGGAGGGCATAGGTCGGGGCTGTGCCCCCAGATCTGCATGTGGGGTGGGGCAGGCTGGGGCTAGAGTTGCGCCAGGCTCTTCCCACTGGGGGGCTGGGCCAGGCTGTGCTAAGGGCAGACGACAGCAGCACTGGAAGGGAGTTGGGAGGCTATGGCAAATTTTGATGTGGCTACAGCTCCACCTCCTCTGTAGCCCTACTCATAGTATCATAGTGCCCAGGGTCAGAAGGGGCCTAGAGCAGGCCATCTAGTCTGACCCCCCCCGCCAATTGGCAGGAAACGAGTGCCAGGGTCACAGGACCCCAGCCAAGTACCTA
>JAGPOW010001338.1:49479185-49544197 GCA_030014935.1 Caiman crocodilus
CAGCCTCCGTTTACTGAGGCTGAACAGGTTCAGG
The DNA here is from genome assembly GCA_030014935.1 of Caiman crocodilus. Taxonomy (NCBI): domain Eukaryota; kingdom Metazoa; phylum Chordata; order Crocodylia; family Alligatoridae; genus Caiman; species Caiman crocodilus. The sequence continues at coordinate 49,479,220 of JAGPOW010001338.1, forward strand.
TCCCTCAGATGTTCCTCATAAGGCCTTTCTTGCTGCCCACATATCAATCTAGTGGCCCTCCTCTGCACCCTCTCGAGGCCGTCCACATCCCTCTTGAAGTACGGCGCCCAGAACTGGACACAGTACTCCATCTGCGGTCTACTCCTGTAGACCCTGACGGTAAGGGAGGGAGTGGGGCCAGGGCTGGAGCAGGACCTGGTGCCGCCCAACCAGGACATAATGTGGGATATAGCCACAGGGAGTGGCAGCTCCTGCTGCTGCATGTACCCTAGGAGGGCATAGGGGGCACATGCCCTTGAATCTGCATGTGGGGTGCAGTGGGCTGTTCCCAGTGGGGTGTTCATAGAATCACAGAAGTAGGGTTGGAAGGGACCTTCTGGATCTTCAAGTCCGACCCCCTGCCTGGCAGGAGGAAAATTGGGCTCAAATGACCCCAGCCAGGTAGGCATCAAGCTGCTTCTTAAAGATGCCCAGGGTAGGAGCCAGCACCCACTTCCCTTGGAAGTTGGTTCCAGATCCTAACTGCCCTAACTGTGAAGTAGTTCTTACAGATGTCCAATCTAAACCTACTCTCCAACAACTTGTGGCCGTTCTTCCTTGTTATCCCAGGGGGCACCGGGGGAAACAAGGTCTCCCCCCAAACCCTTCTGGTATCCCTTAGTGAGTTTACAGATGGTCACAAGATGGTCACTTCTCTTGTGAAGGCTGAACAGGTTCATGTCCCATAGCCTCTCATTGTAGTCTGCATTCACTGGGTGAAGGAGCTGGGGGGGCTCCAGCAAATTCTGGAGTGGCTGCAGCCCCTCCCAGTGCTGCTGTCGCCCACCCCGAGTGCAGCCCAGCCCCCCACCAGGAACAACTGGGCAAAGCCCCAGCCTGCCCATGCCCCTCATGCAGATCCAGGGGCAGCCACCCCCCCATGCCTTCCCAGAGTGTGTACAGTGGTGGGAGCCACCACACTCTGCCTATGGGAGTGGGGCTATGGAGGGGGGAGGGGACTACAGCCATTCCAGAATTTGCCATAGCCCCCTCAACCTTCCTCCCAGTGCTGCCACCATCCACCCTGAGCACAGCCCAGCCCAGCCCAGCCCCCTGCTGGGAAGAATCCAATGCCCCAGCCTTCAGCAGCAGCCTGCCCACCCCCACACAAGATCTGGGGGCACATGCCCCACCATGCCCTACCAGGGTGTGCATAGAGGTGGGAGCTGCCCCCCACATGGCTTAGTCCTGCTCCCTGCCGCAGCTGGGCAGTCCCTACCCCAGCCCCACGCCCTTCCCCACTGCTGGAGCCTGAATCTGCCCCCACACGGAACAAAAAAAATAAATAAATAAAGGGGTACATAAGGTGAAACTTTGAGAAAAAAGAGATACATTTGTTAAGGTTGAAGACCCCTGTGCTTGACTGTTCTCAGTGATGGCAGATAACAGAATAAGGAGCAATAGTCTCAAGTTGCTGCAGGGGAAGTTTAGGTTAGATATGAGGAAAAACTCTCTCATGAAGAGGGTAGTAAATTACTGGAACAGGTTACCCAGGGAGGTCGTGGACAGTCCATCCTTAGAGATTTTTTTAACATTGGCTAGACAAAGCCTTGGATGGGATGATCTAGTTGGAGACAGTTATGCTTTGAGCAGAAGATTGAACTATATGACTTCCTGGGGTCCCTTCCAATCCTAATTTTTTATGTTTGTATGATTATATGATATATTCTTGAGTAGTTCTGGATTTTTAAAAATATAGATATTTATTATACATAGAATCCATTCTATTTTCCTCTTTAATTAGGAGAGAGAGAAATCAGACATTCAAGAGCAGTCATCTTACTTTCCCTACTACCACACATGATCTGGGTTTCATCTACACCATTACTGCCACCTGCTGGTACCATACTGTAGCTAATGTTAAGATGGAAGACTCAATTATAAATTCCCTTCTTTTGGTGCTGGTGCCTGGCAACTGAACTGCCAGAAGGAGCAATTACAGGATAAGTCTTGTTTAGCCTCAACTGCCCTACGGTAGACCATACAAAGGTCAGAAAGGAAAATTTAGAAGATACCAGCAACGTTTTCTAACTTATGCTCAACATGTGTGAATTGTGATCTTTCAGACGCTTATAGATGTTGGCAAATTTAGGTAGATTTTTATGGTAACAGCAAAAGGCACATCCCTTAAGGAGAGCCAAAATCAAGCCCTTGCTCCAAAGCTGAAATTGCTAGCACTTCTTCATGGTTGCAAGCATTTTGCTTTTGTGTTTGTTTTAAATAATAAATAATAATAATAAGCAATAATAAGCAAAGGACATTTTCCATAGCCTTATTCTCAGAATCAACTGAAGCATTTTAGCTTTTGGCAGACAAGTAACATGACAAATTTTGGCCCAAAGAGTTAATGTTTGGTGAAGTCATAAGCAACTTTGAAGTAGAACCCTCTCATGGAAAGCATTAGTTAGCCTTAAGTATAAATGTTACTACTAGCACCTTTGTAACATACATTAAACTTACTTGTAATTTGTATTGTACACAGAGAAGATAGGCTGAATAGATCTTTTTGTTTTATTGTTTGAAGTTGAACAATTCTAAAGTGGTAACTGCAAGTCAAAGAATGCAGGGTCAGCATTCTCTGGAAATCAGGTAATTCTAATCTTTTCATTAGCATATTATCATCCCTGTAAAACCATTATACTATGATAATGAGTTTAAGTATGTTTTAAAAATGACATTATTCAGAAGCAATCAATATAATAATATCTGTCTTCTCACTGTAGAGATGCGACACAGTTCAGCATATTACAAATGTGAGAAATTGTTAAAACCTAAGTTTATTTGTTCATTTCATGAAAATCCAGACTATCTGGGACGTGTCCACATTTCTGACTTCAGCAAAGCTAGAGGTACCCAAGCTGGCTTTAAACAAGCTAACTCAGGTACCAGAAGCAGTCTAACTACAGCAGTTAGCAGCTCCACGTAGCAACACTAGATACTTATGAACAAAAGAAAGCTAGCTTATATGATAGAGACCTTGTATATCAAGCAGTTACTCATACAACTCTCAGGTTTGATCAAGAGCTATCTGTAAAGAAAGGAAATCTTTTCTTGGCTGACACTATATAATAACTCAGAATGCACCATTCTTCAAGAGACATTGACTAGCACAAAATATTCAGTTAAATTACAACAGACATGACCTCAAACAAAGATGTGTTTTTCTGTCAATAGGAGACTTGCATTGACTCTGAGAATGTTTTCACTAGAGTCGAGCCTAAGGAAAGTCCAGATATGAGCTAGCATTAAAGCTAGCATGGGTACCAGGTAAATTGGGTTCTCTAGGTGTGTGCTATAGCTTTTGATTTCTCAGTCAGTTGTAAAAAAACACAGTAGTACTCCAGATGAGTACTCCTTAAAGCAAAAGATTCAGTAAACAGCTGCACAATTTGTCCTATCCTCATCAACTCTGTGAATTAAGTGGGTTGAAAAGCACCCAAGTATGGATTATCTGGACTCAACTGTTCATAAACATATTATCACAATCTCTGTTGGGTTCGTACAAGGAAGGTAAAAGTATACAATCCATCTAGTTTCTCAAGTCAACTGCTACTAAAATCAGCACAAATTACACAACGACCCAAAGTTTAGCAATCTTGAGAAAGAGGGATATATTTTTCTCAGCACCATATCAAATAATGCAGTGTGAGTGCAGAATCCATTTCACAATTAATACACAGGCTCCTGAGCAGCAGTGGTCTCTATCCTACTCTGCAACCAGACCATGGATAGACTGTCTCACAAGATATTTTTGCTGCTTATCAGAGCATCAGGGTTTGGGGATGTCCCTGGAGCACAACAGAGAAATATGACACAAAATTAAGAACTGAGATGGTTCCAATGCAAAATACATCTACTTACAATGAGCTTGGCACCATTAAATTGCAGTAGAACTAGTATGTAAAAAAAACTGGATAAACAAATATTAGGGAAACAATCAACTCTTAAATATTTAGCAAGCAATCTAATCTCTTGTGGGTGGTGGCACCACAGCACTACAAATTTCAATATCCTTTTGATTTGACTAATGCAAAAGTAAAGAAAACTTATTTTGACTTAGGACTTTTCCTCACCTTTCTAGATACAGTCTTATGCTATATACAAACACAGAATTCATTGGTAGGGGGGAAAATTACAGTAGGCACTATTGAGTCAAAAATGTATTGTTCCTACTGCAAGGAAAGGGTTTTTTTTAAGATGTAGAAAAAGTTGATTTTACTTCTGCTTCACAATCATCTTCAACCTCGTTATGTACTGCCCACATATATTTAATTAAACTCCTCTCATTTTCCATACTACAAACTGACACCCACACATTTCCATGGTAAGGGTCATCTGATAAGATCTCTGCTCAAGACAAATGAGTGGTACTGTTCCTAGAGATTTTTGAAGAGTGGACAAGGTGAACTATTGGGTATCATTATGCTAGGCATCATAATAAAATTGTATAGTCAATGCATAACCAGAGTATATTTAAGTTACTGTATAAAGCAAGGGATTCTGAAAATAGGCACTAGCTTTAGCAAAAAAACAACTAAAGGTTTGAATTCTTTGTTTTGCTCCATCATTTAACTTGTTTTGAGAGGGAGCAGTGCAGACTTTCGTCCTAATACGGGTTCTTGCTCGTTCTCCGTCCTCCCTTTCTTCCATTTGACTTTAAAACCGACAGTACTTGCTTCAAGCTGTTCTCTGTGCTAGGAGCTACCAGTTTGGAGAAAGAAATTAAAAACAGAAAAAAGTCTGTGTATTAATATGGGCCTTGTTCATGCAGGGAAAAAAACATCACAGTCATGGGATAAAGGCAACAATGGAAAAAATGAGGACAGTGCTGGCTCTGAAGTAGTCAGCAGAAGTTAACTCTGGAGGTAAGAGAGTTAGGGAACAGAAAAGTTGCTTAGTTCAGGTTGCTGGGAGCCATACTTCTTTTTGAACGTATTATACATAAATATGGTATATACATTTACATATATGTATGCATTTACATATTTGTTACCTGCAAAAAATTAAACAAATATTCCAGGTCCAAAATTAGTAACTCAAAAGCTGGAAAAGCACACATCAACTGCGGCAGCTTCCTTTGCCTGACAAAGGGTTTTTGAACCCAAAAGCTTGCTTAATAACTATTCTCCAACCATTTGGGTTGGTCTAATAAGATATCAAATTCACCCAAGGAATCTTGTCTGAGTAATGCTCTGCGAACTTAATCGGACTCCTTATGTATGTACTGAACACAATGCACATTTTAATTACAAGGGCAGAGCATCTTATTTTTCCCCACAGAGTACCAGGCCTCATTTAATGCATACTGAATAACCTACTTTTCAATATTGTTTGCTTCTCATTCAGTGTGCGATCTCAAGTCTTATTACTTAACATACCCTTTTCACACTCTGGTCTGAAAAATAAATAGTTACTGGTTTCTTTTTCTTTTGTTTTCTTTTCTTTGTCTGCGAGACATCACTCTAGGCAGTAGCATAACTAGGGGTACAAATGTGCCTGAGGTAGAAGCCACCTACTTAGAGGGTACCTACCACTGCTGGCTGGGCCACTACAGCCACTGCCCCTTCAGAGAATCATAGAAAATGAGAGCTGGGAAGGACCTCAGGAGGTCACCTAGTCCAACCCCCTGCTTGAACAGGACCACCCCCAACTAGATCATCCTTCTTAAAAACCTCCAAGAATGGAGATTCCACAACCTCCCTCTCTGAGTAACCTGTTCCAGTTCTTTACTAGCCTCCTACCACAGCTGGTCACGCACTGACCTGGGAGTAGCATTCCCTCTCAGCTGGCTCTAAGAGGGAATGCTGCCCGGAAGTGCCAGGGATGCACCCAGAAGGGCCAGCACCCCCACTCTCCGGCTGGTGCTCTCAGGGGGGCACTAGTACTCTTACCTCCCCACCCTCACCTGCCACTTAAGTGGGGAATGCTGCTGCGAGGGGGTGCACCAGCACGCTCAGGGGGTGCATGTGCACCCCCGTACACCCCCTATGCATTACCACTGTTGAGATGAGACATTCTAGTTAATTTGGGAAAAATCTTTTACACATGGGACATTTTGTAGGAGGTCAGTCCATATTTTTACTAGTCAATTTACTAGTAAAAGCTGACATAAGTCTTCATGTTTTTACTTTTCATAGTTCCAATTTCTAGTTTTAAAAACGGGTTAAGAATCCGGTCTTAAATTTAAGCTATTTCCTTCTATGCTCCATAAAGTTGATCTAGATCTCATTTGATATGGTAATACAGTATCATAGGGAGTTCAGCAGTCTAGTTCAGTGATTTCAGTTATCTGTATTTACATTTTTCACAGGCTTTTCAATTTGGTTATCTGAGCCCCTCAGGGAGCTGTTAAAGGGGTTCAAATGAACCAAAAACTGATTTTTTCAGCGAGTTATATCCCGATGTGATTGAAATATTGCAAGAAAACTATATCTCATGTAATCTTAGTTTAACAAAGAGCTCCCCAAGGCATTTAAAAAATACTTATAAACAAACATACACACAAACAATAAAAAATTGGGGGTTTAGGGTTATCAATGACTGAAATATTTAAATAATGAATACTCAACTAATGGAATATAATATTAAAATATGAATGTAACTAAAATCTAATAAAAAAAATTGTTCTCAGAAAGTTTTATTTCCTGAATTAAGAAACCATACATCTCTACTTCAGGAGCAAAATACTGCCTAAAATAGTGAGAAAGAGCCTTTTTCGGCAAGCCTACCACAAACTAAGCTCTGCATCCTCTCTGAGTGGCACTCTAATCCACTTCTGCCTACCCTGTTGCTTTGCTTTCTGCTCCCTACTTAATATGCCATGTGCCACACATGGAGGCTGTCTGTGCTACTTTTGGCAGTTGTGCTGCAGGTGACCCAAAAGATGTCTGTACCTGCAGTAATTACTAATTTCACAAAATTAAAATCACCCAGCTTGGGCCCACATAATATGTTATCTTATTTATAGCAAATAAGCCACCTGATATGAAGATAAACTAAGATTCGGAGCTGGGCTACGATGACTGGTATGCTTAGCATGCCACCAAATATATATTTTTGAAGAAAAGCACCTTTCTGGGTCTTCCCTGCTATTCTGCTATCAGTCACCTATTTCCTCTTGGCACAGCTGCCATGTACAATATGCACACAAGGAGATTCTTATTTTTTGAAGCAGGCTCTAAAATAGACCAGCATGATTTATGGTATCACATTAAACATTCTCTGTGTCCAGCCTGATAAGCACAAAGACTGCTGCTGGGACAGTTTGCAACAGGAAAATAACAAACAGCTTAATGAAGCTTATCTTGCATATGCATACATCTCAACAACATAGACCAATAAAATGGAAACGAGCCTGAAATGCTACCCTTACAGTGGTAAGACGACAATGGCTGTGACCATGAAAAAGTTGTTTATCTGGCAATTTTTGGACAGTACCTTAATATGTGTCAATAACCTTCAAATTCCAAACTTCTTAAAAAATTTAAAAAATAAAAATGCCAAGGCACCATCGTCATAATGTAAACAGATTAGCTAGTACCCTCCTAACCTAGTCTCACAAGAATGTCATCTCCAGCCTAGGAATAAAACAGAAAACTCATCCCCTACTTTACATGCTTGACTAAGTTATGATCTATACATCCCTCTGCCATGACATTCACTTTTGAAAGGCTTGTAAATATCAAGTACTAAATATAACAGTTTAGGTGATCTGAAAACCATTTTTCTTAAAATCGATTTTACTCCAATTTTTTTCTTCTTTATAACAATATAAATGTTCTGTTGTCCTTCTATTAACCCTTAAATCAATTATCAAGAATGCTAGCCACAGCCTCCCCTGGTTATACTGGATGATTTTTCTGTAGAGGGTGGTTCAGAGATGCATGTTGTGAACCCCCACTCCTTGATTTGATTGAAGCAAGGAATCTTTAACAGAGATATCATTTCACCCAGGCTAGGGACAGACATTCAAACAGCCTGAGCCTGAATTGATTCCATCTTTGCAGGTTAGTTTAACCTGGCTAAGTTAGATCAGTGTTGTAACCAGACAGACATTCCAGAAATGCAGGAAAATGTCTGCAGTGGCTCAGGCTAGAAACTGAGGGGCACTAAAGCAGCCCTCCCTTCCCCAGGGCTGAGCTGAGGGAGGTATGGCCAAGCCCCAGCAGGATACTATGATTAGTGGAGGGGTCCCCCCCTTGATAACAGAACACTTATCAGTTCTGTTATCAGCATTTAATACCCCATCAGAAAACAAAGCCTTGCTCATTACAAGCTCTTCTTAAACAGCTTTTTTCCCCAAAGGAAGGAATACAGGGACATTAACATCTGAGCTGTTGATTACCTCCAAAAAGCCCTGAGCATACACTGTCCCATCAGCCTTATACAGCACCAGCTAGCGTACCACATGCTGGCTACAGTCCATGCTGTGCGAGAGAGGAGGAAGGGATCTCTGCTTAAGCAGCGAGTGGTGAGAAGGGGGCAGGGGGACACAGGGAAGCCAGCAGACCTTGCTGTGCCTGCAAGTCTCTGCTGGAGCTCTGGCCAGGGAGCAGAGGGGAGGGGCCAGCTCTGCTGTGGAGCAGAGCCCCGCCCAACCAGACAGCATGCTGGGATTATGGGGGGGTTCTGGTTTATCTTAAACAGCAAGGGGTCTGGAACAGACATTGCATAAACCGGTTTAACCCAGATCAGTTAACTCTAATACTATAATCAACCAGGTTTGGCTGAAACCAGTTTGAGATATTTTCAAATTGGTTTATGTGCACTGAACATCTGCTCTGTTACAGGTTTAAATCAGGTTCTTAAACCACTTTGTGTAATGTCTGTTCCTAGCCCCAGGCACTGAACAGGTATATAGTTATATAGGGATTAACATAAAACAATTTTAAACAGACTGAACATCCTACCCCTTCTCATCTGTTCGGTCTTCAGCCTCTTGGCATATCAGATTAATGGTGTTGGTATGTCAAATTAATTAGCTCTTTGGTTCCCTATTGACCTTCATGATTAATAAGGTGTGAATTTCTGATGTAAAAAGAAAGAAAAACACCTCTTTCTTCAACAGCCTGGTAGACGCCATGTTTCAAAACTGAAAAGGTACACATCTATTTTTAATCTTGATGCCACTCTTGATTTTTGATAATTTTAAATATTTTAAAGGAAAATTTAGTGTAAAAACTATATATGTAATATTAAAGTTGTGTAATTATATATAAAAAAGGACAGACTGATATTTAGATTCTCAGAACATATTATACAAGTCTTTCTGCATAAATTCTGTTAAATATGCCACAAAAATATACAAGACAAATATATTTATGATTCTTAAGTATATAGAAATAAGTATACTGAAAATGTAGAACACAGCTGACTTGCTCTTACATCAGACATGGTAACTTGTTTTCCTGATTTTGTTAAATTGTAATTGAATTAATCTCAACTCCATATGCATTTTTATGTAGTCTTTGCATACATGCACACATTTTCATATGTCACTCCTTTTGAGCATATAAACACTGGACAAATCTAGTAAAGGAAACCTCTTGATTCATTTCATTAAGAACGCAAGCCTTGGATGCATTGGGATTAGGATCTTATCATAACTGATGACATTACTAGAACAAATTATAAAACTTACAGAGACATTGATTATAATCATACCAAGTTCATTTGAAGAGCATTCTACTGCAGCTAGTTTTGTTTAGCAGAAATGCTAGGGATGGTTTTGACTGGCAAGAATTTTATAATGAAAGGTCACATGGTTAGCACAGGCCTGCTTTGTTCTGATTAGATATGCAGCATTCTACTATGATTGACTCTAATCACTGCAGGTACTGGTTCCCAAATACCTGTCATCACCATCACTGATGCACTCAGGAAGAGCAAGGCTACAGCCGAACAGCATGATGTGTTGATAGCAGCTGAGGCGATTGAGATAACTGAAGAACTTGAGAAACTTTTCCATTTCAATGCTTTTGACGATGGAAAGAACTGATGTTAAAGTGGTGAGATTATATGGCAGCATTTGGCACTGGCTGTAAGTGATATTTATGCAGGCACCTGTGAAATCAAAATAATTACATTTAGAACATACAAATCAATTAAACTATTATATGGTGATGTTGAATATTCTCTAGCTAAAATATATTGTATAGAAGCAATATCTTCCTATACATAGGGTAATATTAAACAATGCAATCATATCACAGCACGGACATGGAGCAATTTTCTGTGTGGAAGAAACCTGGAAAAGTTTGAGTTGAGCTTATACAAGCATCCCAAATTAGCTACTTACACATTTATCTGACCTTCTTTTCTGCAAAACTGGATGAAAAACTGCACATAATGGTCTCCCTCACAAGCTATCTAGTAAAGCTAAGATAAACCGACTATGAAAGCAGCCTCCCCCATGGCATTTGAACACAAAATCACATGAAGCAAGGAAGGGAAGCAGCAAAGCTTAAGAGTGGAAACAGACATTGCCTTGTACTACCATAAGATTTTTATGGAAGCGTAAGGGCCAAACAAAGAAATGACCAGGCTCTTTGTTGTACCACAAATGCCCAAAATTCGTGCTACTATTTAGCAGTCAATGTTTGTTTGCATTAAGCACAAGAACATGGGCAGCCCAGAGCTGCCTGTGCTCTCCAGCCTTCCCAGGCCGGCCCTCCGTGGGCTTGAAGAGCTCAATCCTGCATGCCCTGGGAATTTTCACACAGGAATGGGCCACCGAAGCTACAGAAATGCCAGCCTAACATTCCCCCCCTTGAAAACACACCAATTTGACACTCTTATGCAGTTCTGGGGCTGGGACCACCAAACAACTGACTAGCAATCCCAGCCTCAGGACTACACAGAAGCCAGCTTCCCTTGCTTAAAGAGAAATGCCCCAGGGGCAGAGATGCCATCCTAGCACAGCTGATCCATCGCAGTTGGTGATGTCTATTTCTAGCTTAAAGCTAACTGAGTTCTGGCTGTTTCAAGATTTTTTTACTTTCTACAAAGCTTCTCCCCCATTTCAACCTCACTTCTTAGCCTAACTAGTTCTCCTTTTCTCTATGCCTCACACATGCAGCAGGTTCTCTCCACTGAGAGGCATCAGCATGCTACTATACAGTGCACTGTAGTTTTCAGATTGTGTTTCATAAACCATGCTAAATCCAGAGTCAAGGTATGAGAATCTGCTAGTCAAAATATCCTCCGCAGTTGAGTGGCATCCCCATGGACTATTGAGAGATGGTGGGACCCCTAAAATAGTTGATCTGTAACGTGTTGCCTAAATCCCCTGTTTGTCATGGTCCTAGTTCTCCCATCTAGGAATCTAGCCTTAATAATAAAGTAAAGAAAGTGTAGATAAAGTTTGCAAACCACAAAACAAAACTTTATTTGTATAAAATAAAAATAAAGTCAGTTTCTGTAATTGCCAATTGTTCCCACTTTTCTGCAATATTTTGAAGGTATTAGACCCTCAGGAACTTGAGGGGGAAAAAAGAAAAATAAAATAAAAAAATAATAATCAAGAAAGGAAATCTTGACTCCTTTGAGGTAAATAAATGGCAAAACTCCTATTGACATTATTGGAGCCAGAATTCCATCAAAGAGAATAGTTATGATTTTTTCCCCGTTAGTACTACTACTAGAGATTGTACAAATGATGACTCAATGGGAACAAAATAGAAAGGTGTCATATAAGTTTGTCCATATCATGGCACTAATGCATATTGCTCTTGATCTACAATCTTTTATTAGTTCCACAATTAAATGATAGTGCATAAAGACATATTTTCAAAAGAACTAGGACCAGACCAGATGATCAGTACTCACAATAAAAAGCAAGGGGTTTTATTGTAGTTATATACACTACTGTCATTGCTTAGATTTGTAACTCTTGTGCTTCACCCAAATTGTCAGGTTAGAAGTTCCATTACAAAGTCTATACATCCCCTTATGAAGTGTCACACAGTCACAAACAGCAAATCTGAAAGCAGAGAACTCATGAAGGCAGAGCTCAAAGGAGGACATGCTTAAGCTACTGTGATTACTTGGAGAGTGTTATAGGAGTCTTTTGGCCGTGAAAAGCTGATAAGTTCCACAAACCTCAAAGTGGGGCCTATAACTCAGCAGTGTGCCAAAGAGGCCACAAATAAGCAATAGCATCTAGACACCATTCAGGCCCAGTAGTTTTGAGCAATGTTCAAGAGCCAGAGGTTAGATCCAACTAGGCGGGCTGACCACAAGAGGGAATTCAACAGGGCTGTCGAAGTACCAATTCTGCAAATGTTAGTAAATTAAATTATTTACTTGTATTAAATTTAAAGACAATCTTAATAGTATTTGTAATGATTTATAACAGAACATCGTGCTATATTAATAGCGACAGTTAGCTGTGTTAGTCAAGTAAAGAAGTGAACTTCAAAATCACAAAAGTTTGTACTATACATGTTTGCAAGCACATGCACACACACATGCATATATACATGGGTGTCTAGTGCCCCTTGAGTCAGCGACCAGGGGTGGGGGGTCCCCCAGCAGCCAATCCTGCTGACCAGGGGGGTGTCAGTCTCACTCACAGTAAAAGCAGTCATGCTGGTTCTGGAGCAGTACTTCTGCTGGCAGCCCCACTCCCCGGCTGGTGCTCACAGGAGGGGCACTAGTGCTTCCACATGCCCCCCTGCCCACTGGCTACACAGGGAGTGCGGCCTGACAGAAGGTACACTAGTGCTTTCAGGGGTTGCACATGTACCCCCTACACCTTGCCCCTGCATATATATGTTATACCAACACTTTGATCATTCTCCAAGGTGCAAATCAACCCTGCCTTCTACAATAATAATAGCTAGAGCAGACTTTATTAAAAGGGGGGTATCTTAAGCCCTATTTCTCTTGGATTTTATCATGTCATTTCAGCCATGTAGAGTATATGTGGGTGCCTATGTAAACCCAAGATTCACAGTCCAAATTTTCCCCCGAAGTTTGGTATGTAAACTGTCTCTGGCTAGACTGAGTCACTTTTTGTGAGTCACTTTTTTCTTTTTAGGTACAGCTCCTAGCAGTGTACTCCTTGTAGATGATAGCCAAGACAGTTAATAAGAAAAAAAAGTGAGAGATCCAGTGCCCATCTCAGCCTGATTGGGATTCAAATCCACAGCTCTCACTTTCCAGGAGTGTCCTAACCACCAGACTAGAGGCAGGGTTATTAGCTGGATTGTTGATACATTTTACATAAAACAACCATTAGATTAAACAAAAAAAAAAAAATCAGAACCAAAACTTCTTTTCCAGCTGGGCTACAGGCATACTTGCACTTGCTCTTTTTCTGCTCTATGCACCTTGTGTTCTTCTCCAAGCAGTTTCACTGTGAGAGAGGGATGGCATATCTACCACTCCTACTTACAGGGCTACCAACCTGTGGCAAGCAGAAATTAGTTTCACTTAAGTGGACTACCAAGGTGCAGCTTATGTGGCCTACATGCCAACTTGAGCCCCTGCTCATGTGCAGCCTGCACTAGATGGGATCCACACATCTATTACTGTTGGGACATGGTGATTTTACTACCCCCCCTCCAGAAATATTATAGGGATAGGGAGACATCTGTGCATCTCTAGAAAGAGATTCTATTTCTATAATGGGGCAGGCATTAACAAGCTCAAAGAGGTTACAGAAATATGCCTATACAATGGGCAGGTAACTAGTTAGTTCCAAGCTGCACTTTGGTCATTCACTAGATGAACTAGAAGTCTGTCCTTTTGCCATAACAACAAGATAATACATCAGGAAGTTACCAACAGTTTGGAGGTGCACTTCTGATTATGACTCATTGCATTAGAATTATAGTGTGCATATTTGAGTTATTCCCCTTGACACCTAAAATTGCAAAATTCAAAGAAATGGAAGTTCAATTACATAACCAAATAGCCTAGTGTGCTCAAGTCTAAAAGAAGTATAAATGTGAAAATAGAGGGATTAATCATTCCTAAATATCCTTGGCTGCAAGCTATTAATTACAAAGCATGATTACAGCCATTGTGTTGTGACATCACCCATCCCAAGTTTCTATAGCACTCAGCACTTAAGTAGATAAATGATTCTCAAGCAAGTTAAATTGTCAAGGTGAATGAAGTGCCACAAGGGCCCCCCTAATCCTTCTGTATTTCTCCCAAGGACTGCACACCTGTGGTAGGGTCATGTTATCTAAATTAATTCTCTAGCCTGACCTTTTGCACAAATCAGGCTATTAACTTTCACCCATGAATTCGTATACTGAGTCCAGAAACATGTGTTTGAACTGAAATATGTCTTTGAGACAGGCATACAATCTTTATGCTAGATTTTCTTTTACGTAGGCAGTCAGGAATAGAGCCCCCATAAAAAAAACTGTAGGGAATATGCATCCCAAGGTGAGCTGTTCTAAAGTTGCAGAATCCCCACACCACACAAAAATTCTCAAGACCTGGAAAGCTCTCATAACCATATGCCCATGCACTTGTGGCCAGCAACCCCACACAGAATCCCTACAGCCTACTCCCAGTCCTGATGCAACTTCCCTCACAGATTTTCCAAGGGTAACTACACGCTTTGATTTTCGCACTATTTCGTCCCTCAAACAGAAACAAGGCTTTTTAAAGTATCTTTATCATCAATGAGCCAGAACCAGGAGAAGCACTCCCCCTTTACTGCTTTAGATAGAAAGTGATATAAGAAAGTGATCTAAGAAAGTGATCACGCTACTTTGAGAGATAAGCACTAGTGACACACAAATAAGGTTTTCAAGTCCTAAATGAAAGGCATGATCCACCTGCAATGTGCACTAGATAACGAAACCATCCTTCTGCACTCCATGTAGAGAAGCATCCTAATGTTAAATCATGCTGGCAAGCTATTGATGCCAGTAGGCCAAAAGTATAAAGCCACATGACAAACAAACATCCAGCCAACCAAATATTAATGCTTACATCATCAAACAAACACAGGGTATTTTAAACTATCAGAAAGACAGACAGATCTTTAGTCCTTTAATAAGAGATATGGAGCGCAGAAGGATAGTTTTGTTATCTAGTGCACATTGCAGGTGGATCATACCTTTCATTTAGGACTTGAAAACCTTATTTGTGTGTCACTAGTGCTTCTCTCTCAAAGTAGCGTGATCACTTTCTTATGAGGTATGAGATATTTTATATCCCTACATACTCAGCCTAATGTAGCAGGCTTTGTTTGAGCAGGAGGGGAGGAGGGGAAGAAGGAGAATGAATTATCCTAGTGTTCAAGCATGATGGGAAAGGTGTACCAGGCTGGTACTTAGGAAGCAAGTTCATTTCCAGTTCAGCTAAAGATGTCATGTGACCTTGAGTAAGTCACTATCTCCTCTGTACTTGAGTACCCAATAATTCCATCCTGAATATAAGGAAAAAAACCTTTTCAAAAGGTACTTGAGATCCTGAGACTCGAGTTCTTCATATCATAAACACTCAGGCTAGTCTAAAAGCAAGGACTTAGGTGCTTTAGAAAAAATTATACTAGTACCTTCATAGTTTACAGGGAACTTGTAACTTAGAGGCTGTTACAGAAAGCTTTACAAGTATGCCAATAGAGGAAATGGTCACTTTCACCACAGAAGCACAGGCAGTGTCAACAGTATTAGTTTACAAACTCCTACAAGGATACTATGAGCACGCAAGCCAGAGAAACAGGTTACTATTGCATAGCTAGTATTGCATAGCAACAAGTATCCTCCTACCTCAACAGAGACCTCAAAACCCAGGACATATTCTTTACTGAGAGACTCTGGTTGTGATACTGTGCCCCTCCCCCCTGCCCAAGATGTTCAGGCAGTTACAGTCTGACCACCCTTGAGGGAGCCTCTCTAGCATAAGCCATATACACAGTTCAAGCACTTTGTGCAGTAGTGCATCCTCACCTAGCACCCCTCCTCATTGCTGGGCACAGCATCAGATTTTTGCGCTTATCTGGCACTACCCGCTACCTACCACTTCAAGCTTTGCCTTGGTCTACATCTTCTGAGACTCAGTCTTCCCACCAGAGCACATACAGCCCTACCCCTTGCAGGGTTTTAATATCCTTAAAATTCCAGAGGTCAGGAGCAGCATCCCCAAATAATATTGGAGCTTGATACCACAGCCTCTTCCCTTCCTAGGCTTCCTCAAAATAAGGCAAACCCACACATCTCCCCAAACATCCCCCAGCAGCACTTAAACAAACACTCAGGAAACGCAAATCTTAAACAAGCTTCCACCACTCCAGACTTCAGCTTCTCACTCCTCCTGGACCTACTTCCCTTGAACCATATCCCTATTCCCCAGGACTCACCACTCATTCCACCATCAACTATTCTCCTCCCTAATACAGAGTTCTCACCTTGACTGATTTTCCTCAGTCCCAAGGCAAGTCCTTTGCAGATGTCCCTGCTGATTCAATTATATGCCCATATCCAGCTGCACCTCTGAGAACTAATTGAATAATCTGGCTCCTGTCAACTCTTCTCTGCTGCAGTGGGATTAACAGATCCTTTTTATTTCCAAATTTCACCTGCTCCACATTCTCTCCAAAAACAGGCATTGAAAATATCATGAAATGTACTAGGGACTGTATTATAACTGATTTTACCTGATACTGTGGTCAAGGTCAGCAGTACAAAGTCACCAATCAGGAACTACACTTGATCTGGGCCAAGAGGCAGTGGCAATGCATAGGGTTGCACAGGGGTACATGTACACCCCATCACAGCCAACATTCCTTGTTTAGGCAATGGGCAGGGGGACAGGTGGAAGTACTCGTACCCACACTGCAAGTGCTGGCTGGGGAGTGGGGGTGCCAGGAAAAACACCGCTGGCACTTCCAGGAGCGCCGCTAGCACTTCTGGGTGCCCCACTTATGCTTCTAGGTCAACATGATCAGTCACTGACTGGCTGCTGAGGGGATATATGCCCCCCCTGACTCAGGAGGCACCAGTTACCCATGCTCCATTCTAACAGCTAAATGGGAGACTAAGTATGCATTACCTTTGCAGGTACTACCCCCATACCAGGAAAGAGATTATCCCTGAGTGTGACTAGGAAAACCTCAATGGTCACAGTGCTTCCCCTGCCAGGTAAGCATAGGTACTACATAATCTGATGTAGTACCTATGCTAGCTAATACACAGACAGTCAGACACCTCTCACCAAGTGGGGGATGGAATTCCTGCTTAGCAGGGAGTGGGGATGGGGAGGGGGCAAGAGCAGCTTGCAGTCTCTGCTGAGCTCAAGCCAGGGAGCAGAGGGGAGGGGCCAGTTCAGCTGTAGAGCAGAGAGCCCCGACTAGCCCAGACAGCACGCTAAGATGCTGGAGGTGTCTGGTGTAACTTCAACCTGGAAGGGGTCTCGGACAGATTGCATAAAATGGTTTGAGCCAAATCAGTTATTTCTGACACTGCATTCAACCAGGTTTCTCTCAAACTGGTTTCAGCCATTTTCAAACTGGTTTATGTGCACTGAAAATCTGTTCCGTTACAGGCTTAAACCAGTTTCTGATCACTTAAATTGATTTATGTGTAATGTCCCGCACCCAGGGGGTTTGCTAGCATTGCTGTGTCAGATGACTTTTCACACCGTTACCTGACATAATCCTGCCAGCGAATTGTAAACAGGATACCATGCAGGTTTAAGGCTTCTGTTTGAGGAAAGGCCCTATCTGATTCTACAGAAAAAGCTGAGAGTGTTTTTTGTTTTTTCAAAGTGATGGAGAACATTTTATAAGGAACATTTTTGACTGCCAGAGGAATATACTAGATAAGCCTTCTCCATCTCCAGTTTCTATGAATATTCCTCTCTCCTTTGGAGCCCTCTGATGCTTTGCCAAAATCATTCCTTGAGACCACGGTTAGCTAATGGCAAGCATCAGGAAATCCATCTAAAATTTACGCACACACAAACCAGAAACTAGGTTTTAAATCAAAACACTTGGAAAAACACCTTAGTAAAAATGATAAGATCACTGCACTATCATTCTAAAATGAAGGGGAAAACTCCAAGCAATCAGAATGGACCAAAAGGAAGGGGAAAATGAGATAGTGGTCCATGAAGAGCTTCAACTCCAGTGCTTTCTCTCTCTAGTATGAGGTACATAAAAGAGTCCAAATAGAATTTATTTACTTCATTTATGAGATCCGTATGCTGCCCTTCCAACAAAGTCTCAAGACAACTTACTTACAGTAACAGACAGAAATAACACAAAAGAAAATGGAATAGAATATGAAACAAACAACTCCTTAAGCAGTATCCCAGCCTAACATGGCTTACTAAATGCCTACCCAAATAGGAACATCTTACAGCATTTCCAGAACATGTCCAGACTCAGGTTCTGGCAAGCCTTGAGGAGAAGGGAGTTCCAACGCTAAGGAGTGAATACTGAAAGTGAACTCCCACCTGTTTTTGCCAAGTAAACTTGGCATACTGATAGTACTAGTAGAAGTTTGCTCCCAGCTAGTCTGTGGGATCATGATGGAGCACAGGAGACTGAGCAATTGGTAGGAATTCGTGTGTAGGGGACTGTTTAAGCAGCTCTGTATGGCAGTGGGTCATTTTTGTGTTTCAGCTAAATGAGAATTTTCCCATCTGTTTCACTAGCTGGTGAAGAATGGTCCGACAAAGCCAGTTTTTCTCCCCTCTCATCTGAAGCATCTAAGATGTAAGCTAGATATTCAGCAATTCTAATTTTAGAAGATTTGAGTTGGAAGGGTCTCAAGTGGGATTCTCCAGGGCACTATCTGCATCTTGTTCTGTATTACAAACAGAACACAGGTCAACAATGTCATACTAATGAACAAAAATAACAAAGCATCCTACTGGGATGTACAGCCAGGAGAGTTGTATGTAAAGCTTATGAAACAATCCCCCTTTTCCAACTCAACACTGGGAAGGCTTCAGATGAAGCACTGTAACCAGTTGGGTATCTTATATCAAGAAAGAATCGAACAACTGGGGAAAGTCCAGAGAAGAGAAATGAAAATTATCAAAAGTCTATTAAGCATGACCCAGGGGGAAGGATTGAAGAACAAGTTTTGTTTAGTCTAGAGAAGACTGAGGAGAAACATAAGTCACCACATTCTTCTGCAGAAAGGAAGGTAATAAATTGTTCTCCAAGTCCACTGGGGGCTTGAAAAGAAGTACTAAACTTCGAGTGAGCTAAACTGTAGAAAGGGAAATTTAGGTTAAACATAAGGAAAAATCTCTCCAATTGTAAGAATAGTTGAGCACTAAAATACGTTACCTAGAGAGATGGTGGAATTGCCATCTTTGGAGGTGATTAAGAATAACATAGGCACAAATATGTCAGGAATGGTTTAGGGCAGAAGGACACACTAGTTTGCTTTTTTAGATCCTTTCCAGTCCTATATTTTGTGATTCTGTAATATTATATAAAGCACAGATATTACACTGTGTTGTATCCAAGCTATAAACAGGGGAGTTAGCCAATTGGAAGAGCTGTTCTTCAGATCAGCCATTAAAAATATTTTTTTTATTTTAAAAGTGAATGTGTACAACCAAGTATCAAAAACAATGCTTTTTTCTAACTGCTATCCTGTATATATATGCTGGGATATGCAGCTCAGCTGGGTTCTTTCCCTTGTATATTATCCTGATTAATAACAAATTCTGCTTATTTATATCCAGAGATCTATTAAAAATGGCAAAAAGTAATTGAGAGTCATGTGAGAGGGTCCAGATCCTAGCTGTAGTATTATGCCCATAGCCGATCAGCCACAAAAAACCCTCAATCTTGGGTATACAAGAATACCAGAATGGACTGGTAGAACACAGGTGTGACCCTGCTGAGTAATATAGAAATACACGGGCAGTCCAGTAAGTTTTGGAATGTGTTAGGGATAATTTGTTACACTGGAGAAGCCAACTAAGAAGGAAGCTCTTGATTGATTTACTGCTCACAAACAGAGAGGTTGAGTATCTGAAGATGGAAGGCAACTCAGAAGCAATGATCATGAAATGACCACTTAAGATCCTAAGGAAAGCAGGAAAGGGAAGTAGCAGAATAAAAACACTGAACTTCAGAGAATATACTTTCATAAATATAGGGAACTGGTGGACAGTATCCCACAGGAAAAAAATCCAGGATTATTCATTGTTCCTTAAAGAAGCCATATTTAGGACACTACAGCAGAAAATCCTGAAGTGAATGAAGGACTGGAAGGACAGCAAGAGACCTGCCTGGCTAAACAGCAAAAACTTCAATGAATTGAAATTAAAAAAAAATAATCATCTTATAAAGAGCAGAAGCTTAGCCAATTACTGAGGGTAAGTATAAGAGTATAAACAAGAAAACTAGGAAGGCCAAGTCATGAACTGAAATGCCACTAGCAAGGGACTAGCTGTGTGTGCAAGACACTTTAAAGCAAGCTAAATGCTTTTGCACTGCTTTAATGGTGTCACTATTAGCACACTAAGGCGGTGTATTCCACATTAATTCCAGGCACTGTAGGAAATTCAGCGGCATAATGTGCCTTAAATGACTTGGGGCGCAGCAAATTAAAACTTCTTCAAGGAGTTTTAGTTTGCTGTCCCTACCGCCACGGAGCTAAGCACTGGGCTCCGTGCAGCTCCATGACTCTGCAGGCAGCCTGACAGCAGCCCAGGAAAGCAGCTCTGTCCAAGGAAAGCAGAGAGCCTGATCTGCCTCAACCTCCCGGAGCCCGCCTGACTACCAGAGCTGCGCAGGAGCCCAGCGCTTCCCTCCGTGGTTGCAGTGCCCCCCAGGAATCCTGCAGGTGGGCGATGCTGTGGAGAAAAGCACCACCTCCCCCATCTCCATTCCCCTCCCAGCCCAAGGACTGCTCCGCCCACTGGCAGCTCACCCTCGCCCTCATCCTCCTTCTCCCCTCCCCACTGGAAAGGCAGGTAAATCAGCAGGGTGTGTGCATGACACTGGGGGTTTAATCAGCCCCAAATTGAAGCAGTGTCTTTTAAAACCACTGCTTCAATTTAGGGCCCCTATTTAATCTATACATGCGCAAAACAGCAGGAAGAAAGCATTCTATAAGTATGTCAGAAATAAGAGGAAGACCAAGGAGAGTGCAAGTCTTACTGAAGGCAGAGAGTAAGTTAAGAATGGATGACAAGCAGAAGGCTGAAGTATTTAATCTTTTACTTTAGTCTTCAGGAATCAAATCAGTTATCAGATGATGAGCACAGTTAGCAGCAAGGAAGGGGTTGGCAACAATCAGCATAAAGTAGGGAAAGAACAGGTTAGAGATTACTTAAGAAGCTGGATGTTTTTAAATCAGTGAAACTGGAGATGCATCCTAGAGTACACGGGGAATTTCCTGAGATAACAACCAATGGCTCTGCAGTTATAATTGAGAATTCATGGAGGCCAGGTGAGGTCCTGGATGACTAGAAAAGAGGAAATGCAGTGCTCATCTTTAAAAAAAGGAAGAAAAAGGATCTGTGTGATTACAGATCAGTCAGTCTATTTTCAATACCTGGAAAATTGTGGAGCATATCATTAGGGCCCTACCACACGTTCAATTAGAGCTGGATAGAAACCAGCTACAAAGCTGTTATGTACTAGTAGCTGATTGGCTGTTATTATAGCTGGATGGACATTTTTATGGTGTGATAATTACTTTTGCAAGTGTGGCTGGTCTTATTTTTCACATAAGGACAGCCTACATTTATTGTGTGATTAACCAGTTAATTGCATAATATATGTAATGTGTGTCAGGGACAGAATAAATCTACTTCTAAGCACCTGGAGAAGAACAAGGTGATCAGGAACAGCCAGGATAGAGACATCAAGAGCACATCACGCCTGACCAATTTAATTTCCTTCTATGACAAGGCAAAAGCTTCATGGATGGAGACCAGTAGTGAATGCAATATATCTTGACTTTAATACAGTCTAGACAAAAGCACTGTAAAATGAATAGATAACTGGTTGGATTACCATGCTCAAAGAGTAGTCAGCTGTGGCTCAACACCTCCTCTCATTTAGGCATCAAGTGGGGTTTCCTCAGGGATATATATGTTTAACACCTTTATTAATGACTTGACGTATGGGATTGAGTTCATGCCTAGTAAAACTGCAGATGACCACAAGGTGGGTAGCAATGAATACACTTTGGAGGATCTGATTAGGATTCAGAATGACTTTGATAAACTAGACAAAATTATCTGAAATTAGTCAAATAAAATTCAGTAAAGACAAGTGCAAAGTACTTAGGATGGAACAGTTAAGCACACAAAAAACTAATTAGTAAATGACTGGTTAGGCTGCAGTACTGCAGAAAAGTGGATTACAGTGGACCTCAAACTGAATATGAGGCAACATAAAAAAAACCCCCAAAGCAAAACCAAAAAACAATAGCATATTGGGATGTATTAATAGGTGTGTCACCTGGAAGTCAAGGAAAGTGATTTTTCCACTCTATATTCAGAACTGATAAGCCCTCATTTGGAGTATTTATTCCCATTTTGGGCACTGCACTTCAGGAAAGATGTGGAAAAATTGTAAAGGGTCCAAAGAAAGGCAAAAAAATTAATTGGAGCTCTAGGAAACCTAATTTATAAGCAAAGGTTGGTAGAAGTGGGATTACTCAGTGCAGTGTTTCCCAACCAGTGTGCCATGCCACAAAAGTGTACCATCAAAAATGAACAGGTGTGCTGTGGAATTTTGCCATGGCAATGAGCTACAATAGGTATGAGGAGGAAGAATGCCTTAACAGGTGTGCCATGGAAAATTTGTATTAATATAAGTGTGCCTTGGGCTGGAAAAGGTTGGGAGACACTGATTTAGTGCGGAAAAGGGAAGATGGGGGGTGGGGATTTGATAATTGTCTTCAAGTACATTAAATTATAAAGAGGATGGTGATAAAGTTCTCTATGATCAAAAGGCACAGGACAAAAAGTACTGGTCTTAATATACAAAAAGGGAAATTAATGTAACAAGTTAGATTTCTGAAGAAACATTCTTGCTGCGAGTGGTATCACTGGAACAGACTACCCAGAGAGGTTGTGTGGACTCTCCCTATCCTGGAAGTCTTTACATGCAGATTAAACAAACATTTGGCTGGGATAGTTTAGATGGGGATGATCTTGCCTTGAGCATGGGAAGGAACTAGATGATTTACAGACCTATATTTCTATGATTCTAACTGAGCTAGATGCTACGTTGTCATAGTGACAAGTGACTAACCGTGACATCATGGCTACTGGGCAGTAGCAACAAACTATTGTGCAGTAGGGTCAGAAATGAACTGTGTACTGCAAGTACTAAATGACTGTGCAGTACCAACTGCACACATGTAGATGCACCTCTGTGTACATAATTTGGTGTGAAGGCTTATTATGTTGAGGATGCTTGAGAATGATTTTCAAATCTCAGATTTAATTTATCAGTTAGAAAAGTCCCCCTTCAATCATCTGAGCACTTTCCCACAACGCTATTAAGAAAGTGGCATGGAACCTCACAATAGCATTTTAGATAGAACCATGCATGGATAAAAAAGAGCCTGTATAATTTCTTGGCCCCACTGAAGCCAATGCCAAAACTCCCATTAATTTCAATGGGGTCAGATTCATATTCTTCACAAAAGGAGGGAAATGACATCCAGGGTAAAGGATCCCTAATGGATGGGAAGAATTCAGCTCTGGTAGTGACTGCAATTCTTCACTGGACTTACTAGGATTTCGATTCATAGACTGCAGTCCATAAATCCCCTAATATCTCTAGACCCTCAGGGTGACATTTCTGCTGAAACCTAAGAAGAGAAGACTGTGTTTGTTCAAACTCTTTAAGTAAAAGCCATATCATTGCACAGACTGATTGCTCAGGTTGAATCAGTAAAATAATTTGAAAATTCCTCACACTTTCTTTCTAAAAACCTGACAATTGTTACTTTGAAATGCCTGCAGCAGCAGTTCTCAAGTTATTTGAAATGGAATCTCCTTCCAACAACAAAACACTTTTTTCACAATCTAAACCCCACATGATTATCTGAACTAAATACAAAGCTGGCAAATGCTCAAGACCTCACTGAAAAGATCGCAACTCCATTTGGGTTTATAAAGCCTACTTTAAGAAATGCTGCTCTATCATATGAAAAGAGTTAAAGAATCCTATTCCTGTTTTAGTCTGTTACTATTCATATCTGAAAGTGTTACATACTTGTTGAATAGAAAATTTCAGCTAAGATCTGACTATTTAAAAGAAACTACTTCCCCAAATTCATTATCTTCTTCCCAAATTTTAATATCTCATTTGGATTTCCATGACATCCGTACATTTTTCATTCCTGTCTAAAGAGAAGACAGTGAGATTTCCTGGCTTTCTTCCAGCATTGAATTTCCCAGGGTGCAGATCACTTTGGACCAGATTCTCATTTCAGACGCTTGCTGCATAGCTCAGGAAAAGCTCCCTGCCGTGTGATTTTTCTTGTGGAGCACTGCAGTAAAAGCCACTTGCTTGAGATTAGAATTTATCCTTTGTAGTCACTCAACCAGCAGGGGGATCTGCAAGCTGTTTTATTCCTGACTTAAAGTATCAGTGTTTCAATCAGCTGTATTACAACGAAAGAGTAGTTTCTGCAGTATTTTTCATATACACTGTAAGATGAAAATAAGCTGGAAATTTCACATTCCAGGATTCACAGAAACTGCAGGCTTCTTCAGAAAAGAAAATTGGTTGCTGAGCAAACTTTATCAGGTTAATATTAAACTCTGAATGAATTTTTCCAACTATTTAAGTTGGTCTAATAAAAGATATCAGATTTACCTAAAGAACCTTGTCTGTCTATGTCCTTAGACTAACACGGCTACAACCTATACCCCTGAATGCATTTTTATACATTTTCCTGTATTAGTCAGTCATAATAAAGCTCTATAGTTGTTCCCTTCTAAAAGACAAATAGCAGAAACATTAACCCTGCCTTAAAGTGTGTGACACAATCATTTACACTTGTAAGCACTTGCCATTCTGTTACTATTCATATCTGATACTCTTCCATATTTCTGAATACAAAATTCAGGCTAGTTTAAAAGAAAGATTTCCAACATTTGAATAATTAAGAAATAGCACCTTTTATGCTTTTCATGCTTTAGCAGTTGGTTACGGAAAGGGTGTACAAACATTTAACTTGAAAAGTGTTTGTTTTTAGATATGACTGTATCACAGAAATGTTTACAAATACACCATGGAAAAGTACATAAAGATAAGCAATACTTTCTAAAATGGCTGTATTTTAAATTCATCAGTATATTCTGCCAGACTCTTAACCTTAACAGTGATCTTCATCTTTTTTCATTGGTGGACCCCTAAAAAATTTTTAATTGAGGTGAAGACCTCTTTGAATTGTGAGTGTGCGTATTCACATATTTTTGATAAGTCATCTTTTGCAAACCCCTTATAATGACACATGTTGAAAGCCACTGCCCTATATGCAGGTAGCAGCACAGAGAGAATTAGGAGGAAGGAATGGAGTTAGCTCCATTTTCCAAAGAGGAACTAGCTCTTTGAAACTAAGGACCTTGTTACACATTGCACTTTGAGCTGCTCAGATGCTGATCCATATTAGTGCTAGCTCAAGTTTGGAGTAGTCACACCTTAAAGCTAAAACCCTTCTCTGACTGTCCCCAACTTGTGCAGCTGTGACCTGTGACTAGAGACCTGGCGAGTAAGGGCCCAAACTAGGAGCTACAGCTCTGAGTTGCTACTACAGGGCTGGTGAGCCAGGACAGGCTTCTATCCCTGCTCTAGGTTGGAGGAGGGAGGAGACAGATGGGTTGGGGCGGCAGAGGAACCATGAGGTTGGGAGATGAAGAGTTAATGGGATGGGGGATGAGTAATGAAACAGGAGATGGAAAGGAAAGGGGGTGGTGGACATGTAGTGAAATGAAGGATGTTAGGCACTGAAAGATAAAATAAAAAGGACTTAAAAATAAATTGAAAAAGAAATAAAGAAGTAAATTAAAGAAGGTCTCAGACTTCAGGATTCGGGTGTTGGGGGTACTGGCTGTGCTTCCTAGGGTACCTGGGAGATGGGAGTAGTGAGGGAAGGCATTTTTAGACGAACAACTGCCCCTGCCCCAGGAAGTAAGCCACAGCACATGGGGACCCAATTTGGCTCCCTACCATGTTTCCCCTTCCCCCCACTGCCCTTGGACCCCACACCTGGATCTGTCTGTGCCCCAAAACCTAGTTAGCTGGCATGTGCTCTGCAGGCTGTTTGCGTAGAGTTGTACCTCTGGGGGTGAGAAGGAAACACCCCTGGGAGTTGGCTTGGTGCTAGAATTGCCTCCTGGGCAGTAGAGTTCAGGGGGTAGAAAGTTTGTCGACACAGAGCAGGACAGTGGGGGAGGGCCTATAGCATCCTGGGATTCTGGAGGACTACAATTTGGGGTACACGTCTGTGGAGAATGGCCACATAGTAATGGAACATGAGCTGGATAACATAGATCAGAAATAAACCTGCCCCAAGGTGGCATAACTTTAAGCCACCTAAAGTGTGCTTAAAACTAGTTTCAAATGTTAATGTTTAGACAATCCTGGACTTAAGAGCTCCAGTAGCTACCTACACTTAATGTGTAACAAGGGTCTCCCTGAAGCATGTAGACTTGGGGTGGGTGAAGTTGTTTACCACACTTGGTCTATGTTGATGTGGCTTACTTTAAGCCACTTAAATGTAGACTGGAAGTGGCACATGCAGCCATTTGCTGCTCCCAGGAGTATCATGGGGAACACAGTCTAAGTAACTCAGGGTGGGAGTAAGGGTAGGCAAGTCTGGGGAGGTTGGTGGATCTGTGGAGGGGAGGAGTGGCAGGTCTGCAGCAGGTGTGGGGGATTGCCCAGACAGGGCAGGGTAAGAATGCCACAACCCAAGGGATGGAGCAAATGGCTGGGCTTTCCCAGCCCCAGGACAGGGACACAAGCAAGCATTCATGAGATCTGGTTAACCCAATCTTTCTAGATCAGGTTTACCCAATCTCAGTCTAAGTTATTGCCCCTTCTCATTTGAACTGAGATCAGGTGCACTATTTTCTGGGTGATTCAAGCTGAATGCCTGCATGTTGTATTCTGACCTGTTTGCTTGTTTTTAAATTTTAATTAATTGAACTGTAAGAAGAAAAATGTGACTTAAGAGGATCCCAGGATGGGCAGACAATGTTGTAGTGTTTATCATTACTTTGCTGCACATTATTTCTTTAGAATCCTGATACCCTGAAATAGGTGACACATACTGTGACCTTCCTGAAGGATGAAGTCATCACTATACCAGGCCACTGAAGCGCTG
Source organism: Caiman crocodilus (assembly GCA_030014935.1). Classification (NCBI taxonomy): domain Eukaryota; kingdom Metazoa; phylum Chordata; order Crocodylia; family Alligatoridae; genus Caiman; species Caiman crocodilus. The sequence goes on from JAGPOW010001338.1 coordinate 49,506,558, forward strand.
TCATGCCATAAAGTCATGCTTCAAAATGGTGAAGCTGCTTTGGAACTTGAACATTAAAAATATCCAACTCTCTTCACATTTAATCTCAATCACTTGTACTGATTTGTACTTGCTCAGTGGCATTTGTACAATCATTTACTTTCTTAGTGACAACGTCTCACTTTGTCTCTATGGCTTTTCTGCAGCCGTTCTTAATAAGGAAGATGAATCGAGATGCAAGACGTGAATCTTACACTACCATCTGAAAGTAGCAAACTTTGGGTAAAAACCTGCCTATTTTTGGTAAGAAATTCCGTGGTTAATGGCTTGCCACTAGGAGTAACTAATCCTCAGTCTTAGGACTTCTGTCTGGCAGCCGTTTCCACTTGACTACCATGTCATAGTGAATAGGGGTGCATAAAATAGCTAAGCACTTAAAGTGAATAAAATGTTAATAAGGAGCCAGTATAGAGTAGGCAGTGCTAGTGGGATGTGTTCTCCTTCATTTACATTGTCATGGTGTATTGAACCAACTCCTACATCATTGTGGGCTTCTGTCCTAGACACTTCATCATAGAAGTCACACCTGGAGTTGAAGAAGGTATTATCACCATATTGAGGCTAGCATCTAAAAGGAACCTTCAAAAAAGTTTTAAATGTATCCATCAAAAGGTGTCTAGTAAAACAATATGTCAGTTCAGCTATAATTTCAGGTTGACCCTTGTCTGTCTGGTTTTATCAATTATAAAAAGGTACCATAATATCTTCATTATGTGGTCTGGTAAAATCCTCATTTCCTCTAGTATTTCCTCTTCAGACACTAGAAAATGTTTGTCTTTCAGACATCTGTCCTACATTTGCCATTGTAAATAACAAGACAAAGAAACCATTTCATTTCTTCAGCAATGTCAAGCTCTTTAGTGTTTTAAATTATTCCTGCCATCTGTTAGAGACCCCTGCTGTCTCCTTCTCAGACTTCTTTCTTATTCTGTATGTGCTGGAAATTCTTCTTTATATAACTTAACCTCTTATGTAATTTCATTTCCTTTTAGTCCCTCTCTCTGCCTCCCCCTCATTTTACAATGTCAAATTTATTCTGTAATTCTTGCAATCCTCTTGTTTTGTATCTTATTTTCAGTTATATTTTGCATCTTCTTGTTCATACACTTTTACCAGTCATAAGGACTGCTGCTTCTAAATTTTCTCCCAAAACCTTCTATTTATATCACATGCTTTTTATTATTCTATTCAATTCAGGTTTCACTGAACACTTGCTGCAGATAAAATGACATAATTATGATTAAAATTATAACTTAGAAACTCCCTACCTACATAAATTATTCAAAAACAAATCACTTACCTAATTTACAATGTACTCTTTCTTGTTTGTTTACTCCCTTTTATTCTTATCTTGGAACATAACCTAGAAAATTCCACTTTTGTTGATGGTCAGAAACAAAAACAAAAATGTTTTTGGCAAGTCTGGGACACTTAACAAGGGAGTTCTCGATTCCCATGTGCATATTAATTAGCTTAGGGTAGGTTAATTGGTCCTGCCACTTGGTTGTACTAATTAGTGTTCCTAAAGTACAACATAGATTTCCTAAGCCACATCAACCAGAAGCAGAACCATGCTTACCATAAAGATATAGCTTTAGGGATATAAAAAGTGAAACTGGTGACCCATTGTCTTGTGCACTGGTATCACAGATGCAAACCCCCATTCACCGCCCCCCACAAAAGCCCAAAAGAGCATCATTCACCTATGACAGAGGTCCACAAAAAAGCCAGTAGTTATGTTTATATTATAACCAATTTGCTGAACTGTTTCATCCCTGCCAAAATTCTATCCACGTATAAACACTGACGTGTTTCCTACTGTGCCTTCAGAAGCAACAACCCTATTGAAATCCCTTATAACCCTGATACCAATCAAACTGCTGGCCAACAGATGCCTAGGAGTCAGGGCATATGTCACACATGTATGGTCTTCAATTAACTAAAGCATCTGTAAGGGGTGTTCTGACTCACAGTTCAATTTCACAAGTGTAAATGCTTCACAGATTTCATACACTATGGAAGAACTTTCATTCAAGATGAAGTTACATTTATACAACCTTATACTAGAAAAAACTATTTCCTCCTTACACTTTTAGGTTTTATACAGCAGAAACAGACTCCTCATAAACAATGCAAATGATGGCTCTCATGCTTCTATACAGCTAAGTTAGGTATCCAAATACCAGAACAAGTAAAAAAAATATAGTTATATATAAGTTTGAATAGGGACCTTCAAATATTTTCCTATTATGGACCACATCCTAATAAGCCATCAGACAGATTTCATTTTTTCCCTATTTGTTATTCTGCAGACCATATTTTCTCCCCTTTCTAAATGCATAACATCCCTGCAGTATCTACAGCAGTTGCTAAGATGGAAAAGTAACACTGAAAAAGTACTGAATGTACATTCAGCTTCTTTTAAGTATGATTTAGCAATAGATACAAGGATTTACTTACAGCAGCCTAATGCTTTTCACAGCTAAAGCTACGTACTTAGGGATAACAGGACTGTCACAGTATACATTTTGCAGACATACTTTAGTAATCTACCAAATAACCCCGATGATTTGTAGGATTCAGTGATGCAAAACAGGTAATAGACTTTCCTTTGGTGTGCAACTGGGAAAAGGCCCTACTACACCACAAAAGCATTACAGAGTTATAATAGTTAATGCTCTCCAAGAATGTTAGCACTAAAACCTTTGTCTTCAGGTCTTAAATCAATCTGTAACTATTAGGGTTTAGGTTGAAAATTCATGAGGAACAGACTGCCCCTGCACCTACTCTGTTTTGTTGTTTGTTTTTTTTAACATTCCTCTAATCTAGGGCCTGCTGTTCTCAGACAGGATAACTGTTTAAATGGATCCCAGGTCAGATTTGTTAAACTGATGCTGTGTCCTATCAGGAATTGATGACTGAAAATTCCTTTGCAAGGTGGGTTGTATTACTTGGCCAATAGTTTTCCAGAAATTATGCAAGTTTTGGTTAGCAATTTTTTTTCAAATTCACACTGATTTCAGTAAAATGTTTGGTTAAAAGAATAAAAAGAATCCAAAACCACTACTTTGATGCTATTAAAACAAAAACCTAATTCTTTGTACTTCAAAAGATCTGAAATTTAATGTTAAAGTGTAATATTTTTAAAAACTCAGATACTTCCTTTGACCTAAAACATTTTTTCAACTTTTTGTTTTATCAAAAAATATTTTTTTTAAAAATCTGACCAAAGTCATGTTTTTCCAGTTTGAGTGTCAGCAAACCAAAAACAATAAATAAATAACCTCTTGTTAGCAGAGCTGTAATCCAAATATGAAACTTTCATACTGTCCAGACATAAATCCCAGTAAGATAAAGAGTGGGACCTCAGCTCTCACTAATGATTAAGACATGAATTGAAAGAGAAATTTTTGGATCAGCCTTCTACAGGACTGCAAATATTATAGCATGTATATCAAAGGCAGGCAATTATTTCAGCTAGAGGGCCACTTAACATGTTTTGGCCAGTTGTCAAGGGTGGCAAGGGTAACTTGATAGGTGCCCTGCCCCTGGGTTGCCATCTTGGAACCAGAAGTCCTGTCCCTAACCCATGACCTTTGCCACCAAAAGACCTTCCCCTTGCCCCTAAAAGTACTTGTTTTGACAAAGGGGTTTGCCATCTTGAAACCAGAAAAAATATATATTCTAAAAATCAAACATCTATTACAACATATATTATTTTGATTTAAAAAATATTTGTCCTGATTTATAAGTGTTTGCATAGTGTGCATAGAGGTGATTGCATAATAACATAAAATTAAGTCTTAATTTTATATGTGAGGAGGTATGGAGGTTGTGGGGATACCGGTGGGTGGGTACAGGGTTTGTGAATGTGTGTGTGTGTAGGGGTGTAGGTGGCTCTGTGGCATGTAGATGGGTATATGGTTTGTGGGAGAGTGAGGGATGGGAGCTGGGTGGCTGTAGCATGTGTGGAGGGGAGGGTGGCTGGGGTGTGGGTGCATGTGTATGGTGGAGTGTGAGAACTCCCCCTACTAACATTCTCCCCCCTCACACTCGCCTCCCTCTTTGCTAGTGTGCCACATTTTCCGTTTTTATTTTCAACAACAACAAAAATCAGGAATTTTTCATGGTCTATTTTCCAAACAGAAAAACTGAGTTGAAAAAAGGATAAAAGGAAAAGAGGAGGGGGGGGTCGGTTTAAATTGGGGGAAATAATAATAGGTTCCCCTGGGGTGAGGGAGGGAGGCAGGAAGAGGCTGGCTGAGGGCCACTCCCGGGAGCTGCAGCAGGGAGCGCGGTGTAGGGAGCTGTCGCTGGGGGGGCACAGCAAGTGGTGCTAGGCGCACCCGGGGGGCTGCGCCGGGCTACTCCCGGGGGTTGTGTGCCCCCAGATCTCTGCGCGGGATGAGAGAAGGCTGCCGCTGCAGGCTGAGGCCAGTGGCGGCACCGGGCTCTTCCCAGGTCTCGGGGCGGGCGGCAGCCTGGTCTCGTCTCGCACGCAGATCCAGGCGCACACGCCCCCGGGAAGAGCCTAACACAGCCCGCAGCCCCCTAGGGTGCACGTAGCAGCAGGAGCCATACCACCCGCCACACGCCCACTGACTTACGGTTCTCTCCACACCTGGCATCGGCCGCTCCCAGGGCCATTGCAGCAGGGGCTGGGCAAGCGGGAACAAGAGGAGCCCTGGGGGGTGCGGGGCGTGGTGCAGCTTGTCCCCGCTCGCCCCAGCCCCTGCTGCACTGGCCCCGGGAGGGGCGGACACGAGCTGCCTGCGGCTGCTGGGCTTCTCCGTGCCCCGACCCCACCGAGGCGCCGCTTGTCCCTACTCACCCCAGTGCCTGGGCTGTGCCATGCCGGAGTGTAGGCAGCTGGCACTGGCTGCTTCCGGGACCGCTGCAGCAGGGGCTGGGGCGAGCGGGAACAAGAGGAGCCCCGGGGGGCGCGGGGCGCAGTGCAGTTTGTCCCCGGCCACCTCAGCCCCGTGGGCCCGTGCAGAGTGGCCAGGTGCAGTGCCCGCCGCAGGGAGCAGGGCCGGGCTGGCCTGCCTGCCCCCCACTGAGGCTCCCAGCTCCCGGGGCAGGGCCGCAGCCAGAGCTGCAGTGGAGCAGCTGAGACGCACCTGCCCGGGAGAGATTCCCGCAACTCTCCCACCCCGCCCAGGGCAGAGCCGGGCACTCCGTACTCCCAGGGAGCGGCTCCAGCCCCCATGTGGCCACCACCCCCCTCTCTGTGTGCAGCTGCTGCCACACCTCCCCCCGCCCCAGCATCCAACAGGAAACCTGTGCTCAGGTACTGGCACTTTTAGCCTACCTGCATGCCCCAGTCATTTCCCACTGAAAAACAGGTGTAAGTCAGTAAAAAACAAATAACATCAATTAAAAAAAAAACAATTCATTTATTGGTGGAAATCTGTAAAAACTGAAAACATGGAATGCTACTCATTGTGCACACCCCTTGCCACTGGCAGCAGCAAACAGTAAGGCCTTGAGCCACTCATGGCCTACATCAGGTGGAGATTCCCAGTGGCCAGGCTGCTGGCAGAGGGAGGGGTGAAGGCAGCCCAGCTCCAGAGCTGGCTGCCTGAGCTCCACACTCTTGTCACTCTACTCTGGGCCTTCATCAGCACTGGCACAGACTCCACGATCCTGCTTCCCCCCACCTGCCACTCGTGCCCTGCTGTTTCCTTACCTTCCTACCTGCCTCTCCCCTCCTCACCCTCCCCCCCACCACTCCAGCAGCTCACAGTTCCCAGTTGCATGGCCAGGAGTGCAGAATGCAGCAGGAGCCAGCCTGGCCTCCACAGTTCCCAGCTGGCTACGCTGTGCCATGCAGTCTTAGCAATGCACCAGGGAACTGCAGGGTGCCAGCCAGACTGGGCCGGCTCTAGCACTGTGCACTTCCTGGCTGCATGGCTGGGACCGCAGGATGCAACAGGAACTAGCCCAGCCCAGCCCCCACAGTTCCCAGCTGGCTCCATGCTATACCATGTGGTCCTGGCCATACAGCCAGTCCAGCCTGGCTAGCACCACGTGGTTCTTGGCTGCATGTCTAGGACCGCACAGCCCAACAGAAGCCAGATGGGAAGAGTGGGGGCCAGGCTGGGCTGGGCTAGCTTCTGCTGCTAAGGTTCACAGAACAGCTATGTGCAGAAGGCAAAACCGAAAATGCCTCCAATTTGGGTTTTCTGGGGGCGAGGAAGGGGGAAAATATAGCCTTAAATCCTAACTTTCCTCAAGCCAGTCCTGAAATCAGTTGTTTTGAGCTGTAATTTGTTCCACATTCTGTTTGGTTTCGTCACATCTTCATTGTAGGTTGGTGTAGTAAGAAATGTATGGGGCCACATTTCTAAGAAACTACTGTAGGACACGGAATGAAATGGATGATAGGGCTAGACTTCTTATTGAAGGTATTCTGAAAGCTTTGTAACAAAAACCAAAACAAACAAAATGACAAGCCAAATGATGATTTCCAAAAGGTACACATACTCAAATGCAAGCTTAACAAATACGTTCCCAATAAATTAAATATAATCCAGCCCTCATTTTAAATTGCTTAATTTAATTATATATGCCTTAATAATTCCCTATTCAAAGACCAATATTTTGTTTAAAAAGATTCACAGGAGAGGCTTATGGTGTGCTGCAAACACCAAATATTCTGTATCTAAGCAAAGGGTGGCAAGTCACAGGTAACTGTGCTTGCTCATCCTTCAGAAGTAGCCAAGACTACTTTTGCAATTTTGTCCTGTAGAAGATTACGACCTTTCTTTCCATTGCCACCTCACCACCATAATTCATGTCCATCTTACCTCCAGAGAAGACTAATGTAATGAGCTTTACTTGAGAGTGCACGTTAAGTCTATACAGAAACTCAACAGAATTCTGTAGCCCACATTATAAGCAGAGCATTTCAAGCACATTCAATCTGTGCTTTGTAATCTGAAATTTCCCACTTCGGTGTGCCCAGGTGGAGTTTAAGATCCTGAGACTGACCTATAAAGCCCTAAATATCTTGAGCTTCTGACTGACCTGTCTTACAAGTCACTGCTTTCCCTTTGGCTATTTGCCACTACTGAGTTCTGCAGAGGCACTTGAGATGGACCCCCACTGATATAAATTAAAAGAACTTTTCCTTTGCAACGCTCTCTCTCTCGGAGAGAGATCATACAATATCATACAATATCATAGCTTGTCTGATAGCACCAGTTACAAGATATGTATTGCATAATGTGTAATATGACTTACTGAGCACATCTCCATGAGACATTTCTTGTAGAGTTACCTAATTAGCTTGACACCAAAGTCTCAGCATCTACATGTGTGGCCCTATTAGGCCACAGTAAACTAACAAATGCCTCTGTAGGTTAGTGCTTGTACAAACAGGTACTATCCTATGTTGGCATTATTTAGAGTACAACCATGCCCATGTAGATGCTGCCAGGGCTGGCTGGGGCACAAGGGTACTTCAGTGTGGGGGCTATCTGCCAGCTAGCCCCACACTGGAGTACCCTCATGACCCAACCAGCCCCTCTGCACCAGGTTTAGCCAAGTTGGAACAGCCCCAGGATGGCAGACTGACCTCCTCCCCCCCACAGGACCTCTGCCAACTGGGGCTGCTCCAACCAGTTCAAGGTGCTGCAGTCTTGGGTACACATGCAAATAGCACACCTAGGAGCAGTGAGCTTTGGTGCAAACTATGCCTGAGTTTATTGCACCATTCTAATTGCATGTGTAGATGCACTCACTGGGTTCTTTTTACTTCATGGAACTGCTGCCAAATTTCTCAAGTCATTGTGCTTTGTTGGGTTAAATTCCTAAAAGTGTTGAGTTATGGCCTAACTCTGATCTTAATGGCTAGGGACAGACATTCAAAAAGCCTGAGCCTGAATTGATTCAATCTTTGCAGGTTGGTCTAACCTGGCTAGCCTGAACCTGTTTGTTAACTCGCCAGATGTTCTGTCTGAACGGAGGAAATTCAGGCACATGCCTTCAGTGGCTCAGGCTAGAAGCCGGGGGGCACTACAGCAGCCCTCCCTTCTCTTGTACAGAACTAAGCTAAGGGGGTCATGGCCAGACCCCCACAGAACAATCTGATTAGCAAGGTCTGCATGCACAGTCCCAGGCTTTCCCCCTCTGGCTGCTCAACAGGTGTGAGCACTGCTAGCCTCCAGCCCCCTGCTAGCACTCTGAAGCATGCGGGGGGGAAGAAGGCATGCAGTGCATGCATCTGTTGAGAATATGCAGCTTTTCAATCTCTCTCTCCCTACTTCTTTAAACTGTCTGCGGCAAACTGACAAGTGACCAAGCCAGAAGGGGACTGATAAGAGTGATTATCACCTCATCAGCAAACCAACAGACTCTCCATTAGTTCAAACTCTTCTTAAACAGCTTACCAGTTGACCTGTTGATTAGCTCCAAATAGCCCTAAGTGGTCACTGTGCTGTCTGCCTATCCCAGTGAAAATGAAGAGAGACACACAAAGAGATACCTGTCAGTATTAGCTAACGTACCATGTGCCTAGGGTCCATGGGGCAGGGGGCTGTGCTGTAGGAAATGAGAGGGAGTGGGAGGGATCCCTGTTTGAGCAGAGCACAATGCCGGGGGTGAAGCCAGGCAGACCCTTTTGTGTCTGCAGTCTCTACCAGAGCTCCAGCCAGGGAGCAGAAGGGAGGGGCCAGCTTTGCTGTGGAGCAGAGAGCTCCACCCAGCCCAGAAAGCATACCAGGATGCTGGGGGTGTCTGCTTTATCTTAAACCACCAAGGGGTCTGAGACAGACATTGCATAAACCAGTTTGAGCCAAATCAGTTAGGTCTGATACTACATTCAACTAGGTTTATCTCAAACTGGTTTCAGCCATTTTCAAACTGGTTTATGTGCATTGAACATCTGTTCTGTTACAGGTTTAAACCAGTTTCTGACCACTTAAACCGGTTTGTGTCATGTTTATCCCTAGCCTGTGAGCCTACAGTAAAACTGTTACTGACTTTACTAAGAGCAATCTGGCCAATGCTGAACACTAAAATCCTGCCCTTAATTATCAGACATATTTACAGCATTGAGGGAAGGAAACACAACATATTTACTAAGGAGTATATTAACCATATGGAGAAAGAAATAATACACAGCCTTCCTACAGAGTAACACTCTCTTTTCCCGGGTAAAGTTATCCAGGGAAAAACTGTAATAACTCACCGCAGGATGACTTACTACAGAGTATGTTCATTATCTTAAGCAATTTCATTCCATGGGAGCAGCTTGCTGAAATAGCTTCCCATCCTCTAGTGGTAAGGCCCTGTACTATTGCCCACTGTCAACAGCTAGCTTGGAAAAGCTAGTCATGTGTGCGCTACTACACAACAAATTTACTGCAGAATAAAATCTGGGATAAGTAACTCCATAGTAGTTACAGTTGGTGTCCCCACACTTGGAGAGGTAGCATTTTAATTTTATACATATCAGTAAAACATAATAAAAGTTAAAATGAATATCCCATATTTGGGGGGCTGGAAAAATCATTTACATTCTCTTAAAATATGATTTAGCTACAAAATATCTTTCTATAAGCTAGTGTACATTTAAAAATAAAATCTCATTCTTTCAGATACATTCTGAAATCCCAGCACTGCAAGCTCTATTCTTTGCTTATATGGAGCCTCATCAAAGTCTGGGGTTCTGTTCAGGCATAGAGATTGAGTCTACACCAGTTTGCAAGATTGGGGCTTAAATGTCTTACAAATATTCTGCAGACTAGGATACACTCTGCTAATGATTCATGAATTATCCTTCAGATCCCTGAATCTTATTTGGCACTGCTGTTTTGATCCAACGGTATGGCACCTCTTATTTTTAAAAGTTCTAGTTTTTTTCCAGAATCCTTGTACTTGCTCTACTGACAAGCTTAAATATAACTGTTTGCACTACCAGATGAACAGAACAGCAAAATGATTCTCTTCTACTCCTCACATCAACAGAGCTACTAATTGAAATTTAGTGTTCCGGGTGTTCAGTTTTTACCAATTTTCACTGATAAATTCCCTGATTTTTTTATTGAAGTTATTCTGTTTTTACTGATTTACACCCATTTTTCAGTTCACTCATCTTTACCAGGTACAGTAAAATCCTTGTTAACTAGCACGAGTAAGGAATGGCTGGGGGGAGCTGGTAAGCTAAAAGTGCCAGTTACCCGAGGCAGTTTCCAGCCAGACTCGGGGGGTGGTGGCAGCGGCTGCAAATGGAGAGCGGGGTGGTGGCTGCATGAGGGCCAGGGGAGGGTAGCTGGAGCCACTGCCTGTGGGTGCAGGGCTCCTGGCTCTGACCTTGGGGAAGGCAAGAGGGGCAGCAGGAATCACTCCCAGGGCAGGCGGGTCCCAGCTGCATCCCGGCAGCTTGGGGCAGAGCCACAGCCAAAGTACTGGCAGTAGGGCCACAGCCCACTGGCGGGGCAAATGGGAGAGCCAGGCCCTGCTCCCCACAGCAGGCACTGCACCCAGCCACTTTGCAGAGGCCCACAGGGCTGAAACCACTGCCCAGAGGTGCAGGACTCCCAGCTCTAACCCCAGGCAGGGCAGGTGGTGTCAGTGGTGCTGCAGCAGTCCTGGAAGCAACCGACACCAGCTGCCTGCACCCTGACGTAGCCCAGCCCAGAGCCTGAGGTGAGTAGGGACAAGCGGAGCTTTGGGGGGTTCGAGGCACAGTGCAGCCCAGCAGTGCCCCTCCCCCCACCCCTTCCCTAGTCCCAGCTTTACTCCCTCCCTCCCCTCTGCCACAGGAACGTATTATCATTTTCCCCAATTTAAACCATTTTTTTCCTTTTCTTCCTTTTATCCCAATTTCAACCCAGTTTTTATATTTGGAAAATAAACTCTGAAAAATTCCCAGCTTTATTTTTTAAATAAAAACTGCCAATGTGGAACACTATTGAAATTCTAACTGCTGAATCTGTGTTATTGATGTGCGAGTCAAAAACAATATAGCTTGACCTACAGATCTGAAAGATATAGCAGTCAAGACACCATTTTTTCCCCCATGTAAGAAAATATATATAGTCTGGAAGTTCATAAACAGATGTCTTCTTTAGAACAGGATCAGTTGTGCCTGGATGTATCCCAGCACAGATGATTGACTTCAGTGACATCGACAGATATTGTGGGTGTGGCTGTCCCAGAAGGCTGGGCTTCTGCTCCTCCCAGGGCTTCAGGGGCCTGATCCTGTGCAACAATGGTCCTCAGTGCTGTGCCCCAACTAAGGGCAACCAAAAATGTCTCTGCAACCAAAAAACGCTGACATATCAAGCTGCTGAACCCCGATTTGGAATTTGAGGCACAAGTCAGGGTGAGGCAGTACAATATGTGCCCCAGAGAAGTGGCCTGTCAGGGAATTCCCTAGATGTGCCTCTGCAAATAGGGAAACTCAGCATTTCCCCACATGCAGAGGCACATCCTGAGTTGGGGCACAGCAGCACAGTACATGCATCCTGGTAGCCCCCTGGCAGGAGAATTCCCAAAGTGCTTATCTGTGAGCACGGAGGGAAACCACCTGCTTGCAGACACATACCCCTGGAATCCCTCTGCAGAGGAATTCTGGAGCTACTCAGGTTTAATGTTCTAAAGCCCTGGGGGCTTCTTCCCCGACCATAAGCAAACAGACATTGGACACAAAAAGGGAACACAAACTATTACTAGTTATGGTTATACTCACAAATTTGGGCATTTGTGGCACAACAAAGGGATATGACATCTGTTCACTCAGCTTTTATGCTGCCATAAACATTATGTAGCCTAACAAACAAAGACAAAACATGATGAAATCTTTCCAGTCATTTCTTAGAAGACACCATATTATGAACATAATTTGCAGTTTTTAAACTCAGTATTTGTGAATGCTCTGACTTCAGCTCTTCTGCTCAAGACAGGTCTCCCTATTCCTCTCCTGTAATTCAGCTACTAAATAGAGAATGCCCCCCGCAATGTTGCCTTTTATTAAATCTTGTTACCTGTGTTAGGTATATCTCTGACAACAAGCAAATTATTCTATAAATTTAGGCTACGATTGCTTTTATTACAATTAAGGAGGAATGTATATAACATCTTCTAAATCTATTCAGACAAGAAATATTCTAATTGTCCACTCTGAGAGCAATATTTTATTATTTTATAGGTAGGTATAAGTAGTTTCTTTCCTAGGTTTCATTATAAAAAAGTCAGGCAAGCAAATTTGTGCTTGTACTAGTAAACATTCACAATAACTATTCACAATAAGTTAAGCCCTATAAAATTAAGCCATTTTATTACCACCTCAAATTTCCTGTTGCCATAATGTTTTGAAATATAAACCATCTTGATTTCAGACTTTCTATGCAAAATGCCAATAATTCTGAGCCACCAGCTGATATATATCAATATTTTGGACTTTGTGACTGATTATAGATTTTATCTGTTTACATTAATGATGAACCTCTGTCCATATACTAGTTAACTGTACTTGCTGTAATCCAGAGTGGATCATGCCAGGAAATGAAGCAGACCAATACCAATTGAAAATTACAATGTACACAGTTGCCAGAAACAAGCTGAGCCAGTATCACCAAATTATATATTTAGTAAACTGATATAATGAACAAAAAAAAAAATCCAGAGCAGCAGGATAACCATAATGCATATAGTACTCTAGCATGAACTGCTTGATGGAGTAGCCAGATAATTCATTTTAAATATTATTTGAGAGAGAAAAAGATTGACAGGTTTGAAAAGGAAATATGTTAATATAGTTCTCTGGCAACTAACTTGGGGAACCTCTGATGTTTGTCCATCCCTCTCCTAAACGGTCATAGGCCAAAGCTGGCATGATTTCACATGCAATCTCTTGTTCACTGTCAAAAATCAGATTATGAACTGACCATCTGTTTAAACTACAAGCCCCAAAATATAAAATGGTATACCAGATGCCCCAGTGCAAATGGAAAGACACTAGCCCAAGACTGAAAAAGACTTTTGTTCTTTAGATGAAAATTAAAGGTGCTACATCTATAACTCTAGAAGCACACAGATGTCATATAAAGACCGAGGAAATAGGTACAAAGCTAGGTTTCTTCTAATCTGGGAGACTTCTACTCCAAAGAAAAGCAGACTGCCAAAAAGAAAAGGGTTGTAGACACATGAGCAGGTGAAAACGTTAGGGGGGGTGAGTACAGTTATGTATTCAGAATAATACATACAGAATCCAATATATATATATATATATATATATATATATATATATATATATATGAAGTCTGTTAAATGTATTATATAGATCGTTCCACTAGGGTGTATTAGGTAGATGACATTCTACAAATGAAATAACCACAGTAAGAGGTCATGAGTTAGAATAAAAAAAATATAACTGAATTAAAGTCACAAGATTAAGTAAAAGGGAATATATAAAAAGATTGACAAACTTATTTAAAAAATTTTAACTGACATATTGATTTTTTTGGCATGTTTCCAAGGGTTTTTTTGAGGAGGAAAAGTACCAGGTATTAAAAGGTTAGTAGGTGCCTCCCTTTTAAATGCAAACTGAAATGAGGAGAAATGTTGTATTCTAGCAAGTTTCAAGGATACAGGTTTTAGCCATGTTGGTCTACAAGCAAAAATATTCATTTTAAAAAACAAAAAATATTCACAATTCCGGCCCGTGTGTTATAATTTTATTACATAAAATAAAATTTTCAAAAAAAAAAAAAAAAAAAAAAAAAAAAAAAAAAAAGTGTCTTTATTTGCAAGCTTTTGGGCTCATGTGCCCCTCCTCAGGCCAAGGAGAATGCACAGATTGTAATATTTCTGCCAGGTTCCAGAAATGGAACTTCATATTGCACAGAAGAATAAAAGTTGTTACAGTTTCCCCTGGCTAGAAAAGTTCATTTATGCAAATTAGGCTCAACTCTATTCCATCAACCTCTCCCCTGTGCAATAGAAAACATCTTACCAGGAAGGAAGAAAAAATTCTACATCCTGCTTGCCATCAGACAACTTAGAGGAAAACACACTGCTTGAACTTTTACCTCCAAGTTGTCCACGCCAAGGAAATACAGGTTGGATGAATGGCTAAGGTGGATAGAAAATTGGCCAGATCATCAGGCTCAAAGGGTAGTAATCAATGGCATGATGTCCACTTGGCAGCAGGTATCAACTGGAGTGCCCCGGGGTCAGTCCTGGGTCCAGTTTTGGTCGATATCTTCATCAACAACGTGGAAGATGGGATGAAGCGCACCCTCAGCAAGTTTGCAGACGACACCAAGCAGAAGAAAATAGTAGATATACTGAAGGGTAGGGCTAAAAGTCAGAGACCTCAATAAATTGAAGGATTGGACTAAAATAAACTTCATGAGGCTCAGTAAGGACAAATGCAAAGTCCTGTACTTAGGACAGAACAAATCCTATGCACTGGTAAAGGCTGGGGACTGACTGGCCAGGCAGCAGCTCTACAGAAAAGGACTTGGGGGTTACAGTAGATAGTAAACTAAAGACAAGGCAACAGTATGCCCTTGTTGCCAAAAAGGTTACCAGCATACTGAACTGCATAATTAGAAGCACTGCTAGCAGATCCAGGGAAGTGATTCTTTCCCTCTATTCAGTATTGGTGAATCTTCTGCAGTAATATGCCCAGTTTTGGGCCCCTCACTAAAAAAAGGATGTGGACACAAATTGGAGAGAGTCCAGCAAAGGGCAACAAAAATGCTTAGATGGCTGGAGAACGTGACTTATGAGGAGATGATGACAGAACCATGCTTATTTAGTCTGGAGGGCTAGGGACAGAAGTTAAACCAGTTTAGGTGTAAGTGATCAGAAACTAGTTTAAACCTGGAACAAAACAGAAGCTCAGTCCACATAAACCAGTTTCAAAATGGCTGAAACGATTTAAGATAACCTGACTGAATGCAGTATCAGACTTAAGTGACTTACTTCAAACCGGTTTAGGAAAATTCTGTCCCAGCCCCCTTCCTGGTTTAAGTTAAATCACAGTATCCCAGCATACTTTCCAGCCCTGGGCTTAGCTGTCTGCCCCAAGAACAGAGCTGGCCTTGCCCCACCCCTCTGCTACCTAGCGGGAGAGGTGAGGGCTGGCTGACAGGGGGCAGGGCAAACCCAGCTGGGGATGCAGCCCAGTCTGCAGAGAGGGGGGATTGCCCTCTCCAGACAAACCCCAGATGGGGTCTGGGAGGGGAGTTAAACACCTTTTCCCCTACTCAAACCTACTGCTGGCTGCAACTGTGGATTATAAACCCCAGAGGCACCTGGGAACAATCCTGCAGAGTCCTGGTACTGTGATTCTGGACTGCAAATCCCAGAAACCTCAGAGGCAGCAGGAAGAGGAAATGAACATACAGCTAGAGAGCCTTGCTCTGGCATTTGGCCTGAGCCACTGCAGGTTTGTGGCTGCATTGCCCAAGTCAAAGGTAAATGCCTACTGACTTCTGTTTCAATTTAATCTGGGTAGTTTAGACTAACCGGCAAAGCCTGAATCAATCAGGCCTCTTAACTGTCTGTACTTAGCCCTGAAGACAAGACTGAGGGGGGATTTAACCAGCTACCTGAAGGGTGGTTCCAAAAAGGATGAAGCAAGTGTTCTCAGAGATGGCAGATGACAGAACAAGCTGCAGCAAGGGAAGTCTAAGTTAGATATTAGGAAAAACTCTCATGAGGAGAACAATAAAGCACTAGAACAGGCTACCCAGAGAGGTTGTAAAATCTCTACTCTTGGAGATTGTTTAAACCTTGCTAGACAAAGCTTGGGCTGGGATAAAAGAGTTCTGCTTTAAGCAGGGAGTTAGATTAGATGACCTCCTGAGTTCCCTTCTAACCTTAACTTTGTATGATTCTATTATTTGAAGTATGTAATGAATAATTAGATGTTTCGGAACCAATCAGACTATATCTCTGGTTAATACATTAATTTTTTCCCTAAATTATGCCTACATTCTCATATTAAAAGATAATATTGGAATAGGCAAACTGATCAAAGGCAGGATTTCCTGCTTCTGAATTCAGAAGAAATTCACCACGTTTCAACTTGTAAATCATAATTTCTGCCATCTGAACTGCAATTTAATTCCAGACTACTAGCAAACATAAAAAACTGTGAATGTTCTAAAAATTATATTAATGCATGTACTAAAGACAACCATGTTGATGAAAATTTTCACTTCATTTCTACTATAACATGGGGAATGTTGGTTAAACTAAGCTTAATAGATAAATGCTAACCTCTGGAAGGAGAAAAATATACTCAGAAAAAAGTATAATGCACCACCAATACAAACAAGATAATGATTTTACTACTCTATAAAAGTAGCAAGCCCTAGACTAGGACTCTCAAAACCTGAATTCCATTCCTTTCTCTGCCACATTTACATTTAGATCACCAAACTTAAGGCAATCTGCTTGCACACCCAGCCACTTATTCACACGGCTTAACAACCTAAAAATGGCACATACAATCTAAAGTTAGTTCTCGTCAAATGAGAACCAACTTTAGATCGGCATGGACAACTTGGCCTACCAAATGTTTGTGTGAGTTCTCTGCACAGCACTGAAGCTAGGAAATCCAGCCACTCTCCACAGCCCTAGGGCTGCGCTGTTTTTACCCCCCGCCCAACCATGCTATTTTTAGCACCCCCAAATAAGTGGTTATTTGGGGGTAGTAAACCACCAACCACCCCTGGAACCACCAACTCTTCTACCCACTCCACCACTGGCTTTACTGGTTACCAGCTATTCTGGAGTAGGTTTCTTTTAATATTTCTAGTTGGTGCTGTTCTGTTTTGCACAAAGGAAAAGATATTCATTGAGAACTATAGAAAGACCGAATCAATAGCATAAGTAGTTAGATCACTCACCTGGTATGTGGGGACACAGATTCAAGCCCCTGGTCTGAACCGGGTAAAGGTTTCTTCCACCCCTCATCATCAAGCTAGTGTCAGTTTGAGTCACTCTCTCCATCTAGATAGAATTTCTATCTTGGAAAGAGGAAACCTTTCCTGATTAAAGTCCCATCAAACTGTAAAATGTTTTGTTTTTGACAAATTAGCATTTTTAATGAAAAAATAAATTGCCAAAAATTTCTCAGCCAGTCTTTACACTGACTTCCTTTGTCAAATGCTTTGAAAACAAGAACAGCGCTATTTGAGAGCCAGAGCTTCTTCCATGTTGTTCTCCTGTGCCACTAAGGAATCTGGGTCAGCCTAAATTTTTCCTTAATGATTCTATTAACACAAAACCCACAGAAATAAGAGCTAGAAAGGAAGATGCTAGGTCTTGGAGATAGGAATTAGATATAGTCCAGTGAAATTTAGATGGAGTAGGAGTATTCAGCTGTGAGCTAAATATGGGGCTGTACAGTCAGTAAAGTCTTTTTGACAAGGGAAAGTGTTTTTGCTATTTAACAGGCAGCAAGATAAAGAGAAAAGAAAACAGAACATTCTCAAGCATTTTTTTAAATCTAATTCTTTGACTCTGTGTCTTTCTTTTTCAGACATTTTTCTCCCATGCAACCACTTACAGTCTCTTTCCCCTAAGCATCTTTGCATCAGATGGAATTAAAATCATGTTCACCTGGGTCCCATCAACCTCTGCAGCCCTACATAGATTCCCTGCTCATGCCTGGAGAACCTGTAGGCACAACTACTACTAGTAGTAGGCTGTTTCCCCAGATAACTGTCCCAGGGCCTTGTCATGGAGATTCAGAAATTCCTGAAATCCCTGGAGTCAGTGTGGTAGAGGTGATATTTTTTATTAGACCAACTACGCATTTGCAAAAAAAGTGGGGGAGAAAGTTTTTATTTGCAGGGTTTGGGCATAGGAGAATGCAAAGGTTGTAAAATTTCTCTCAGGCAGAAATGAAAATTTGTATTTCACAGGAGAGCTGAAGTGTGGAGTAAGATCTCCTCGCTGGAAAAGTTCATTTTTCATTTTATGTAAATTAGGCTTGATAAAAGTTGAAATCCCTGGAGGCAAGAATGGTGGCCTCGAAGAGAGTTGGAGATGCATCCTGCAAATATGGATTTTTTACCAAATGCTATAGAGGTCCATAGCACGTCCCACTTCCTTCCCTGCTTCACATGTTATGCCAGCAGTCAGCAGGGTTTTGGAGCAGCAAGCCACATCAACCTGGCTCAGGTCCCAGGCAGGCCAATTGTCAGGCTCTCTGGATAGTCAGACACAGCCAGGTCAAGTTCTTGAGCTTCCACACCTGACCTTAATCCCTGGCTAACGCAATGGCCCCAGTTCTCTGCAACTGGATTGCCTGCTGCGAGCACCACACAAGCCCTTTTAAGTCCACCTATAGCCTCATGCAGCAGGTATACCTTGACAACAGCTACCATCTACTGCAGCAAGCCTCATGTTCACTGTGGTCTCTGGTTCTCCTGGCTCCTGACTCAGTTTTGGGTTTCCTGACCTCGCTCTTGGATCTCCTCTGGAACTTGGTACCAGCTCTCTGATCACTCTGGCTACTGACTTGTTCTTGGCTTTCCCGGACCCTGTTCTTATATCTCCCCTGTAATTCATTATCTGGCTCTCTAATTCTTCTGGCTTTTGACCTCAGCTTGCACCCTGTGCTACATCTCTCGGAACTCCCCTCTGCTCTTTCTTCCTTATACCAAAGCTCTTTCTTCCTTTATACCTGTCTCCCTTGTTCCCCAGTTCTGTATCTAGATTTCAGGTTTGAAATCAGAAATCTGCCTACAGCTAGCTACTAAAGCCTACAGTAAATCATGGAGACTTCAGAGATTTCCAGAGAAGCAATGCTGAAAGGGAAAGCAGTGATCAAGGTAGGGAGACTAGGTGAGCAGGAGTTGATTTTCAGAGGCCTTGTGGGAGCTAGGCAGCCAAGAACCATGCAGAACTAATGCTCAGCAGAATCCTCGGCTCGCTTGCCTGTAGTGTTCTGTGGAGTATGGGGATTCTACAGGTTGTCTAGCAACAAAGATCCCCAGTTCCTAATGCATGGCATATTTGCTTTTAATGTTAAGCTAAATGAAAAAGAAGAACTGTATAAGCTAGAATTTAAGGCTGGCAAGTTTTGCAATAGTAACTTATGGTTGGGGTAGGGGAGCAAAGGAACCTTACAAAATGTTGCATTTACCAATGATCAAGCAAACCAACAAAAACAATTGGAAAAACAGGTAATTCAGAATTATGATTTGAAGAAACTCATTTTTGTTGTGTAAAAATAAAAAAAACAAAGAAACCATGTTTACTTAATATATCCTGCCATCCCCCTGACCCCTCCCACCTCTCCATCCAGGACAAGCTACATTCATATTGCTGCTTTGACTGGTTTACCTCAGCTATTAAGAGCAGAACAAAACTCAATTAGAGGCCTCAAGAATTATTCAAAGGAATAACAGTTTATTCCTATATTCCTGAAAGTTTTGGAATGCACAGTTAAGTTGATACAAACCAGCTTCAGCTGTACTACTAGTTCTGTAGTAATGCCCTAACAAAAAACCCCCAAAAAAGCACACTTATTGTTAAAACACCCTTATCTAGCTATAAAAGGTTCATTCTATCAGGAAGTGCAAAATTAGAATGCAATATTCAGTTAGCTATATTTCTAGGAAGTCTAGGTTTCTAAACCTGATGATTAAGTATTTCAGTACACTCATAGGGAGTTTTATATAATGTGGTTTATGTTAGTTAGTGAGAATTTGCCAAGATACCATGACCCAACAAAAAAATGTTTGGACCCTACACTGCAAGGCTGAGGACAGACATTCAAAAAGCCTGAGCCTGAACTGATCAATCATTTGCAAGTTAGTCTAACCTGGCTAGGCTGAACCAGTTTGTAACTGGACAGACATTTTCTCTGGACTGAGGAAATTCAGGTGTATGCTTGCAGTGGCTCAGGCTAGAAGCTAGGGGACACGAGAGCAGCCCTCCCTTCCCTTGCACAGAACTGAGCTGGCGTGGGGTAGCCAGGCCCTCACAGGACCTCCAATTAGGGAGGTCTGCCTGCACAGTCCCAAGCTTTTCCCCACTGGTTGCTCAAGGGGTGAGAGTGTTGTCAGACCCTAACAGCCCCCTGCTAGCACTCTGGGGCAAGGGAGGTGGGGCACAGTGCATGCATCTGTTGATGATATGGAGTTTTTCAATCTCCATCTCCCTACTACTTTATACTGGCTGCAGCAAACCAACAGGCAAGTAAGCCAGCACGAGGCTGGTAACAGTGATTATCATCTCATCAGCAAAAGAATAGGCTCTCTCCATTACTCCAAACTATTAAAAAGCTTACCCGATGACCTGTTGATTAGCTCCAGATAGCTCTAAGCAGTCACTGTGCTGTGTCTCTCTCCAATTTCACTGGGACAGGAAGACACACTCGGACACCTCTCAGCATTAGCTAGCATACCACATACCAGGGGCTGTGAGGCTGGAGGAGATGGGAGAGAGGGGGACTCTCTGCTTAAGCAGTGAGTGGGGAGGGGGGGCATGGGGAAGCCAGGCAGACCCTGCTGTGTCTGCAAGTCTCTGCCAAGCTCCAGCCAGGGAGCAGAGGGGAGGGGCCAGCTCTGCTGTGAAGTAGAGAGCCCTGCCCAGCCCAGACAGCATGCTGAGGGTATCTGGTTTATTTTAAACCAGCAAGGGGTCTGGGATAGGTATTGCATAAACTGGTTTGAGCCATTCAACTAGGTTTCTCTCAAAACAGTTTCATCCATTTTCAAACTGGTTTATGTGCACTGACCATCTGTTCTCTCACAGGTTTAAACCAGTTTCTGATCACTTAAACTGGTTTGTGTGTAACGTCTGTCCCTAGCCAATGGTCAAAAGTGAGGAAGTGCATGTCAAACACTAAGCATCTGATCTTACTCAACATTAAGTTGCCAGCTCTAACTTTTTCAGTTTTAGCAGATAAACTTCAACAATAGCACATAGAGGACATATTAATTAATATTATTATTATATTATATTATTATTATATTTATATTATTATTTCCAAATCTGTAATGGGCCATTACATTTCTGTACTTTTCCTCCATACAGTGATGGTGATCCACAATAGCAAAAGCAGCAAATAAATGACCAGTCGGGTACAAGTGTTTGTATACAATTACATTGTAAATTCAGGGAATAGAAGGCTAGTTTCAGGAAAAGAAGTAAGCAGGCCCACAGTCAGAGAGTTAAATAATCTGTGAAAATACCACAGTGCATAGGACAGAAACAAATCTGTCTCATTGTCTCTCCAGAGGAATTTAGACCTGAAAAATATTTTCAAATAGAAAACAAGAATTATTTGTGACCTTAGGTAATTTACAGGTAAAGTTCTTTAAAAAATTCCGAAAGTGGTTTATTACTCATCTTCCATGGACAGATAACAGAAGTACCTTTTGCAGAATATTTCCTGGTTTTGTTTCCTCCAAGAAGAACAAAAAGGATGAAAACAAGTTTTTCATTGTGGCTCTAGAGTACAGGACAAAGGGTAACAGTCTCAAACTGCAGCAGAGAAAGTTTAGGCTGGAGATTAAATGGAAGACCTTTCTGACTGTGAGGGTAATTAAGTACTGGAACAGGCTACCTAGAGAACACATAGACTCTCCATCCCTGGATAATTTCATGAGTAGTTTACACGGACACTTGGCTGGGACGGTTTTAGAGACCTGGCACTGACCTTTTACAATATCAACCTGAGCACAAAGACAGAGTCCCTTTGGTTGTCACCGACAGCCCCTGGCTTGAACATCTTAAACATATCATTAATGACTTCCAACCCTTCCTAGAAACAGATAACCATCTCATATTATTCATGGGGGACAAGTCTGTTCTGGCTCACAAGCAGCTCCTCAATCTCAAATGGCATCTCTCAAGCAACAGGCCCTAACTCCTAGTCTCACTAAGGCAATGGACCCAGATGCTGTCTGTGCCCTAAAAATCAATACAGACCACATCATCACTGGACTGAATAACACTGGCTATAGCATCTGAGGTTCATTCACTTGCCACTCCACCAATTTACGCCCTCATCTGCTTACAATGTCCCTCTACTGCCTACTGGACAGATTGGCCAATCACTACAAAATGAACAAACACTTTACATCAGCTGCAGAAAGACATGCAAACGTGTGGGGCAGAACTCTTCAACCTCCCTGGACACTCTGTCACTGACCTAAAGGTGGCTGTTCTCAAAGAGCAAACCTTTAAAACCTGATTTAAGCAGGAAATTGTGGAACAAGAAATCATCCACAGACTAGATTGTTAAGTATGGTTTAAACAAGAATTATAGAGTCTTATCCCATGAACTGGATTAGCTTTTGTGACTCCTTTGTTCCTATGAGTTTACCACTTGTTTGTTTCTTCCAGTACTACCCCATCTCCCCACTTTTCTCTCCCTCTTTTCTCTCTCCTTCCCTTCTCTTTTGTATTCCGATTTCTCTCTCCTTCTTATAATCTGCTTTCTGCAAATCCTTTCACAGCATCTGATGAAGTAGCTTTTGCTCACGGAAGCTTAGTCTCTATATATATTTATTTGGTTACTCTATAGCAGGGGTTGTCAACCAGGGGTACTTGGGAGGGCCCTAGGTACACACAGGTGAGTGGGGAGGAAGCGCTGGTACCCATCACGCCACATTGCTACCTCCCAGAAGCCATACTGGGGCAGGAGGAGAGCAGCAACAATGCTTTGCAGGCTACACGGGCATTGCCTGGCTGGCTGGATGTGGTGGGGACAGTAAGAAGCTATCTACCACTCTGTGCTGCCACCACTCTGTGCGAGGCCACTGCCACCCCCAACTCCATGTCCAGCCCCCACCGCCACCACCCCCTCTCCACATCTGACTGCATGCCACACTCCCCCCCACCAAACTCCACATCCCTCTGCCAGGGATACATTTATTGAAAAACCCTGGTCTATAAGATGAAATATCTACACTGACTTGGGGAGAGAGCCCCCACATCCTTCCAACCCCCACCCAAGGATCTGCTAGCTCCCTAATCTGTTCACCCCTCCCCCCACCCCGACTTACTTCAATCAGGCTCCCAGGACCTGTGGACACTAATAAAACTGGCCCTAGGATCACTATGTGGGACTCAATTAGATTAGATATCCTTAAGAACTACGTCACAGTCAGGGTGGCTAGGATCTGGAACTGACTTCCAAGGGAAGTGGTGCTGGCTTCTACCCTGGGGAGCTTTAAGAAGTGGCTTGATGTCTACCTGGCTGGGGACATTTGAGCCCAGTTTTCCTCCTGCCCAGGCAGGGGATCAGACTCAAAGATCTACAAGGTCTCTTCCAACCCTACTTCTATGATTCATCAGCATCAGGGGGCTAAGAGAGGGGTTGGCAGAGAGGCCCCCCCAATCTCCCCAAGCCCCCACACAGACCCTGCTAGCCCTCTGATCTTCTAAAGCCCCCCCCACAGATCCTACTTCCCACTGATCTTCCCCAACTCCCCCAACCCCATTTATCCTCTGATCCCCCTGCAGATCCCATGCTCTTTCAATCCCCTCCAACCCCCTTCCTGCTAATCTTCCTCATCCCAATTTATCTTAGATTGGGTGGCCTTTTTTAACTTGATCTAACCTCCCCAAATGTCTGCACATACCCAAGATTAGAATCTGCAGTAACTCAATTTCAGCCCTGGTAAACATGCACAATTGTCACACTCTGTCAGTTGCAGTCAAAGAAAAAATTATTTAACCTTGAAAGACATTCTGGTCTTTTACTCATCAAGGCTGATTACATGTTCTGGTGAGGAACTGATTCCTTAAAACATGAAATCTACAGGATGAAATTTCAAGAATGGACTTCTATTTCACAGAACTCATGGGTTTAGAAAGCAGTCCAGTCATAATACCAAAGTGTTTTTGTTTGTTTGTTTTTGTGGTATAATTGTGGAGTAAAATTAAAGATGCTCTTACTTTTTTTCAGATCGATTTCCTGCAGTGCAGCTGAGTGAGTAGGACTTAATGTTGGTAGCACAGACATCTTGTCTGTGATCTGGGTGGAGGTGTCTGTGGACCAAAGAATTTCCTCCACTGTAACAGCAGAGTAGTTGTGTTCAGGGGCTTCAGTCAAATTATAATCATCTGTAGATCCAGAATTGAGCCCTAGGGCTTCTGTAACAGGACTCAGTGAAATTTCCTGTAGAGCCTCTCTAAATAAACTGGTATTTTTGTGCATTTTATCAACATGGGATAAGGGGCTTGTGGTCCAGTAGGACTGAGGCATGTTGAGATCCACTGTAGGGGCCACGCCTGAAATATTTTCAACCACACTTGGCAAAGGAATGTCAGATGTTGGGGTGTCACCATTCGTGGCTAGGATATCACTCCCATTTGAATACAGGCAAGTCTTTTCTAACACACCTGAAAGAAAAAAATATTGCAAAAATTATCATCACATTTGCCATGATTATTCCAAGATTCAAAGGTTTGCTGATTCATGTTAAATTACTAGTCTCCCTCGTAACTCATAATAATTATGAAAATTATGTTTTCTCTTTTTAAAGTCTCTCAGATCAAATGCAATTACAGTAAGATTTTCAAAAAAGCAAACAAAGTAAATAATAATCATCAAATTAAAACCTGAATAAGTATCCTAATAACCTACTGTCTAACAAAGCTAAATAGTCTTTGCAGACTAAAAATATTTTAGCCTTACCCACAATGAAGTCATTGAGCTCAGATTATATAGTGGGGGAGGCATGATGTGTCCTTCATTTACAACCATCATTGTAATAATTAGACTAGAAATATTTTTCCTTCCATAGCATCATTACTTGCCTTCATATTGCCAGCTGAATCTTTTAGAAGGCTACTTTGTAGTTTCATAAAAGATATATTTTTAACTCAGTAACATTGTTTTCTACGTATAGTATTATGCAATGTAAATATCAGTGCTACAAATAGATTCATGGGTTATTTGGCTTTCTTCTCTGACACTCAAGAGGATGTTTAAAAAAACAGGTTTATATTCAGTATTCAAGACAGTCAACATCACTCCTATCAATTTACAGTTTACTAACTTCCATTATATTTACCTTTGTGTGTCTAATACTAGCAAATAAGTATTAGTTCATAAATCAAAATATGTAAATTGCTTTCCAACAGAATACTAGTGTACCAAGATGATTATATGGCTCTATATACATCAAAAAATTGAACTCAGCAAATAAGAGAATCTGAAGATAATCCATAGTTGTTACAGAAGGATTTAATCATGAAAACATGTTAATTATACACAGGAAAATATTAATGTGCTGGAAATTATTAGATATATAAACTAATAACATATATAAAACTAATAATGTTATAGTAATGTTATAAATCTAATAATTTCTAACACATTACTTGTCAAATTAAATTAAAGTATATATAGTACTTTAATTTTTTGCAAGGAGTTGTTCCTTGCGGCTGTTTCTGTTTAAGAAACTATACCAATATCAATGCAAAAATAGAAAAATACACTCCGAGCATATCTATACAAGATGCTATGGCGCCATAGCAACATGCTACAGTGCCACAGCATCAGTTAGCAAAAACCGTGCATCCTCTACTACACTGCTGCAGCAACATGCTCCATTGCTATATAGCAGCCAAAAATAACTGCGTGCTGCCAGCCAAAAGGAAGTACTAAATGACAGCGCAGTAACCATGTGGCCGTATGGCCATGTGTAGATAAGCCTCCATAACCAATAATTAAATACAGTTCCTCAACACATCAAATATTTAATCAGCTGTTCTTCAGCACACCACTAGCAAGTATCAGTATTATTTATAGCCATTCCTATTGACTTTTCACCAAATGCTGGAATGTGACAGTGCTCAGCAGCATGTATTCCCCTGAAGAAGTCTTATTTCTGTACAGTTGTTTTTACCATTCAGGTATTCTACAGCTCCAAGGTTATGCTGTCTTTTCAATCACAGATCACAATCGTTCTTGCTTTTAACTTCTCTAGGTCAAGCTGTTTCGGCATCAGTGTAGAGAAGAGAACGGATAATAGCTATGTGACAGCCTGCTGGAATATGGCAGTAGTCTACCTCCAATGCCAAGTTAAAAACAGTTTTCTGATGCATGTTATTACAAAACAGAGAAGTAATGGTAAAAAAATGCCTTTCTCTTTACACACAAATGCAACAAGGTTTTTCTTGTAAAACTAATGTTTAAAGCAAAGGTTTAAAATGTAGTTTCCTTTAACTAGGTTGTGTATCACAAGAAGGGAAAAAAATCCTTTGGTTCTCATCTCAGCTCTAGTCTTCTTCCTAGAGATCTTTCTTCCTTGACTTACTGCAGCACTCAGCCCCTAAGACTACACAGGTCATCACAACTTATGAAGATTTAATTCCTACCAATGCATTATCTCTTTAAGCCTCTGAACTCAAGGCAAATACTGTGCTTCTTTTTCTGATTCTGTCATTGAATCTCCTTCACAAGCTTGCACCTTCACCTATTTTCCTCCTAACCTATCTCCCCCTTGCTACAGAGGGCAAGACATATAGCAGTGACTATAAATCACAGGAAAGCACATGTAGGTCAAACCTCAGGATGCTCAACATCACCTCAGCACTACCAAATCTCAGAAAAAAACTTCTTAACTGGAAGGACAAACAAATAAGTTGCTTAAGGAAGCTATAGCATCTCCTCCATTGGAGGTTTCACAAAGACTGGAGAGATGTCCATTTGAGATGGTTTAGAAATAGTGAATCCTGCATCAGTAAAGATGATTGGACTAAATGATCGTTTTAGTACTTTCTAACCTTATGATTCATCTTCAGGAACTTCAGCCTTCACACTGATATGCTATTTAACTCCCTTCCCATACACCTCTTCACCCTCAGTCTTGGATCAATTGTAGTATTCACCAAAATGACAATCTTTGCCAAGTATTGTTCCTTTCTAATCTCTCTGCCACCATCTTTCTTTCTTTCAGTCACTGTGTCCTCTCCACAAAACTCTCCACCTGTCCCACATACCCAATGCATCAGTGCCTCAGACTTCTCTACCTCTCTCAGCCTTCTTTTCCCTACCATTCCCTTTACTGGCCTTTCTCATTCCCTTACACACTTTGGAGTTCAACTAAATTACATGAAGTCAGACTACCCAAGCTTTTGAGTGAAGAGCTAGACAGGAGGTATTTCTTTAAAGACACAACTATAAGTGACCCAAGATTGATAGCATTAGTCTGAAAAAAATTGTGGATATCAAAAAGTTTGCTAAGAAGAAAAAAAGAAACAAAAAACCCCCCAAGAATATGGAAGACTTATTTCCTGTTTCCTTAATCTCAATTTAATTGTGTCTTTTTAATGGAACACCTGGCATTAACCAAAGAAAAATCTGAAGGGTTATTGGCAAATATCAGGGTTCAGAGGAGAAACCAATGTTTATTCATTACAGACTCTTTTACTGTTGTTGTTATTTAATATTGTTTACCACTTATAAATGTTTATTCTTCTTCTAGTGGGAAGACCCCAAGAAACATTATACCTGTATTTATGGTATGTAGGGCCATGTCCAGACAAAGTGCCTCTTGCAGCATTTCAAAGGAGTTTGAGACACTGCAAGATGCACACTGGGAATAAAAAAAACATTCCCCGCGCTAATATATTTGCAGTGCAGAATCAAAATTTGGTACCTGAAAATCTAGGTACCAAAATAAAACATGGGTGAAAAAAGCGGGGTAGGGCACTGTCAGGGGCTTTCTCGGTCCTGTCCAAAGCCGTGTGCTAGAGGGCCAGGCCAGGTCTATTCAGCATGTACAGAGTCTGGGTTACACAATGCCACATCGCCACTAGCTATGCCTGAAGCCAGGCCATAGCTGCACTGGCTGCTGCCACTGGCACCACAGAGGGTACGAGGTGGGGAGCAGGCATGCAGTGGCCCCACTTGAGCCCCTCCACAAAGCATGTGGTGGGAAGGAAAGCCCACTAGCGCACCTTTATACTGGACTAGGAGGCACAGCTCCAGGATGTTCAGGTTCTATGCAAAGGCAAGCTGGCTGCATTGTCTGAGCTGGGTAAAGCCAGCAGTGCGCATTTTCCATGAGGCTCGGGTGGCAGGGCACGGCTGCAGCACTGCCTACAACAGGCCATGGTGCATCGTCATCTGAGCCTCGTGGAAAATGTAGCCCGCTGGCCCAACCCAACCCGACCCAGTCCACACAGCTAGCGTGCCTCTGCACAGGAGCTACATGCCCCAAAGCCATGCCTCCCGGTCCTGTACAAAGGCACAGTAAGAAGCCACAATGGGCTGGGTCCTGCCACACAGCTCTTCCCCGCACACCTTGTGGGTCCGGCAGTGCTGCCACTGGAGGCAGGACCCAACCCAGCATGACACCTGGTCTCTATAAGTGGCGTGGGACCGCAAGCAACAGAACAAGTGGTCTGGGAGCTCCCCTGAAGGCAAACAGCCCCATGTCACACTGGACTATACCAAGCTGAGCCAGACCTGCCACAAGCAGCACAAGTGGCACTGGCTTGGGGACATACCATGCAGCTGGGGGCTCTGGTCACAATGGGTCCTGAGCATCTGATGGCTGCTGCTGCAGGGGTGAGTTGTAGGGAGGGGCTGGGACCCCAAGGGTGGCAGGTGGCTAGGATGGCTGGGACCCTGCAGCGGGGGACTGGGACCTGGTGGGGGGTTGGGGCCCTGTGGGGGGGAAGCTGGGGGCCCTGCGGAGGGGGTCAGTCACGTGCTCTGTGAAAAGGCTACACCCTATGGGTGGGGGACAGACCCACCCATCCTGATTAGCCCCCTCACATAGCCAGCCCAAGCCCACAGTCCCCTCACAATCCACCCACAACATGCACATCCCCAAGCCACCCCTAGATGTAACTCACCTACATACCCAGCCTCAAATCCCAACCCCCCACACAAGCCCCATACCCCCAAACATCACTCCCACAAACCCTGCACCCATCCACAAACCCCTCCAACTCCCCCACTCCAAATTGCTTTATACTTATAAATATATTAATAAAATATTACCCAAATATATCAATAAAACATTGCCCTCTCTATCGTGGTGTTTCATTTTAATAGCAGAAGAACACTATTTGTGGTATTTTAATGAGAAAATTTGGGCTACCCAGATGGTAGTGCAGGGGTACCACATCTGGGTCTGGCAGGGGCACAGCCTTGGGGCTATAGGTCCAAGTGCGGAGATGCTGTTGCAGGTGGCAGTAGGTCATAGCCAGGCAGCAGCAGGTCATAGCCAGGCAGCAGCCCCCACTGCCAGACTGCTGCAGTGGGTAGAGGGTACAGGAACCACTCCAAGTCAGGGCTCTTGCAGCAGTTCAGCTGGCACAGGGCACTAGTGTCCCCATCTTTCAACTGGATAGGCCTCAGAAGCTCCTGAGGGCAAGCAGCCCTGAGCTCCTTGTCAGGGTATATTTTTATAGTGCTGGGGCCAGCACAGGTGGCTGCAGATCTGGGAGATCTTTTGGGGCAGGGTTACTTTGCCCCAACAGGCACAACTTGTCCCACACCAAAGTGTTTATCCGGACACATGTGCTGAGGCAAAAAATCCCTGGCTCAAATTTCTGCCGCTCCTATTTGAGCTACTGCAAGTGCACGTGCCTGCATGTGTGGACGCGCCCTAAGTATCTGTTTTCCCATCAGTACATATTCATAAATTTTCTAGGATTTTGGATTTGGGACACTTTGCTGTTGTTTCATTTTTACCTGTGTGTGAAACAACTTCCAGCTCCAAGTTCTCAGCAGCAGCAGCCCCTAACAGATCCTTCTAGTCAGACCAGACAAGAAGAATGAATGTGCAGTGATTGTACAATTACAGTAATAATTTGATTGGCTTAAATCTTAGCAAATGCCACTTTTTAGCCTGCTCAAAAATTATTTGCAATTGTTTGTAAGTTTCTTTCACTGTTATTTCTCTCAGACCAAGTAAAGGCATTGCCTCTTGTTGATTATTATACTACTATGTTTCAGTTTCAGACTTAAGGAACATTCAGTTTAGTCTTAAACAAAAAGTGTAATTTTCCCCAGTGTCTCAGAACTCAAAAATAGCTGAAGGTATATTGTTTACACTCTCCTTCCTCTTTCTTCAGCTTCTGCCTGCCCTTCCTGCTCGGTCAAGAAAACCATTTTCCAAATAATAAACTAAGCCTGGAAATTGCAACCAAGATCATAGTATCATAGAATCTAGGGTCAGAAGGGACCTAAAGCAGGCCATCTAGTCTGACCCCCCGCCAATGGCAAGAACGAGTGCCAGGGTCACAAAGATGTGGAATGGATCAAGAGTTAGGAATTTAAAAGTATTAAAATGATTATTTATTTATATAACATTCAAATGCAGGGTGGGAAAATTGCTAATAGACTGAAACCTCTGTGGGGTAACAGATCTGGCCTAGATAGATAGATAGATGTTTGGACAAGGGAAAAATAAAAGTTATTCAACTGCCCTATTCTATTCTCATTCAGGCTTTACTTCATTGCCAGGTTTAAGTAGAATTCTATAGATTTCTTATCACTCATAGCTACATTTTTCTAATACTTACGGATTATCCTCAAATACTTGCATACTTAATCTTTAAGGTTTTTTGTATAGTCACAATTTCTAGTTCTAATTTTCTCCCTTTCTTAATGATAGTATAGTTGTGAAAGCCACTGTGCTGAGAATAAATCTAAAGGTACTATGTGATATACAGGAGAATAGAAGGAAAGACTAGAGTGGGAGTTAGCATGCCCTCACCCAATGGCTTCAGATTCCTTAAAGTCTTATTTAAAAGTCTACGGTCCAAACAAAGCAAATAGCAAAACACTGTAAAACAAAAAAACAGTGTCACAACACCCCCTGCAGGGAGGGCCATGATCTCCCTGAGGTCCCTCTCACCATGTCGAAGGCCAGCCCAAGGCCACCCTCTTATTCTCACCCACCACGTCTTTGATGTTTAGCATATATATTGGGAGGCTGCCTTATACTTCCTTGGGCACAGGCATATCAGGACCCCTGTCATCTCCCAGACTCCTTGTGATCACTCAATACGATGGGTGCGTCTCGGTCACCCTAGCCTTACGGGCTACGCGTGGCTCCTACCAACCCTTAATACCATGCCCCAAGCCTCACAGATGTACTGGACGTTGGTCTGTCAAGATACACACCTGCTCTCTCGGGCCTCTTCTGTAATCTAGCCCACTCCCGGGCCCTCTGTGCTTCTCTATACTAGTGCTCCTCTTGGGCTCTCTCTGTGTACTGCTCCTCCCTTGGGGCTCTTGATGCCCACTCTGGGCCTTCTCTAAAGTGTCATTCCTCCCTGGGTCTCTTGCCCGCTCTGGGACTTCCTTTTGAGCCTCCGGTCTTTCAGGCCCACCGCGCTGCTTCCCCTTTGCTGGATGCTGTGCCGCTATCCCCTTTCTGGGGGACCACCGCAGCACCTTGTCCCTCTCTTGGGCGCACCGTACCGTTAACCTCTTCCTTGGGTCCACCGCAGCATCCTGCCTTTCTTGTGGGTTTTTCTGCAGCGCTAGCTGGCTGCCAGGCTCATGCCCAGCCCCTCGTGGGCTCCTCACACCTATGCTAGGGCCCCTTAAAATGCCCCTCTGGGCTGGGATCTACACACCCCATGCTGCTGTGCCCTCACTGGTGCTAGGGCCCCACACCCTGTGGGCCCCTATGAGGCCTCCTCGAACCCCTATAGCCTCACCCAAACCACCAGTATAATATCAACAACACCAAAGCAAACACAAGCCTCCTGGCTATAACCAAAACATAAGGCACCTGGCCATACCAACATAAGCCTCCTGGCTACAACTCAACATCACTGCTCCAACCTCTGGAGCCACCATCCTTCTCTCAATCTGTTCAAGCGGTTCCTGCAGCACTTGCATCACAACTCCTAGGAGCTCCTGCCTCTCTGGCTACTAGCAGGGAATTGCCAGCCTAGCTTTGGCTCTAGGCTTTATAGAAGCCAGGCCCTGCCCCTCATCACCAGCTGACCGCCGTTAGGTGTGGTCGTTTGCTGCCTGCAGTCACCTTAGCAACTCGCAGCTGTGCTCCTTATCCAACTGCTAGGGCTTTCCCCAGCAGCTTCCACACACTAGGAGTGGGGCAGCGAGGTGCGCAGCGACACATAGGAATTAAGGAAAAAGGAAAGTGAGAAGGTTGGTATCATTGGTGAAGCAAAGTGATGGTTCTTGGAGTCACATTATATGTACATTTCCATATGTTTAAATCATTGAGTTTATTTTCAACTTGAGCTTAACTTTAGTATTACCAAAGCTTCTAATAACTGCATATTTTGTTTTATAACTCATTATAAGTTCTTATAAGGATTTTTATTCCTAAATTACAAATGTATGCCCTCAACTTCAACCTTCATTTAACAGATGTTTTGTTTACAATGTTAAAAAAACAACCCCTGCAAGACAGTTATTTCTCTTCTGGGCTAATAGTCATAAGAAACCAGCACAGCTCTTTTAAATTATATTTATCTTTGTGATACTCAGGCCTGTTTCACTCTGGAATTGAATTCATTAATAGCAACTTAGATAGATAGATAGATCACACATATATAGGGATGTGAAAGGTTAAATAATTAATCATTTAAGTGATGAGTGCAGTTACAACGGACTAATTTCCTGGTTATCCTTTACCTCAGGGCAGGTGCAGTCTGGCAGGCAAGTGGGAAAGGGAAGCCATGTGGTGCCCCAGAAGAAATCAGAAGGCAGCAAGGCAGGTAAGAGGGAGGGAGGATCAGGAAGATGGGAAGGGATGGGGGTGGGACAAGGGGGACTAGTACACATATCCTAAGAGGAAAACAGTGAGCAGCCTAATGACTCATCAATTAAGTAATTAGCTGCTCTTCACAGGTGCTTCCTCTCTCACAATGCCGGGCTTGTGGGCTTTGTCTAGCTGGGGCTGCCTCCTCCCACTTTCCCCCCAGTCAAAGGACTCAGGAAGTTAGGAGTGGCTCCTAGCAGCAGCTGCTTAGGAGCTGCTGTTGTCAATTATTTGTTTAACAAATATAATCAGAAGAGGTTAAACAAACATTTTTAAATTGATAGTTACATCCCAAATATAAAGGCAGAAATATATATGTGTGTATATAATACACACATACTCTGCAGATGTTTGTGCCTGTATTGATCTATATGGGCTAGATCTATATTTGTTAAAAGTGTCTGTTTTGGATTTGCGTCTCCAGATACAACCAGAGATGATCAAATGATGGTAGATATGGCAAGCTGGCATTCAGTGTGTTTGGTATGTAAATCATTTGGCAGGGACTGCCCCAGGGATCAAACCAATCCCAGGTCAAACCCTATGGCAGTCTCTGCGCCAACCAGCTGTAGATTGTGACTGCCCCAAAACTTGAGTCCAGGGGCAGTCCTGATTTACCAATGATCAATTAATCACTGGCTGGCCTCAGGGACCACAGCAGGGCTCAAATGGACCTGTAGGTGCCTGGAGCCAGCCAATGATCAGCTGATTTTTGGGCACTCAACCTGTCAGTATAGGGGGAGCCTGGGATCATTTGATGTGGTTCTGCCATGTGATCCTATGACAAAAAAATTACATCTGAGCTATAAATTCCCTGAAGTATATGGAACCATTCTTTAGGTATGTCACAAGACCTGTCCTCATTTTTATTATGTACAGTGATAATACATTAAATGAAGAAATAGATGATGATTATCAAAGGAGATGGTGAAGACCACATTAAACAGAGTTTATAGGAAGCAAAATGCTATATCTGTGCACAATTTTAAAGATCCCATTTCTGTGAATCTGTTAATAAACATAAAACTATTTTTCTTATACTTCAATAAACATCAAACACTTTTTGTTTTAGGGTTTGCCATTACAAAGCAGCTATGACTTAGAGGCATTTTGCCCCATTGAAATTGTTCATATTCAATTCAGAAACAAGCCAATTTTAAATAATAAGCCTCTGAATAGGTCTAGGATATTTAACGTCTCAAAGAGAAAGAATGACAGTTTTCCCCATTCTTCTGAAAAATATGCTTGTTTTCAAGCCAGGAATATTTGCACAGAATGACACTACTCAAGGAGTAAGGAGCTATTCAATGCAAATAAGGGCTTTTGGACAGCACCCATAATTGTACATGCAATCTTAAATAAAAAATGTTCTCCGTGTTTTATATTTTAGTCTTCTTTAAAGAGCTATTAAAAACCCTTTATTAATAACTGCTCATTTTTCTTGTGAACTAATCTAAAAGAAATCCAGTTTAAATGGCTTTACTTCTATCCTCTGATGTTTTTAGGAGAAAAATGAACTAGTAAATGCAATATGTTCCATTAAAAACTGTAAACATATCTATCGAAAGTAAAATGTATGATGTCTGAATTCCAAAAACTCAGTAAATAATGATACAGGAGTTCAGGATCGGGATAGATGCACATACTATAAAGAACCCAGAAAGCTGTTCTAAATAGACCACTTAATTTTATATTCTCATTTTGATGGCTTCCACACTTCTGTCTCTGCTTATTTTTCTGTTATGAGTAAGAAGCATTCATACTGTATGATGAACCATAAAGTAAATTATATGGAGTCTCTCCAGTTAAATTTAACTGTATGAACTGACCCTGCCGGATCATTCTCTGAACATCTGCCCTCCCTTTAAAAGTTATCCTTGCAACTAGACATCCTTCAGGACAGCAAGAAAATAAGATCCAATTCTGAGAGGTGCTGATTGTTCTCAGTGCACACTGACATCATTGAGAGTTGTAAGATACCAACACCACATGATATCCAGCCCTCTGTTGCCTTTAAAGTGAAATTGCTTAGGTAGATCTACAAATCAGCCTATAAGACTAGGGACAGACGTTACACATAAACCAGTTTAAGTGATCAGAAACTGGTTTAAACCTATAACAGAATAGATGTTCAGTGCACGTAAACCAGTTTGAAAATGGGTGAAACCAGTTTGAGATAAACCTGGTTGTATGTAGTATCAGACTTAACTGATTGGGCTCGAACCAGTTTATGCAATGTCTGTCCCAGGCCCCTTGATGGCTTAAGTTAAATCAGAGTCCCCCAGCATCCGGCATGCTCTCTGGGCTGGGCGGAGCTCTCTGTTCCACAGCAGGCTGGCCCCTCCCCTCTGCTCCCTGGCTGGAACTCCGCACAGACTCGCAGGCACAGCAGGGTCTGCTGGCTTCCCTGTGCCCTGCCCCCTCCCCCTCCCCAGCCCCACTTGCTGATTATGCAAAGATCCCTTCCTCCTCTCAGCCATAACAGGAACCATAGCCAGCGTATGTACTGCTAGCTAATGCTGAGAGGTGTCTGTGTGTGTCTCTCTCTCCAATTTCACTGGGATAGGCAGACAGAACAGTGACCGCTTAGGGACTTCGGAGCTAATCAACGGGTCAGCCAGTAAACTGTTTAAGAAGTTTGAAGTAATGTGGAGAGTGGTTATTGTTTTTCTAATTGGGTGATTAAGGCTGTTATCGCCCCCCCACCTCTTCTGGCTTGCTCGCCTGTCAATTTGCTGCAGACAATATGAGGAAGCAGGGAGGGAGATTGAAAAGCTCTGTATCATCAATGGATGCATGCACTGCACACAACCCCCTTACCTCAGAGTGCTAGCCCAGGGCTGGGGGCTGGCAACACTCCTGCCCCTTCAGCAGCCAGTGGGGAAAAGTCTGGGACCATGTAGGCACACATCACTAATAAGAGAGTCCTGCCAGGGCCTGGCCATGCCCCCCTCAGCTCAGCTCCCTGCAGAATAAAAGGGAGAGCTGCTCTAATGACCCCTCGGCTTCCAGCCTGAGCCACTGCATGCATGTGCCCGAATTTCCTGTCCAGAGAAAATGTCTGTCCAGTTACAAACTGGTTCAGCCTAGCCAGGTTAGACTAACCAGAAAAGATTGAATCAATTCAGGCTCTGGCTTTTTGAATATCTGTCCCTAGCCTAACAGGCTT
The DNA here is from genome assembly GCA_030014935.1 of Caiman crocodilus. Classification (NCBI taxonomy): domain Eukaryota; kingdom Metazoa; phylum Chordata; order Crocodylia; family Alligatoridae; genus Caiman; species Caiman crocodilus. Next base: position 49,542,471 of record JAGPOW010001338.1, read on the forward strand.
GAACAAAGAACATTCTCAATTTCCTACTCTTGCTTTCTTCTCTAATTTGACCCAGTCACTCAACAAGCAGAAACTTCAGATTAGGTCTGAAAGCCAGATTTGCTTCACAGGAATTCCAGCAGGTCAGTGCCTCTACTTCAACATGTGAGAACGTTTATTGAAAAGCACCCTCCTAACAGATTCACAAATGTGCAGTATGTCTGGCAAGCAATGGAGAGAAGTACAAGCAGGGCCAAAGAGTGGCAATATTTTAAAAACTTTAAAGAGCCCACTGCAGAAATCAGAAAAATATTTCTTAAACTAAATGTGGTCTTTTATATATGAAATTTAAGAGTATTCTTACATGTGCCCCACCGATTCCGTGTCCACATTGTCGTCATGGTGGGGCTTAAGCTGAAACTTCAACGTCGAGACGAAGAAGCGAAAGTGACCAAGAGACATGGATAGTTCGCCAGGGCTTGCAACCCGCACAAACGATAAACTCATTAGCAAAATCTCAGCCAAAGAGAGTCCCAACCGGCTTAGAAGAGGAAAGGCATTCACTGGGCACTAGGACAACCAGACCTCTGAAGGGACTTGCAGATAAAAACAGCTGGAACCAAAGGAGTGTCCCAAAATGGAAACGGATTCACGTCCTGACGTTCAACCTAAAAAATGGACTGAAGGATGCCCCAACAAAGGACTTACTAATGAACCAACTAAACAAATACAAATATGACATCATCGGCCTCTGCGAAACGTGAGCAAAAGAAGAAGGTCGAACAAAATGGTCAACAACCGGCGACGAATTAATCATCGGACCAGGCAAAGGCCAGCACCAGATCGGAGGTGTAGGATTCATCATCAACAAGAAGATCACTCAACAAATCATTGAAATAAAGATTCATTCGCCAAGAATCACTACACTAAGGCTCGACGTCGGTAAAAAGAAGCCACTGCTGATCATACAGATATACGCCCCACATTCAGGATACAAGATCGGCCAGATTGAGCAATTCTACACCGACGTAGAAACACAACTCAAACAACCTGTGTATCAAAAATTAATCATCGTCAACTTCAATGCCCAGCTAGGAAAACGACACAGCAATCAACGATACATCGGAAATTTTACCAACGACGAATGGACTGTGACCGGAGAAATGCTTGCTGACTTTGCGGAAGGAAATAATCTCTATATAACCAATACCTTCTTCAAGAAGCCAAAGAAGAAAAGTGGACGTACCAATCGACGGACATCAACAAAACGCGTCACGAAATTGATTTCAACCTATGCTCGGATTGGTTGGTAGTACAAAATGTCGAATTCCTTAACTGCCTCAACGTCGGCAGCGATCATCGACCGGTTTGCTTCACTCTCAATCTCAGCGTACAAATGACCAGGAAAAGAATAACTAAGATATACAGAACATTCAATGCAGATTTCCTTCGGAAGAAAATTGAAACCAAAAACTGGTCACTAAAAGGCACGTTGACAGAGAAGATTGACAACTTCCTACTCCACCTGCAAAAATGTGTCAAAGCAGTGGCAATAACAAAAAAGAATCGGACAGCATCTCGACTATCGAATGAAACACATCAACTACTGAAGAAAGGAAGCTGCATGGATCTCCAAGCCAACCCAATCAAATTCGTTGAGCTCTCCAAAGTCATCAGGAAAAAACTGAAAGAAGATCATCAAAATTTCCGTCTGATGAAACTTTTGAAGACAGCCGAAAAATGCAAAA
>JAGPOW010001338.1:49544297-49561067 GCA_030014935.1 Caiman crocodilus
CCTTCTTGCCGCGGCAAGCCGGATCTCTCCGGAGCTGCAGCATCCTCCAGCTGCAACCCCCTCCTCTGCTCTCTCGCCTCCCTGCTCCCAGGCTCGCCGTGGTTTTTCAAGTCTCCCGCGGCGGCCATGCCGGCAGCCACGATTGGTTCCTCCCCCCGGCTTGTTAGCGTCAACCGCTTAAACGAGCGGCAGAGGCGCGGCTCGCGCGGCTGTGTCGGCGTCTGCTGCGGCTGATGCCATTCCTCTTCCCCCTGCTCCACCTTCTCTGGTAAGTTTTTTCCTTCTCCCCTCGACCCCAGGGTTCCCTCTCGTGTCCCTAGTGATGGCACGCCGCCGTCACAGCTGGTCATGTCGCGAGGAGAGAAGACAACCGTTGGTCAACTCGAACAACCTTCCGGTGGCCATATGACCGTAAATGACCTTGAGGACATCCGCTGGATCGCTGGAGAAAAGAAGTCGAAGCAAAACTAGGCAAGAACTGGCAACAAATCACAAGAGATCAAGAGACAGCGGCTGAAGAATCTGCTCTACCACAATGATGGCAGATGAACCAGATCTTCAAGTGTTCTTACATGTGCTGCAGAATGCAGTGCTGAGCACTTTAACTAGCGAGCCATGCTAATTAAAAGTGGCTATGCCTCACATGTATCAGAATCCCTGCACTGAAAAGAATGGCAGTGGGATGCTTTGAACTAAAGCTCACTGAACGTGTTATATTTCAAAGCGTCCCACCACCATTTTTTCAGCACGGGGACATGCAGGGATGCTGATACATGTGATGCAGAAGACTGCTGAAGTGCATCAATTTCCATGCTCCTGACGGCTTGATTAATTGAGTCTGCTCTGATGCACTGGATTTCCAAATATTCATTATTTGTATTTTTTTTGTATGCAGATATAACAGCATATTATGACTCAATATTTCAAGGTGACTACTCATTTGGGGTGTCTTACTGTTTAGGCATCTTTAAAATATTTGATTTAAGAGGGTGAGTACCTAGGACTTCTGAAAATCAGGGCCTCCTAACATGGCTCAAGTAGGACACTTCACATTACTAGAATAGATATGTACTTTTCCATCCATTGTTCTTTCCATAAAGGGAAGACTTAGCATATGAGCATAGAACAATGAAGCTTGAAGACGTTTTGTTCTTCCTTCACAAAAGGGCTTTTTCATTTCCTTAGAAAAGCAAATCTAACACAGGTGAAAAATCAGAGTTAACAGCCCTGAACACTTTTAAATACTCCATTTCATCTAGTGACAGATACAGCATTGATTACATGGATGCAATAATTTATACAGAGCAAGTTTACCTACATCTCACCACAATGTACCTGTACCCTGACCTGACAGAAACACATCTAGCGCTGACCAGGTAATTCATTTGCCTTGCCCATGAAATTTCTGGCTCATCTGCTAGGAGTTAAAGGAAGGGTGCTAGTTAGTACTACCAACAACAAATTATGATTTCTCAATATGTCTATGAGAAACTGGACTCAAATCATGCACTCATTTCATATACTGTACACACTCACGTCACATCATACCAACATTTCACTGTAAGAGTCTATTTCTACTGATCTGTGCTGAATTTCAATTAATAAAATGGACATAGCCTAAAACAACTCTCAGTATGAATTACGTTATGCTGACCTTCTGCATACTTTAAGGATCCCCCTAGGATTTGCTCATTTATTTCTAGCCAGCCTTTAACAGAACCAGCGTGGTGTCATCAGTGAACTTAAAACAAAACCCCTCTATTTTCTTTAGGAAAAAATAAACTGTAACAGTCATCATAATTCCAAGCAATAGGGAAGTTCTAAAGGAATCTATGGTCAGGCCTTCAGTAGAGGGGATTAAGTTTGGGGGTACTTTCTGAGAATTTTTCTTTTATTTTAACATTTTCTATGTCTTTATAATTTATCTGTTTTTATTGTAAGTTACCCTGATCCTCTTTTGGGGAGAGTGACAAATACATTTTATAAATACATAAAAATAAAATTACATCTGATCCAAAGTGCCAGGTCATCTCTCACTCATGCTGGATTTATGCAAATATAATTCCATTGACATTAGTGGAGTTTTCTGATTTTTAACAGTCACATGAAATTAGAACTCCACACCTCTGCCCAAGGGTGAGGAGGTGCTAGATTTCGTAGACATTAGGGCTGGAAGGGACCTTGGGAGATCATCGAATCCAGCCCCCTGGGAAGTCAGGGTCAAAGGATCCCAGCAAGATAAGCATCCAAACACTTCTTAAAGGGGTCCACAGTAGGTGCTTGCACCACCTCTAGAGGGAGCCTATTCCAGGCCTTGGGGGCTCGGACAGTAAAGAAGTTTTTTCTTATGTCTAGCCTAGAACGGTCTTGAAGGAGTTTGTGGCTGTTGGGCCTTGTCATCCCTTGGGGTGCTCTGGTGAACAGGCATTTCCCCAGATCCTGATGCACACCCTGATGTACTTATAGGCTGCCACCAGGTCCCCCCCTAAGCCTGTGCTTTTCCAGGCTGAAGAGTCCTGTGGCTCTCAGCCTCTCATCATAAGGCCTATTCTCTTGCCCTTTGATCATGTGCGTGGCTCTCCTCTGAAGTCTCTGAAGCTTCTTGACATCCTTCTTGAACTGTGGAGCCCAGAATTGGATGCAGTACTCCAGCTGCTGTATGGATACTTTCCCCTATGGAGGAGATTTAATGTGACAGACAAATATATCTACTTTCTATCTTCTTTCTCATTCAGTCCAGAGCAAAATATATGAAACATTCAAATGGGAATCAGGAAGATAAAAGGGAGGTATCACATTTCCTAATTGTCTGACTTGACTGATCTTTATCTGCTTCAGCTTGCTGTCAGTTTAAAGATAGAACACAAAAGTTAATTGTCAATCACCAAACTCATTGGTGTAGTGTTTTGGCTTACCCATCACATGCCAAATGAAAGGACCAGCCATGACAAAGTCTTGTTGCAAATCACCATTCACAGACTGAGTTGAGAAAACAGATTCATGAATTTGCCAGAACCTTAAGTGCTAGCTAATTAGATACTATTCAGTTGTATGTCTACACATGCTAATTACTTTAATGGCTTAATTACCATTTAAGATGGCTGGTATGTTTAGTACAGAAAAATGCAATAATTGTTTATATCGTTCCATGCTTCTGCAATTTGAATTGGCAAAATTGCTAAATTACAAATATGTAGTTCAAGTATTAAGCCAGGCAGTATCACTGATACAGGTATAGATATACTATTAATTCTCTTTTAATTCTAGCAGTATATTAGACTGAAATTGCAGCATAGTACTCACCTACAAAAGTAAGCAGGATCACCAACAAAAGGATAAGAGCACAGATGCATGGAATCAATATTAGTAGCAAAAGTCGAAGAAACTTGGCCGAAGCCAGCTTTTGAGAGCAACCATCCCCCATGTTATCTTCATCTGTTCCCAAGACCTGAAGCACAGAAGAGCAAAATTTTATCATTTTGGTGTAATTCATTAACTCCATATGATATGTTTAAAGCGTAGCACTACCCAAGGCACCTAACAGGAGTAGCACAAAGTATATGCAATAAATGTACTTAGATCATAATTGAAAGACAATCCATAAATTTGCACTAACCTGTCAACAAATATAAACATCTGCCATACATTTGGCTCACCCTTTGGTATGTTAGACACTATAATTCTACCAGTATATTTAAACCTCTTTGCTGAAGTACATGAATGCCTAGGTCTAGCTAAATGCATTGAACTCTTGAGACATAAAATACAGACCAAATTGTAAACAATTAAGGTGTAATGCTGCTTACCTTGCCCGTGCATGTAGGAAGTAGTTCCTTTTGAAAACTTAACAGTTGCTAACTAGTGAACAGGCAAGTCAATCTTTCCAAATGTGTATTATCCAGGAATCTTTTAACCTATTATAAATCCTGTTAAACCCCTCAGTGCTTGTGTACCATGGTGTTTTCTCATCTTCAAAGCACTTTGAACTCCTACTATTTCTCACAGTACTCTCTAAAGCTGCTGTTTTTATTTCCACTATAGTAAATGGAAAAAAGAAGGAATAGAGGGTTTAAACCAATTTTCTGAACTCAATGGCACTATTCAAAATATAAAGTTAAATATATATGAAAATTCTTTGTAGGACTGAAGCTTAAATATGTAGTTAGAATATCTAACATATATAGGAATATAAAGCACCTTGTATACCAAAACAGAATTCAGGGCTATGCTCCAGTCTACTGGAAAAAAACTGTAATTTTTAAACAGCAACACAACAAATTATGAACATATGTTTAAGAGGAAGATGGAACAGTTGTTCTGAAAAAGTTATTTTCCATTTTAAGTACATAATCCACATTCAAAAAGTATTTAAAATGTCTCGATTTGTATTTGCTTGCAAGATTCTAAGATGAGGCATATACCTCCTTGGCTCGCACTTGCAGGTAGTCAGTTAGAAAGGCAAAAGCAGCATTAGAATTCAGGCTGGCAACACAAATTAAGGGCAATAAAAAGTCCTACTTCAAGTATATAGAGAGCAACAAGAAGGTACAGGACCCCTACAGGATATACAGATAGGAGGGACAAAGCAGAGCTCTTTAATCAGTTTTTTGCTTCTGAATCTTGAACTGGGATCAACAAATCTCCCAAACATATTACTGACAGAAGCAGGAGAAACACTAGCCCACTAACTGTCAGTGCCAACCTAGTAAAGAGACACTTGGAGGGCCTGGATGTGTTTAAATCAGCGGGACTGAATGAGCTCTATCCAAGGGTGCTGAAAGAATTAGCCAGTGTCATAGCAGAGCCACTGGCACATCTGTTTGAGCAGTCATGGTGGTCAGGTGAAGTCCTAGAGGACTGGAAAAGGGCCAATGTGGCCCTATTTTCAAGAAGGGGAAGAAGGAGGATGTGGGTAACTATAGGCTGGGTAGTCTCACCTCTATCCTTGGGAAAACCCTTGAAAAAAATATCACGGATCACTTTGGTAAGAGTCCAGTGGGTAATATAATGATGAAGGGCAACTGGTACAGGTTCTGAGCAGGTAGATCCTGCCTGACTGAAAGCTTAGATGCAGGAATTGAGGTAGATGTCACCTACTTGGACTTTAAGAAGGTCTTTGACATGGTATCCCATCCTATTCTTATAAACAAATTGAACCTCTGTACCATAGATGACTAGGAGCGACATGTAGGGGGTGCACCCTCTGAGAGCGCCGGTGCATCCCATGACTGGCTACAGTTGCCACTTAGGTGATGGGCATGGGGGGCAGGAGTGCTGGTGCCCCCCTGCAACTGCTGGCAGGGGAGTGGTGCGACTGCAGTGATCAGACATTCCCCCACCCACCCCAGTCAGTGAGATCGGCTGCAAAGGGACCCCTGCAGTCACTGACTGATTGCTGACTAAGCAGCACCATTTGCTCATGATGACTACAGTCATGTGGGTGGTAAATTGGCAGAGAGTGGTGGTGGACAGGTTGGTATCAACCTAGAAAGATGCTGGCAGTGGGGTCCCTCAAGGCTCAGTCCTTGGTCCAGTGCTGTTCAATATCTTCAACAGTGACCTGGATGAGGGCATGGAAAACACTCTGTCCCAATTCGCAGATGACACCAAACTATGGGGCAAAGCAAACACACTGATGGGAAGAAATCGAATCCAAGCAGACCTGGACAGGTTAGAGAAGTGAGCAGAGAACAATAGGATTCAGTTCAGCAAGGACAAGTGAAAGGTGCTGCACCTAGGGAGAGGGAATCACAAACATATCTGTAGGCTGGGTGATGACCTTCTCAGCAGCACAGTGGCAGAAAGAGATCTGGGAGTCGTTATCAACTCTGAGATGGATATGAGTCATCAATGTGATGAAGTAATTAGCAGAGCTAACCACACTTCGTCATGTATTAGTAGGTGCATCATGAACAAGTCCAGGGGAGGTGATGCTCCCACTCTATGCAGCACTGGTAAGTCCGTAGCTAGAGTACTATGTCCAACTCTGGGCGCCACAATTCAAAAAGGATGTAAACAACCTTGAGAGGGTCCAGGGGAAGGCCACTCAAATGGTTAGAGACCTGCAGTGAAGGCCTTATGAGGACAGGCTGGGGGACCTGGACCTTTTCAACCTCCACAAGAGATGGTTGAGGTGGGATCTTATGGCAGTACACAAATTCACTGGGGTGGGGGCAGCAAAGAATAGGAGATGCTCTGTTTACCAGAGCACCCCTTGGAATAACCAGAAACAACAGCCACAATCAGATGGATAGTAGATTGAGGTTGGACATCAGGAAGAACTTCTTCATGGTTAGGGTCACCAGAATCTGGAACGGGCTTCCAAGGAAGGTGGTGCTCTCTCCTACCTTGGGGGTCTTCAAGAAGAGATAGGACAACCACCTGGCTGGGGTCACATGGCCCCAGCACTTTTTCCTGCCACTGACAGACTCGATGATCCTTTGAGGCCCCTAGCATCTGTGAATCTGTGAATCTATAAATAATACACATTTGATAAGGTCATAGGCAATGTTCCCCCTAAGGAGTAGTGGTCCGTGAGGGTGCCACCTCAGTCCGTGAGCACACTGCTTTGGTCCAGCGTGGGACACTTATTGAAGGGGGCTGGAGGCCGGAGCCTGGGGCCTGAGGGCCAGGGGCTGGAGGCTGGGGCTGGGGCCAGGGGCTGGAGGCTGGGGCTGGGGTCAGGGGCCAGAGGCTGAGGCTGAGGCTGGAGCTGGAGTTGGAGGCTGGAGCCAAAAGGTTGGGGGTTGGAGGCTGGGGCTAGGGGCCGAAGGCTGGAGCTGGGGGCTGGGCCAGGGGCTGGGGCTGGGGGCCAGAGGCAAGAGGCTGGACCTGGGGCCAGAGCTGGGGGCTGGAGGCTGGAGCCAAGAGGCTGGGGGCCGGAGGCTGGAACTTGAGGCTGATGCTAGGGGCTGGGGCCAGGGGCTAGAGCTGGGGGCTGGCACAGACTCCACCGGCTCTGAGAAAGTGCTCCACTCCCCGGCATCAGGGCTGGGGAGTGTAGCATTTATCCAAAGCCAGCGGACCCTGTGCCAGGCCCCCATGCCAGCCTCCATCCCTGCCTTGCCTCACCTCAGGGAGGAGCCCAGTGAAGCTTCACCAGCTCTGGGACACTGCTCCACTCCCCGGCCCTGATACCATGTGCCTCCTCACTCCCTGAGGCCATGCAGGGGAGGTAGTGGTGTCCCGGAGCCGGCGGAGCCTCACCTGGGGCAGGCAGTGGCTCCTCCCTGAGGTGAGGCAAGGCAGGGATGAAGGCTGGTGCGGAGGCCTGGCACGGGTTCCGCTGGCTCCAGGTAAGTGCTGCACTCCTGCCCCCACCTCTCCTGGTGCGCAGCCTTGAAAAGGCTGTACGTGGCCACACTTTTAGTTGTGCGTGGCTGCACACGTGTGCACCTTAGAGGGAACCTTGGTCATAGGATTGTAAAGTTATTAATTTAAGACTGTCTCCCTTAAAGCTGAATCATAGAATCAGAGAAGTAGGGTCAGAAGGGACCTTGTAGATCTTCAAGTCTGACCCCCTGCCTGGGCAGGAGGGAAACTGGGCTCAAGTGACCCCAGCCAGGTAGGCATCAAGCTGCTTCTTAAAGACCCCCAGGTCTTTAAGACCCCAGGAGTCAGCACTACTTCCCTTGGAAGTTGGTTCCAGTTCCTAGCTGCCCTAACTGCGAAGTAGTTCAGATGGATGTCTAATCTAAACCTACTCTCCAACAACTTGTGGCCGTTGTTCCTTGTTATCCTGGGGGGCACTAGGGGAAATAAGGTCTCCCCCAAACCTTTCTGGTCCCCCCTAGTGAGTTTATAGACGGTCACTAGGTTCCCCCCTCAGCCTCCTCTTATGAAGGCTGAATAGGTTCAGGTCTCACAGCCTCTCATTGTAGGGTCTGCCCTGCTGTCCCCAGATCATGCGGGTGGCCCTCCTCTGGACCTTCTCAATGTTGTCCACATCCTTCTTGAAGTGGGGTGCCCAGAACTGAAAACAATACTCCAGCTGCAGCCTGGCCAGTGTCATGTAGAGGGGGAGGATCACGTCCTTGGCCCTACTTGGCCCTCCTGACCAAGAGGTCCTACCCCTGTGGCTTGCAGGGTTAGACTGCCATGCTAGGTCAGGCCATGGATTTATATGCCATGGATTTATATGCTCAGGCCATGGACCTACATGCCTCTCATGGCCCTGCCCCCTTCCAGTCAGGAGACTACCCTGGGCTGCCTTCAGGGGTCTTCTAATTGGTCTCGTTGGCCAGTTATTAAGGCAGCCTGTAGCAGGTGTGCTCTGCCTGGCCAGTAGTGCTTCCTCTCTGAGCTGCTTCTCTCTTAAAGTAACAGGGGACACTTCTACCCTTGCAAATGCAGCTGAATAGGTTTACATGTGTGCCCATTTCTGAGCAGATTTGCTGCTCCTGGAAGCAGTCTGCTCCTGTCCCCTCTGGCCCTGCACTGGCCCCCTGGTTCTAGGATTCCCCTGGGCAGGGATCACAGGGCCAAGAGACATCTGTCTCCTGGTTGGGACTAGGAGAATGCTCCCTGCTCCCAGGAGCTGTCTGCTGCTGGGGTGGGCTCTGATGGTGCAGCATGGGTGGGGACAATGTCCCCCTGCCCTGACAGCAAGGACCTCCCAGCCCCAGCTTCCCGATCAGGGGCAGGGGGCTTGGAAAGACCTGCAGGGGAGTGTGGCAGAGTACAGGTTGTTCCTGCAACTTTAAGGGGTTTTAGGCAGGCTCTGAGTAGGAGGTAGGTGAGATTTGGCCCAATTAAATGGCCACATGACCAAAAGAGGGCCACTGGATTGGAGGAGGGCTGAACAGCCTCAGTATAAGCCCAGGCGCTAGGAGCAAAGCTGGCAGTTGCACCTAAGAAGCCAGAGAAGCAACATCACTCAGCCTGCAGAGGGCAGCTCCCAGAACATCTGGAGGTGAGGGTAGGAACTATAGGGATAGAGGAGGTCCCTGGTCCTATTTAAGACCTGACATTGCACCCTGTTGGGGTTGTATAGTGTGGTGGGGCTGCTTGTAGCGGGGCAGTCTTCAGGAAATGCCACATCTGTGCTTTCCCAGTGAAAAGTGAGGATGGGATGTCATATAACCTCAACCCCCACAACCTGGTGGATAACCCCATAGAGAAGACAGGCCTGGGGTCCAGGCACATTGACAGACACCTGAGGCCTGAGTAGGCAGTAGGCCAAGTTCAAGATGCCTGAGATCAGAGAGGCCCAGGGGCCAGAATCAGCTCAGCATGTGGGACAGTAGGCCTGATGCCTCATCATAGAGTAGGGCCTGAATTGGTTAGCCTGAAGCTCTGCAAGGGGCCAAGACCAAAAGTGCAAGAGTTGAAGCCTAAAGGGCTATACAGAGTAGAGGAGCTATATGGGCTGTACAGAGTAGGGTAGTGTGACTAAGGCCCAGCGTGGGGCTGTGTGACTGAGGCCCAAGAAGGGGGCAGACCGAGTGTGGCCCTGCTAGGGGTAGTATGACACAAGCTCAATGTGGAACTGAGTACGGCCCAGTAATGGGGCTGAGAGAATTGTCACCAGTATGTGATGCCATATGTGAGGCATGGGACACATTGATGAGGAGGTTGGAACCGTGTATTACATCCTTGGCATTGGCCAATAAATGGGCAGCCTCCTGCCTATGAACAATTATACAGTTACAACAAAGGCATGGCAAGAGAGTCAGGCGGGCGGACTGACCTAGACAGGTAGGCAGGTCAACAATTGTACCAGCCCTGGGAAGTTCCCCCATCACAGGGAAGGGCAAGTCTCAGTCCACTGCCCGAATCCACTGGTGGGGCATCTAGCAGTGAGCCCCCTGCCGGATGGGGATTCCCACTGCTAGCTGCCCTACTGGTGGATTGGGACAGGGGACTGGGACTTGCCCTTCCCCCACAGCTCTTTCCATGCTCCATGCCTCGATCGCCCAACTGAGGCACAGGTAGGGTTCCCAACCCTCCTGGATTGGCTGGGAGTCTACTGGAATTGGCATTGAACTCTCAGTAACTATTTAAAGCAATCCAGGAGATTGATACTGTGAAGGGTATTCTCCTAGCACTGCCAGCCTACCTCTGGGAAGAGCCTGGCACTGACCCCAGCTTGCAGAGGCAGCCTGCCCTCATCCCGCTTGCAGATCCAGGGCTACACATCCCCCCTCCCCTGGTGCGCACAGTGGCGGGAGCTGCCACCTCCCACCCTGCCGGAATAAGCCGCTCACTGCTCTGTCCTGCGCTCCACCCCACCCCAGCTGTGCGGTGTCTGTCCCTGCTCCAGGCCCACTTCCTCCCTTACCACAGAGGCCTTGATCTGACCCACCTTGCCCCTTCCCTCCCCCCATCCCTTCCCCCACAGCAGACTTATCAGACAGACACTGCTCTCCAAGTCACCCAGCTGCATATCGGCAATCAGATCAGTATCATATCTGGGATGTGACTGAAAGGATTCCAAATCTTATCTGGCCCTCCAACCACTACCCTGTGCTCCTTATCCATGTGGGCACAAATGACATGGCTCAGAGCAATCCCAGCCGGGTCATGAGTGTCTACACGGCTCTGGGAGTGGGGGTCAGGGAGTTGGAAGTGCAGGTGTTTTTTTCCTCAGTCCTTCCAGGTACAGGTCACAGGCAGAAAAGAGAAAGACAAACTGAGGCAGTAAACAGAAGACTGCAGCGCTGGTGCCACCATCAGGGCTTCAGCTTCTATGACCACAGTCTGCTCTTCAGAGAGAGAGGCAGTGTTCTGCTGGGAACAGATGGCCTCCACCTCACTCCACTGGAGAAGAAGCTCTTTTCAGCCAGAATGGCTGACTTGTTCAACTGGGCTTTAAACTAAGCTCACTGGGGGATGTGCGGACAACCACCAGAGCAAGCATCAACCACAAAATTAGCAGGTTAGGATGATCAAGGGAACCTGCTCCTACCCCAGCCCAGGAACAGAGTTTCTCCATGAGTATAAGGAAGCCTAGGACCTCCAACAGCACACTTATGTGCCTATACACTAATGCTAGGAGTCTGGAGAATAAACAGAAGGAACTGGTCTTTCTGCTAAATAGAAGTGACTATGATCTCATCAGGGATCAAGGAGACCTGGTGGGACTCCTCCTATGACTGGACTACCAGGATAAATGACTATACCCTGTACAGGAGAGATCATGCCAAAAAAAGGGGCAGGGGTTTCATAGATTCATAGATGTTAGGGTCGGAAGGGACCTCAAGAGATCATCGAGTCCCCCTGCCCTGGGCAGGAAAGAGTGCTGGGGTCAGATGATCCCAGCCAGATGCCTATCCAGCCTTCTCTTAAAGACCCCCAAGGTGGGAGAGAGCACCACTCCCCTTGGAAGCCCATTCCAAGTTTTGGCCACCTTTACCACGAAGAAGTTTTTCCTGATATCTAGCCTAAATCTCCTCTCTGTCAGTTTGTGACCACTGCTTCTTGTTACCCCAAGAAGCACCCTGGTAAACAGAGCATCTCTGGTTCCTTGCTGTGCCCCACTAATGAATTTGTAGCCACAAGATCACCTCTCAGCCTTCTCTTGCAGAGGCAGAAGATGTCCAGGTCTCTTAGTCTCTCCTCATAGGGCTTGGCCTTTAAACCCTTAACGAGTGGTCCTCCTCTGAACCCTCTTGAGGTTATCCACATCTGTAAGAAGTATGTGGGTAACTGTATATGAAGGAGAGCTACACATCTCTACAAGCTGAGATTGGCACGCAAGGAAGATGACTGGAGACAGAATACAACGGGAATGTAGTGAAGGGGATGCAATGGTAGGAGTCTACTACAGACCTCCAAACCAGGAACAAGTGCTTAACCAAGAATTCACCAGGGAACTGGCCAAGGCTGCATGCTCTTGATCATCATGGGAGACTTCAACCACTCAGATATCTCATGGGATGAACACTCGGCCAAATCCAGTCAGTCACAAAGCTTCCTTACATGTGTGGATGAGCTTTACCTGTACTAAGAAGTTTATGGTATGACAAGAGGCAAGGCATTGCTGGACCTGGTACTGGCCAAAGGGGATGATCTAATCAGCAACCTAAGAATCAAAGGGAAGCTGGGTGACAGTGACCACGAGTTGATTACTTTCACTATCCATTGCAAGCTGGCAAGTCAACCAGAAATGCAGTAGTCCTTGATTTTAGGAAAGCTGACTTCCATAAGTTCACAAGGCTTGTTCCTGAGGCCTTGAGAGGCCCTGATTTCACAGGAAGGGGAATTCATGATAAGTGGTTGCTCCTTAAAGAGGTGATCCTCGAAGTTCAAGGGAAATCCATCCCCACCTGTAGGAAGGTGGTAAAAGGATTCAACAACCCCCTTAGCTCAACAGGGAACTCACAGACCTCCTATGTCTAAAAAGAGGGGCGTATAATAAATGAAGGACAGGAAACACCACTAAGGAGGAGTATACTGCACTGGTCTGCACCTGCAGAGAGCAAACGAGAAAAGCCAAGGCTGCAGCTGAACTCCATCTGGCCACATGAATCAAGGACAATAAAAATTCCTTCTTCAGATATGCGGGGAGTCGAAAGAAAAACAAGGGCAACATTAGACCCTTGTTAAACCAGCTGGGGCAGCTGACTACTGACATCCAAGCCAATCTGCTTAATGCTTATTTTGCATCAGTTTTTCACCAGTCCAAAGGGACCACCCTGCCTAACATGATGTGGGATGACCAGGGCGAAGATAAATATATGCCTGCTTTTGGCATGGATCTTGTGAGGGTGCATCTTGAGAGGCTGGACCCTCATAAATCAGCTGGTCTGAATAGGTTGCACCCAAGAGTGCTAAAGGAACAAGCAGACATCATAGCACAGCCACTGGCAAGGATATTCTAGAACTCGTGGCACTCAGGCAAAGTACCTGAAGATTGGAAGAGGGCCAATGTGGTGCCCATCTTCATGAAAGGGAGGAAAGAAGACCCAGGAAACTACAGGCCAATTGGTTTGACCTCAATCCCTGAAATGATTTTGGAAAAAATTATCAAAGAAACCATTCATGACAGGCTAACAGGAGGCAACATTCTGAGGGATAGACTGCATGGGTTTGTTGCAGGTAGGTTTTGCCTAACCAATTTCATTTCCTTCTATGACCAGGTGATGTATCACCTGGCCTAAAGGGAAGAGGTTGACGTCATATATTTGGACTTTAAAAAAGCCTTTGACCTGGTGTTCCATGATGTCCTTATGGAAAAATTGAGCAACTGTGGCCTCAATGACTCCACAGTCCAATGACTAGGGAACTGGCTCTGAGGTCAGACCCAGAGAGTGGTAGTTAGTGGAACCGAATCAACATGGCACTTGGTGACTAATGGTGTCCCCCAAGACTCTGTTCTCAGACCTATACTCTTTAATGTCTTCATAAATGATCTGGACACTGGTGTCAAAAGTAGACTGGCCAAGTTTGCTGATGACACCAAACTTTGGGGAAGAGTCTCTACACTTTAAGATAGGCTGGTGATCCAGGCCAACCTTGATAGGCTTGCAAGGTGGGTGGATGAAAACCTGATGGCATTCAATATGGAGAAATGCAAGATGGTCCACCTCAAGAATAAAAACTCACATCACACTTACAGGCTTAGCAATGCTATACTTTCTAGCACCATGACCAAAAGGGACTTGAGGATCATGGTTGACCACAAGATGCATATGAGCCACCAATGGGTTACCACAGCTGGCAAAGCGAACAAAACTCTGGCTTGCATCTACTGATGCATCTCAAGCAAGACCCAGGACGTCATCCTCCCACTGTACTTGGCCTTGATAAGGCCACAGCTGGAGAACAGCATCCAATTCTGAGCTCCACAATTTAGGAAGGATGTGGAGAAGCTTGAAAGAGTCCAGAGGAGAGCCACACAAGATCAGAGGGCAAGAGAATAAGCCTTATGAAGAGAGGCTGTGAGCAAAATACCTGAGCAAAAGACCTGAGCAAAAGCCTTGCCTTGATGAGTTCCCTGTGCAGAACCATTTCTTTCTCCCAGCTCTCATTGACTGTCCTCCACCAGGAGCAATACATCCCATCTCTTTCCTTGCTATCATTCCAAATGTTGCAGCTGCCATCACCAGCACTCCAGCACCAGCCACTGAGAATCTCTTCTAAGCCTTCCAGCCAGACAATATCATCCTGATCTTGGCCCACAGGCTGAGAAGTTACCTTTTTTTTAAAAACATTTTTCATATTCCAAGCCAAATCAGTCAAATCAAGTCCAAATCCATGAGTCAGTCCAGAACCATAAGTGGCTCTCCAAATGGCAAACATCCTTCACCTCCACCCAGGGGCTTCATATATTTCCAAAGTCTTTTGTCAGGCAATGTATGTGCAGGCCCAAGCCTGAAGGCTTGGGGTTCAGATGCCCCCAAGTTTCACCTGCTCTCAGCCATATGGCTGCAGGAGCAAGCTAGGGAGAAGACTCCCACTTCTGTAAAGTCAATTGTAAGCCCCAACACCTCAGCAGGCTGAGACATTATCTACTGATGAGAAACTACCACAAGACTAAGCTAGTGCTGTCCAAAATATACTGCCTATTGTGCTCAGTTTCCCTCAACATCAACTCTTTTTCAAATCAAGTGAACCGTAACACCAAATAGATGTTGACTTCCTCTTTATTCCCACAGCTAAGCAGCATTTTTCTTTTCCTTTTCAGCCTGTTGAAAATAATAATTAAAACAGGGCCATATTTCTTTTTAATGATTAGTAGGTATCCACTTTTTCCTACAAAACTAAATTCAGAAAATATGTCCCACATTGTTGTTAATCCTTTCCCTTTTCATGTAAATTAAGGGTGTCTACAACATCCTTTTATTTCATACTGTGTCACTCCTCCAAAGATCATACAGTCAACACCTGGTTCCAGAAAGTCAGCATAACAAACAACATGTAAAATTAGTAGAAGAACATGTAAGTTTAGACATGAGAGGCTTGAAGGGCTGAATTCATAAGACCTGGGTAGTCAAGTCAATCACTAGGAAGCAAGATTCTGAGCTACTGCTTAATTAAGAAGACGGAATTTAGTGAGCCAGGGAGACCTGGACAAACTGGGCACTTGTACACAAGATGTCATTACCATATACACATGATGAAAATGTCACTTTGTGTGGCTTAATGGCATTGCACTGTACACATGCAAGAGTTTTCGGGGGTTTAAATGAGTTTACATCATTGCAAACTAAACTACATTCCAATGTAGTTTAGATTGCAATGTTGCAAATTGCAATGATGCAGCTGTTAACTCATACACCCCACCCCCTCCCCCCCCAACCCCTACTCCCCGCGGGCCATGGGAGAGGGAGGCAAGCACCACAGAAGAAAAGATTTGAGCCCCTCTCTGCTTCTGCCTTCAGAAGGCTCTTGCAGCCAGCAAAACAGCTGGAGCTGCCCAGGAATGGGCTGGCTTGCCCCTGGGACAGCATGGGAAGGCAGCAAGAGGACAACTGCATTTGCTAGTGGCTGGAGAAGGCAGTGGGAATGGTGCACAGGGAGCTGGAAACCCAGGTAGGCTGCTAGCTGGCCAAGAGCTGCCCAAGCTCAGAGGTGCCCAATCCAATTCTTCCCTGAGCCCGTCCAGGCTTCCAGTACCCTGTGCACCATCCCCACCACCTTCTCCAGACACCAGCAAGCCCAGCCACCTTCCTGCCACCTTCCCATGCTGCCCTAGGGTCAAGCTAGTCTGTTCCCAGGTGGCCCCAACCATCCTGCTGGCCGGAAGACCCTGCTTTCAAACAGAGGCAGTGAGGAGCCTGATTCTTGCTGTTGTGCAGCCTCCCTGCTCCCCCTCCATGGCTCGGGGGTGAGCTGCCAGCAAGCCAAGAGGCCCCTGAGATATGATGGTGGCATCCCCAGGGGCTGCCCAGGGAGGCTGCTAGCGAGCTGAGTGCTGCCCCAGCTTGGACGTGGCACCTGGTCTGATCCAACTGTTCCCTGGGTCCACCCACTGGAAGCCCATTGGGTGCTATTCTGCAGATGGACTCAGGGAACATTTGGATTAGGTTGGGTGGTGCCTGCCTCCAAGCTGGGGCAGCACCTGGCCTGCTAGCAGCCTGCTCCAGTGGTCCTGGCAAGCACTGGCACTGCAGAGGGAAGGACTGGGGTCCCTAGCAGCTCAGGGGCCACTCAGCCTACTGGCAGCTCACTGCCCTCCCCCCGCCCCCACCCCCAGCCCTGGGCAGGCTCCAGCTCCAACAACAAAAAGAAAAGGATCAGACCTCTCTCTGTAACGTGACAGAAAAACTGAAATGATGGGTTTCAATTCAAAACTCATCATTTCAATTTAGGGGATATAAAATAAAACCCTGAGGACTAGACCCGTGTCACATGTACAAGCGCCCAATGTTCTGAAGAATTAGTGTAATGACAGCAACAAAAGTAGACATTATTTGTATTTTCAGGTAAGAACTGTGTTAAACTAGAATTAAGGTTGAGTACACAGGAGTAATTTAAGAATAAAAATATTACAGAAATAAAATTAAAAAAACAAAAGTAGAAAACAGATGTATGAAATTCAGAAATCTAGGTGTTACATTTGGAAGAAATACAAATATGTTAACAGATGGAAGTGCACAGACAGGGCCATGCATCACTTCAATTCCATTCTGTAGTGTTTGCAATAACTACTGAATTATATTTAGCACATTATCCTATTCATAATCTCAGATTAATGATGCACTGATGGAGATTTTGGGGCCAATACCAATAGCCAATATTTAAAGAGGCATATTGGCCGATACCAATCCAACATCCAATACAGCTGTCTCCAGATGGTAAGTCTGGTGTGGTGGAAGGGGAGGGGGG
>JAGPOW010001338.1:49561167-49578227 GCA_030014935.1 Caiman crocodilus
CCCCCCCCCGCCCGCGAGCCCGCCCGCCCACGCCCCGGCCCCGCCCCCCCCCCCCCCCCCCCCCGCCGGCGGAGGGGCACATCAACGCCCCCCATAGTGAGGGAGGGGGCAGAGACAGGCATTGCTCAGGGAGTGGGCAGCTCCCGCCACTGCTTGCACCCCAGGAGGGCAGTGGGAGGGAGCGTGTGTGTGGGGATCTGCATGGCATGGGGTGGGCAGTAGCTGTGGGGTGGAGCTGGAGGTGGCACTCGGATGGAGGATGGGTGCTCAGCTGGGGCTGCACCAGACAGCGGGTAGCAGTGCAGGGCTTGGAAGAAGAGCTGTGACAAAATCTGGTGTGGCTGCAGCCTCTTCCCAGCAAAAGTGGAGCCCACTACAAGCCCAGCCCCCAGCAAGAAAAAACCCACACAGCACTGCCTCCAACTCCACTTCATAGCTGACACCCACCCCATGCTGCGCAGATCCAGGGGCACACGCCCCACTGCCCTCCCAAGGTGCAAGCAGTGGCAGGAGTCACCCCCACCCCATGAGTTTCAGCTCCATCCTGTGCCCTCCCCACCTACCCTGGGCTGCACCTGCCCCTGCCCCTCCCTCACTGCGGGGAGCCTTGGGCAGCACGGGAATTTGTTGGTCAAATTATTGGCCCCATAGGGCTGATATCCAATTATAGACAATTTTATTCATATTGGTACCGATCCAATATTGGACTGATGTATCAGTGCACCTCTACTCAGATTAAACCTATTTTTTAAACTACAGGCGATGCTTGCCATTTGTGGGAGATACGTTCTCCTGTCCCGCACAATGGCAAAATCTGCAAATAAGGCACTGTGTTCATGAATGCCATCTGTGTTCATGAACTCTGTGCCACTGAGGGTGGGGGGAAGAGGGGAGGGGCTGGTCTGGTGATGGCCAGAACACAGCGGTGGCGGTGGCAGTGGTGGTGGAGGTGACAGTGGCAGTGGGAGCGTGGCAGTGGGAGCCCAGCGGCAGCAAGTGCGGAGCTCCCAAGGAGCTCCTGTAAGTGTATTTAAGAAGCAGGTTTGGCATTCACAAATATTTGAAACCATCAGTGCCGAACTCGTGAATAGTGACGATTTCCTGTATTAAAATGTTTTCATCTTTTGTTCCTCAGGGTGTTGTTACAAGAAAGAGTTCTCATGATTTGAGTGCCTTAAACATCATTTTCTTAACATGTTTGGATTTCCATTGCTTTAAGAACTTGTACTTTTGGCAACTTTTAGGTCTAATGATGACATAGGAGACAAAAAAAGGGCTTCCTTTCTACTGTACTGTTTTGAAAAGCTGTTTTGTCTGAGGAATATTTATCTCAGTGAATAATTAGAACAGTGAAAAGGAGGAACACTAACTAAAGACATAACAAAATGTTCTCTAAACAATTAAAAAGTCAGTTCAATTTGTATCCTGTTTCCCACATTAAAAAAAGAACCTGCAAAATATGAAATGCTAAATTCCTGATTCCCAAAATGGGGTACATAATTATAATATAAAAACAGAATCCTACCATAACAAAATATTTTTACTTTATTGAAATGAACCATATGAACATTATCAACATGATGAGAATTTAAACAAAAACAGTTACTTTTGACTTTTTCCCATCTAAAATTTCGCTGAAATCAATACATTGCCATAGAACATTTTGATGAATATGAATTTTACAAGAGAAAACAGATCACGCAATCAGTGGGCACCTACGCATGAATGCGGAGGCTGCCCCAACGTGCTGGAATTCCAGACTGTCAGACCAGACTCAATTCATAGACATTATGGCTGGAAGGGACCTCCGAAGATCAGTGAGTCCAGCCCCCTGCCCCAGGGGCAGAAAGTCAGCAGGGAATACAGGATCCCAGCAAGATAAACATCCAAATGTCTCCTGAAGGCATTCAAAGTGGGTGCTTGAACCACCTCCGGCGGCAGTCTATTCCAAACCTTGAGGGCTCAGACAGTAAAGAAGTTCTTCCTTATGTCCATCCTGAAACGGTCATGAAGGAGTTTGTGACCATTCAACTTTGTCATCCCTTGGGGTGCTCTGGAGAACAGACATTCCCCCAGATCCTGGTGAGCACCCCTGATAAATTTATAGGTGGACACTAGATCATCCCTGAGCCTGCGCTTTTCCAGGCTAAAGAGTCCAATAGCTCTCAGCCTCTAGTCAAAAGGTCTGTTTTTCTGACCTCTGATCATGTCTGTGGCTCTCCTCTGTGCTCTCTCAAGCTTCTCCACATCCTTTTTGAATTGTGGAGCCCAAAACTGGATGCAGTACTCCAGCTGCGGCCTCACCAAGGCCAAGTACAATGGGAGAATCCTTCCAAAGTGCAAAACATTATATTTTTTTGGTGTTAAACACCGTCGGGTTCTCGTCTGCCCATTTCCTACATCTGGCAAGGTCAGCCTGGATCACCCTCCTGTCCTCAGGTATGGATGCTTTACCTCAGAGTTTGGTGTCATCGGTGAACTTGGCCAGACCACTTCTGATACGAATGTCCACATCATTAATGAAGATGTTGAATAGCATAGGCCCAAGAACAGAACCTTGAGGGACCCCACTGGTCACAGTGCAGCATGATGATTGACTTCTGTTTACCACCACCCTCTGGGTCCTACCATGGAGCCAGTTTCCCAGCCAGCAGATCCTGATGAGGCCGAGGCTGCAGTTAGTCATGATATATGACATCAATCTCTTCTCCCTTGATAGGTCACCTGGTCATAAAAGGAAATGAGATGGGTTAAGCAAGACCTACCAGCAACAAACCCATGCTGGCTATCCTTCAGGATGTTGCCATCATCCAGTCTGTTAAGAATGGCCTTGTTGATCATCTCTTCTAAAACCTTCCCCGGGACAGAGGTCAGGCTGATGGGCCTGTAGTTTGCTGGATCTGCTTTCCTCCCTTTCTTGAAGATAGGCACCACATTGGCCTTCTTCCAACCTTTGGGCATGTCACCAGAGCACCAGGAGTTCTCAAAGATCTGTGCCAGGGGCTAAGCTATGATGCTAGCTAGCTCCTTGAGTACCCTGTGGTGTAAACTGTCAGGGACAGCTGACTTGATGGTATCCAGCCTCTCAAGGTGGTCCTTCATGAGGTCAGCATTGATGGAGGGTAAGGAATCTCCCCCACCCAGGCCTCCTTGTCCCATAATGGGCAGGGGCGTCCCATGGGATTGGTGAAAGACCAAGGCAAAGTACCCATTTAGCAAGTTGTCTTTTTCCTGGGCGTCAGTTGTCAGTTGTCCCATCTGGTTTAGCAGGGATCCAATGTTGCCCTTGCTTTTCCTCCAGCTCCCCACACATCTAAAAAAGGACTTTTTATTGTCCTTGATTCTTGTAGCTAGATGGAGTTCCATCACAGCCTTGGCTTTCCTGGTTTGCTCCCTGAAGGTCCAGACCAGAGCAGAATATTCCTCCTTGGAGGTGGATCCAGTCCTCCATCTTTTGTAAGTCTTTCTTTTTAGACACAGGTGGTCTGCTAGTTCCCTGGTGAGCCAAGGGGGATGCTGTGCCCCTTTGCTGCCTTTCCTCCGAGATAGAATAGACTTCGCTTGTGCATCCAGGATCGCTCCTTTGAGGAGTAACCACTTGTCCTGAACTCCCCCACTTTGGGTTGTGGCCCTTTAGGGCCTCCCTGACATGCCTCCTGAGCTTGTCAAAGTCAGCTTTCCTGAAGTCAAGGACTTCTGTATTGCTAACTGACTTGCCAGTTTTATGGCGGATGGTGAAGATCAGTGCGTGGTCACTGTCACCCAGCTCCCCTTCAATAGTTACGTTGCTGAATAGATCATCTCCCATTGCCAGAACCAGGTCGAGCAGTGCTTCACCTCTCGTCAGCCCACAGACTTCCTGCATCAGACAGAGCTCATCCACGCATGAGAGAAAGCTTTATGACTGCTCAGATTGGCTAAACCGCCCTTCCCATGAGACATCTGGGTAGATGAAGTCTCCCATGACAACCATGCACCGGGAGCATGCAGCATCAGCCAATTCACTGGCAAACTCCTGGTCCATCTCTTGAGCCTGGGCAGGAGGTCTGTAGTAGACTCCTACCATTGTGTCCCCTGTGCCATGTTCCCCATGGATTTTAACCCAGAGGGTCTCTAGTCATCCACCCTGGGCATCAATATCAGCTTGCAGGGACATGTAGCTTTGCTTGACATAGAGAGCTACACCCCTGCCCCTTTTGTTCACTTGATCTCTCCTGTACAGGGTATAGCCATCTATACCTGTGGTCCAGTCATGGATGGAGTCCCACCACGTCTCTGTTATCCCTATGACATCATAATTATTTGTGTTGAGCAGGAGGACAAGTTCCTCCTGTTTATTCCCCAAGGTCCTAGCATTTGTGTACAGGCATGCAAGTGTCGCTTTGGGGGTCCTTGCCTTGCCTTGCCTACAGCTTGCTCCAGGGCTGGAGCAGGGGCGTGCTCCCTTAAGTGCCTTGGCCTGCTGCTTTCCAAGGGTTGCTCAGCAGGCCAGCGGCAGCGGTAGTCCCCACATCCTCTGGTGGGTTTAGTTTAAAGCGCAGTGGAGCAGGGCAGCCAGTCTGGCTGAGAAGAGCCTCTTCCCCAGTGGAGAGAGGTGGAGGCTATCCTTTCCCAGAAGCTCACTACCTCTCTCACCAAAGAATAGACTGTGGTCATAGAAGCTGAAACCTTCCCAATGACACCAGCACCGTAATCTTTGGTCCACTACCTCGATCCTCCTCTGCCTCCTCAGCCCACAGCCCGAAACTGAGAGAATCAATGAAAACACCACCTGTGCCCCCAACCCCTTAAGCCCTGCTCCCAAATCTCTGTAGCACTTCATGACCTGGCTGGGATTGCTCCAAGCCATGTCATTTGTGCCCACGTGGATAAGGAGCATAGGGTAGTGGTCAGTGGGCTGGAAGAGCTCAGGGATCTTCTCCACAATGTCTCAGATTTGGGCTCCTGAGAAGCAGCAGACTTCCTGGGCTAAGGGGTCCAGGTGGCAGATTTCCCCCTCAGTTCCCCTCAGGATGGAGTCTGCCACAACAAACACTTTTGTGTTTTGTCTTAGGGAGAGTGGCAGCGGTAGCTACAGTTAAGCCTGTGCTGCCTGCAAGAGCTAGCAACTTGGCAGGCTCTGCTGGGGCTGCAAGAGGTTCATACTTGTTGCAAAGCTCCAGCGGGCTGGGGACCTTGGTGTGATGGGCCTTGGGGCCCTTGACCACCTAGGTCCAACCCCTTGGCTGAACAGAATGGGAGGTCCCCAAGTCCTCCCTTGTCCTGGAAAGTGACTGTGGTTTACCCTCCGCCTCCAGGGAGAGAAAGGCCTGCAAATAGGAGCCGATCTCCTGCTCACCATCCCTAATGGCACGCAGCCTCTAGAGCTCCTCCAGCTGGCGTGCCAGAGACGCCAGAAGGAAGCAGACTAATTGAGTCTGCTGGAGTGTGGCAATTACATGCTCCAGCAGCCTCCTGCATCTTGTATATTAGCATCCCCTTATTTAAAAATGGCAGGAGGTGGATTTGAAATGAAGCTCATTGAACAAGCTTTATTTCAAGTGCTTCCACCACCATTTTGAAGCACAGGGACATTGATGGAGGAGATGCAGTGGCACTTTAATTAGAGTGGCTCTTGGAGACACTCAATTAAAATGCTTCCCCCCAGACCAAGTGTAAAAGTGCGCAAAGATGTTAGCATTGTAGTGCTAGTCCTTTCTAGGCCCTACTTTGGCCTCATCTTTAGGTTTCCTCAAGCAAACTCCTTTGGGACAGAAGCTAATGCAGACTGGCACCTTAGGGTGTATACAAACATTCACTGCACCTAGTCTACAATCATGCAGCCTACTTTAAGATGCATGATTGAAGACCAGAAGCAGCATGCACAGGCATTCACCTGCACCAGGAGTTGCACAGGGAACCTGTTTTAAGTAACTTGAGGTAATAGTGCGTCAGGCCGGGGTGGGTGTTGGAGGGTTTGGTGGGAGGATGACAGGTCTCCAGGAGGGAGGGCCACAGGAGGTTTGTTTGTCTGGGGTGAGGGAGTTGGGGAGTTAAAAATAGCCCAGTTGGAGTCAGGGGGTTAGGAAGAGCACAGCCCCGGGGCTAGTGTGAAGGGCTGGGCTTTCCCAGTCCTGGGGTTGTGCTCTGCATACATGCACTGGATTCAATTACTCAGTTAAACTATTCCAGATCTAAATTAGGGTATTTAGATTGACCTAACCCTAATTAGGTCAATCTGTCAGTATGGACAGACATTTGGGAGGTTAGGGAGAAGTTAGATTGAGTTAAAAATGACTACCTGATCTAAAGTAAGTCAGGATGGGGGGGAATCAGGGAGTCAGGTGACAGGTAGAAGCCATGGAAAGAATCAGTGTGATCTGGGGGTTAGCAGGGTCTGTGAGGGGAATGGGGGAAATGAGGAGGATTAGGGGGCTACTGGGGTTTGGAGGGATTGGGGGCATCAGAAGAGTTAGCAGGGTCCACAGTGGAGTTGGTTGGGTCTGTGAGGGCTTGGCAGGATCAGGGGAGATAACAGGGTCCACAGGGAAGTTTGAGGGGACAGCGGAGCTCTCTCCCCTAACCTCCAGGATGAAGGACTATTTTTAACCCCCCTCAACCCTCCCCTAGCCTGCCTGCCCTTTCCTGCACATTGGCTTATTCCTCAGTTCCTGACATAGGCAAACAGAGTTTGTGGGATGGGAGGTTTGGTAGGCTCAGAGGGTGGGAGGGCTGGCTGGTCTAGGGGGTTGGGGTTTGTCCATCAGGGAGGGGAGGGACAGGGGAGCGGGGTGTTAAAAATGGCCTAATGCCAGGTGAGGCCAGTAGGAAAAGCATAAACTAGAGCCAGAGGCTGGTCTTTCCCAGGCCCAGGGCTGCTATGGGAACTGTACAGAAGTTCAGTTAGAACAATGTCACTGGACCTGATCTAAATTAGACTACCTCTGACGTACACTTAACTTAGATCAGGTCGGCTATTTTTAGATCAATGTAACTATCCTGAACTTCTAACTTCACACTTAGATTTGCACTTAGATTCAATGTCTCTCTCACTTTAATATTGCACAAGTGCATTGAGACTATACCTTAAAACAACTCAGAAACTTAAATATATGCAAAGGGAAGTAGCTTGTGTCTTAAAAGGAGTTTTCCATCACCAAGACAAAACATAAGTGCTCCATGATCAGCACTAGCAGTTTGTGGGTCAGACAGTGTCCAGGATATTCAGATTAATCTAGAAAGCTCTAGGTGTCTCTGTTGCTGTCTAATTAAAGGACTGCCCTTCTTACTATGTCATATTGCTGCAACTGTGGTCAGCAGAGCACTTAAGCTGTAGGTACTTGCCCTCTAGGTATGTCTACACTGAAATCCAAAAGGTGTGACTGAAGTATGTATAGACAAACCCAAGCTACATTTAAACTAGCTAACTCAAATAGTGAAAGCAACATAACTATCACTGCAGGAAGTTGGAGTGGGCTAGTTGCCCAAATCTTTACTTTGTATCTCAAGCATGTTTTGCAGTCTGCTTTAAAGTATAGGCCATGCTGCAAGCAGCTACACCATTACTAGTACATGAGCTAGTTTAAAGCTGAAGTGGGAATGTCTACCACAAGTTATTTGAATTGGACTACAGATCAACCCTTAGTTTAAAGAAGTAGTTCCTGGCATGGCATTTCCTGTGGGACCTAATACTTTGAAATAAATGCATTCTCCATCCCACCCAACTGGAGTCTGGCTATAGCATAGGAACTATCTCTGGTTTTATGGTCTCACAAAGGCAAAGATGATCTTGGTGATCAAGGTGGAGAGCATGCATTCAGCTGAAGATCTGTAGCTACAGGTTTGTTTCTTTTCAGATCCTCAGCATTTTTGGAAGAGGTTGCTGTTTTTTATATCTAGTCGCCCCAAGCCTGCAGAATGGCAGCGGTGGCAGTGGAGTAGAGCCACAGAGCAGCCCCATTGCAGGCTCTGGGCAACTGCAGCCAGAAAGGCTCCAGAAGCAGAAAGCCTACCCACTGCCAGGTCCTGCTTTTGCTGGCACCCAGCACTAGCTGATGTTGCTCATCATGGGCAGGGCTGATGCTCTCCGTCTCCCCTTCTCCCCTTCCTCCCCCTCCCCCTTGTCTCCCCAACCGTCCCACACCTACAGCATGCCCTGCTGCTTACACCAGCTCCTGGCCTATGCACTGGAAGCAGCACCGAGCAGGTGTCAGTGTCATCTGCAGACACAGGCATCAGCTTCCCCTTGGGACTCAGGGTGTATGCCCAAGCCCCTCCTTGGGGTAGAAGGGCAGGCCAGAGACTGAACCTACTGAAGTCACCACCCACACCAGCTCCCCCCTCCTCCCCTCCCTGCCTGCAACCCCATCCCAAGGAGGTTGGGTGAGCTGTTGAGAGCTGAGGGTGCTGACCTAGCCCATGACAGTTCCCTAAAGCACCCTATGTGGCCTGCAGGCCCAAATAATTGCCTGCCCCTGGGCTAGACCTATTTGGTTTTGTACCAGTGCTGCAGCTGCGATGCGGTTAATAAAAGAAGGGGAACAGCTGCTGCGGAGGAAGACAATGAAATTGATGAATAATCCAGGCAGCCAATACGAAGCCAGAAGGGGATAATAAAAGAGAGGAGGAAACTTACCAAAGATGCCTTCAGGCACGCATGTGAGGAGAGAGATGGGGAAAGGTAATGCTGCACGGGACTGTATATACCTACCCAAGGAGGAGGCTGGAGCTCTCCGTGTTGGGGCGAACGGAGGAGATGATGGTGGGGCTGGCCAAGATGCTCCCCTGCCCTATGCTGCTGGGCTTGGATTGGCCTCACCTGAGAGAGGTGGTCCGCCACAAGATGCTAGATAACTCAGAGACCTGGGAGAGGAAGCCACGGGAACTGTATTTTGGGGATGAGGAAGAAGAGTTAGAAATTGACCAGCTGATAGAAGTGGGGAATTTTCATCAAGAACAATGACAAGAATCCTTGTTTCAGAATCTATGGAAGACCCAGGAGGAAGAAGCTGCAAGAAGAGCTGGACCCACAATGAAATCCCCCAGGAACCCACGATAAGAGGTAAGGAGGGGTCTGCTCTATAGAGTGGAGGATTTGGAAGAGGGAAGTGAGAGAGCACAGATCCTGGTACCCCAAAGATACTGGAAACAGGAGACACCAGCGGAAGCAAATGGGGTTTGACATTCCATTGTTACCACTCCGGGAAAAATAATAAGAGATCACTGGAGGAGATTACCATGCCACCTGTGGCCCATGGTCCACCGGGAGATCCAGCAAATGAAGGAAAAGGGAATAATTGAAGAGTTCCAAAGCCCCTGGAGAAGCCCGATAGTAGTGGTACCCAAGCCAGGTGGATCCATCCAACTATGTGTGGATTATCGAAGGCTGAATGAAGTGGCAAAATTTGATGCCTTCCTGATGCCCCAGGTGGACAATACGTTTGGGAAAATCGGACAGACGTGATTTATATCTACCTTAGACTTTACAAAGGGCTATTAGCAGAGAGGGACAAGGAGAAGACAGAGTTTGGGATGCCACGGGGGCTGTTTCCGTTTAGAAGAATACCCTTTGGGTTACATGGAGCTGCGGCATCCTTTCAATGACTCATGGAATGAATCTTGGCCCCACACCAGGGGTATGCTGCTGCTTACATTGATGACATTATTATATTCTCCGCCAGTTGGGAGATGCACTGTAAACATCTAAGGCAAGTACAAAGCAGCCTACGTCAGGCGGGACTGACAGCGAATCTGCAAAAATGTGCATTGGGGAAATGCAAAATCCTATATCTGAGGTTCATAGTGGGCCAGGGAACCATAAAACCCATAACTGAAAAAGTGGCGGCCATAAAATGACAACCTCTCCCTAAAACATTAAAACAACTTAGATCATTTCTAGGGTTCACCAATTATTATTGGCGATTCATCCCAGACTTCTCAGAGAAGGCTGTTCCATTGACAAAGTTAACAAAAGGACAACGCAGCCTGGTAACCTGGAACCCAGGGGCTATACAAGCCTTTGACCACTTAAAAGATGTCTTGGGCCAACACCCCGTCCTATGCACCCCAGATTTTGAGAAGATCTTCTATCTTCAAACAGATACCTTGGCAGTTGCACTAGGAGTGATATTGTTCCAAAAAGATCAAGAAATAGAGCAGCGGTAGCCTTTGCCAGCCAGAAGCTTAAACTGGCGGAGACACAATACTCCACCATAAAAAAGAGTGCCTGGCGGTTCGCTGGGACATAGATTTGTTTCAATATTATTTGTTAAGACGAAAAATTGTGCTTATCATAGATCACGCACCCCTGAGGTGATTGACAACTGCCAAATTAAATAATGCCATTCTTACGCGATGGTCATTAGCCTTACAACCATTCTTTTTTTTGGTGGAGCACCAAGCCGGAAGAAGAAATGGAAATGTAGACCTCCTATCATGTCCAGGAGATGGCCGGGAGGAAAAAATAAGACAATACAAACGGGACAGCAGGAAAACATACATCAAGCACAAGTCTTCATGACAACGCACCCAGGAAATAGATAAACTGTTTAACTAGGAGGGGAGGTGTGTAACAGCGCCGCAGCTGCGATGCGGTTAATAAAAAAGGGGGAACAGCTGCTGCGGAGGAAGACAATGAAATTGACAAATAACCCAGGCAGCCAATACGAAGCCAGAAGGGGATAATAAAAGAGAGGAGGAAACTTACCAAAGATGCCTTCAGGCACGCATGTGAGGAGAGAGATGGGGAAAGTGAGTAATTGAGTGGCAGCGTGGAGCCCACCCCTACAGTCCCGGGGAGGCAGAACGGAGAGGGAGATTCCCCTAGCTGGGAAGGGGAGGGGAGAAAAAGAGTGAAATAAGAGGCATGGAGAGAGGAGGCGACAGAGCCCCGAGCCTGCCTTGTAGCCCTGCAACCCAAACCCGGTCACAGAGGGTGAAAAAGAATAGAAAGGAAAGCGATGAAGCCTGCACAGGCGGCAGACGGGGGAATCCCGGCGTTGGTATGGATCAGACGCTAATGAGGCCATTGGCGGTTGATCATTGAATAAACGGCCAGCTGGTGGGGAGGAAGAGTGAAAGAAAGTAGCAAGATAACAAAGTAGCAAAGCTGTGCTCCGCAAACCGGCATGCCGCAGCCAGAGAATCCCGGGGTCAACTTTGATCAGCGGCTAACCCGGCTATTAGCGGCTGATCACAGAGCAAGGGAACAACAAGCTATCCAGTTGATCTGGGAAGGCGGGTGGGGGGGAACCCCCCACGGTGAGCACTCGGGAGAAGGGTCACTCTGGGAGAGGGTCAGGCAACGTTAAGCAAAGCACTACTGGTGAAGATCTGACCTGGGTGTCTTCTTTACCAGTAAACCATTTACCAATAACCCTTACTTCCCCCTTACAAATTGAGTTAAGATCAAGTCGTGGCAGGTGGGAATCGGGGGGGGAGTGACCAGAAAAATGGGTACCCAGGACAGGTACCCGCGCACAGGTTTAAAAAACAGACGCTTGAGGGAGGACATGATGAGGGTTTACAAAATACTAAATGGTAAAGAGCAAGTAAATACAAATTCCTTTCTTTCACTATACAAGAATAAGACATTACAAAATGAAACTAGTATGAAGTAAGTTCACAACTAACAAAAGCAAAAGGGAATTCACTCTCCCTTTCAGGATCCACCCTCTGCCACTATAGTGTGACCCAGCAACTAAATGGCTGTTCTTATGTTCTACACATCAGTTTTTAAAGTTCAACATTTTCTTCAGCTGCCATCAAGCTAAGCACACCCCAGCTCGGAATGATAGGGTTGATAGGTAGAGCAGCTTTGTCACTTGGGCTGTTATATATGTTAACCACAACCTCCTCTACACTTTAAGTGTTAGACGCCATGGGTGGGATCAGTTATCTGCAAATACAGATACAGCCAGGAATGCTTCAAATCATAAAATTTGATCACATTAACTTCTATATGCTATCTAGGCCTAGGAAGTATTTAAAGAGATAACTAGCTATAATTCTAGACTCTTCCTTTGTCTTCAAGGCAGCTAGAGGTAATGGTGAATAATTAGTCACATCTTATAAGCTAAATTAGATCTGTTAAGTATATAGATAGGGAACCTCTGGCAAAAAAATTTTAAAACGGGGTGAATGAAGAGGGCAGGATAAGGATCTATAGAAGACATGCATATTTTTGCACCAGATTGTAGCTAGTGCTTCATTCCTTTGAACTTTTGCCAGTACTCTTCATTAGCAGAGCCTGAAAAACCCACTCAGCAAGAGAGTGGGAAGGTTTCTCTGGTGATTGCAGGGGCCTAAGCCCTCAATTAATGTAGAATTTATGCTTAAAAATTTCAAGGCCTTATGGTTGCAAAGATAACATTTCAAATGAGAACTGAATGTAAACTGATACCATGGTATTTCTTAAACCTGCACACCTCCAGCATCTTCTCTGCTGCCCATAGTTTTGCCAAGCCTTGTAGAGTAGCAGTGATGATTCTCTGATCAGCTTCACTGATGGTTGTAAAAATACTGTAGGCAGAAGACGGTCTGGCAAGATTAGTGTCAGTTTCCTATTGCTGCTATTTGGGAATCCTAGAAGAGACAGGTGCTAGAGCTGTTAACCCAAGAAAACAGGCAGGAAGCAAAAAAAAAAAAAAAAAGAGAGAGAGAACAAATTTTTTTATTCCCCATACTTGGAGCAGACAATGGACTTGGACAAAGGAGTAAAATAGCAGGGACACTTCCCCCTGCTCAAATAGGAGTCTGGCTGAGCAGAAGAAACAGAAATTCCCCTCAGATTTTAGATGAGAGTATAGCTTTAATTATTTTATACAATGAGCAGCTAGAGCCTAGTATCCTGGTGCTGGTCTGTGGAGCATGTTAGCCCTGGCTGCTTAGAAGTTGGACAGCCCTGCTTTATCCCATTTAAATTTTAAGAGCATCCACACAAAGGAGATTAAGAGAGGTGCAAAATTTGTACAGATGGCAAAAATCGTTTGCCCTTTATGTTCACAGATTCACAGAAGTTTAGGGCTAGAAGAGACCTTGTGAGATCACTGGGTCCAGCTCCCCCCAGCTTTGGGCAGGAAAGACTGCTGGGGTCAAATAACCCCAGCAAGGTGTGTGTCCAGTCTCCTTTTGAAGATCTCCAGGGTAGATGCCAGTATCACCCCCACTGCGAGTCTATTCCAGAGTCTGGTCACACAAACTGTGAGGACATTTTTCCAGGTCTGAAACCTGGGAGTTTATGACCATTATTCCTGGTTTTCTCCTGGGGCACTTTGGTGAATAATTGTTTGCCTAGCCCCTGCTGCTCCAGGTGTTCTAGATTTCTTATTTATTCTTCTCTTAAAAATAAACATTATTCTCCCTGCATAATTTTTTTTTATTTAGAAAGCTTTAAGGTATAATATGTCTGATTTGTATTGTTAAATTTATACTAATGACTTTTCTGTATGGAAAACATTAATGCACATGTAGACACTCCCAGTGTGCCATTGTTACTGCACATAAAGCTTAGTACGTGTAATAACAGGTACTAACGCAATACTGCACAGTAGCACCATCACACAGTCTTTTAGTGATGCTATTGTGCAGTAAACTAATTCTACTGCACATTAGTGCATTAGTGTGACTTTTGCTGTGATGCACTAATGAGTAGCAGAATTAGTCTACTGCAGATTTAGCACCTTGTGTAGATGTGCCAACTGAAATGCAGGAATGGGGCTGATAGAAGCAACAAATCCATCTCAAGGGCAGGCTCTAGTTTAGAGGCAAAGTAATAGTTTCTCTAATTCTAGGCATTAAAAGTCTTATTATATTTAGTCTGCACCCAGAGATAAACATGGAGGTGTACAATGACACAGGTTATTAGCTTTTCTGTAAAGCTGAGAACTAAATAATACACTTTTCACTAGTAAAATCCATAACCTTTCACTCAGATGTCTTTACTCTCTGATCACTTTGTTTCAGTGGGAAGGACAAAAGAAGGGAATACTTCTGAACTACAAAGCTGTTTTGACAGAAATTATTTTAAAAGGTGATTGGAGAGAAAATCTATTTGCTGCTCTAAGTTAGGTATTAAGTTGTTAAAGGAAACTCAAAGTTAAATGCATTAAAGTATTTATATTCCTATTTTTTCTTTTCAAAAAGACACTTTAAAAATCTTTGTGTTCGTATACAATCCCCAGAGAAAAGATTTAAGTCCAAAATCACCCAAATGACATCAAGATGACAAATCATTCTGTCAAAAAAGAAGCTTTTACTATAATTATGGCTTGAGTCAGGAAGTAAAACTATGATTTAAATTCCATCCATGGAAAGCATGCTTCTTCCTCCCATTTACACTTTCTTTAGGATCTACAAACAGCTCATACAAAATCCCCATCATAAGATGAAGAGGAAAGAGAAGAAAAACACCTGGGTGCTTAACCCTTTCAAACTGTTATCAACTGAAATTTTAGATATCCTGATTTCATAGGGATGGGAAAGTGAATACATTTCTAAGCAGTTGCAACACTATCTTCTCTTTCATTTCAGGTTACTTTGTATGCTCTGGATGTCCTCCTTATACCAATACATAACAGTTCAGTGACAACTGACAGACATTTACTATTTAATACATTTGCTATTTAATATATATTAGAAAGCTGTTGCAAGTCAAATGCTGAGGGGAAAAAATTACTTACCTGCTCTTCTGTGGTGCTTTTGAGATGTGTGGTCCACATAGATTCCACTTCTGGTGTGCCCCAGCCAGACAGGTACATCAGATCCTTTTGGATAGCAGTGCCCATTACAGTTGTTCCTACCACTTGTATGATCTTGCTTAGGAAGGTGCACAGGTGGGAAGGTCAGAGTGGGTTCAACTGTCCCTCAGTTCCTTCACTAGCAAGGCATCCCGGTAATAAGAGAATCTCCAGAAGTAGGTAAGGGGAGCAGGCACAGAGCCCTTGTAGACAACATCTCAAAGATTTTAGTAACTGTGGTTCTTTGAGTAGATGTGATGTCTTTTATTAAACCAAATGAATAGATGTCCAATGGTTGCCTAATAATTGTCCAACTATTTAGTTGGTCTAATAAAAGATATCACATCTACCCAAAAAAACTTGTCTGCCTATGTCCTTAGACCAACATGGCTACAACCGACAACCCTAGTTACTGAAATGACATTCCACATGCATTCCTCTTCTGGTGACTTGTAGTTACTTCATGGCTGGGAGGTGGATGGTCAATTTCTTAAAGCAAAAAATTGCAAGACAGTGGTGTCAAAGCAGGTATCAGATTTGGAGTCCTCTATCAAGAAGCACAGACTGAAAGGGTGGATTGAAATCCTAGTAACTGTTCTACCTGCTTCAGGAAATTGAGAACTTGAAACACTGCCTCAGCCCTAGTGGAGTGAGTAAAGAAGTGAATCTAAATGATCTATGCTGTGGCAAGTTTTAACACACGCTCACTTTTTCGATGGCTCTCAGATGATCTTTCATGTATGTCAGCAAAAGCCAGAAACAATCTGGGAGAGATTCTGAAAGGTGTTGCCCTATGCAAATGACAGATGAGGGCCTTCAAAATGTTTAGGATACAGACCTTAACCTCTGCTTGATTGGAATGGGGCTTAGAAAAGAAAACTAGAAGATGGATTACTAGAAGTTTTAGGTGAAAAACAAAGCATGAGTAAACAGTTGGGGTGAGGTGTGTCACCATACCTTATAGAATATCAAATAAGGCAGCCCCCCATGAGGGATTTAATCTCTGCAATTCATCAAGATGAAATTACAGCTACTAAAAATACAGTCTTCGAAGATATGAGATTTACAGAACACACTGACAGAATTTCTGGGAAGGACTCCATAAACCTGACAACACAACAGTAAGAGCCCAAAGACAGAGGAATATCTCCTTGGAAGAAAGATGTGAATGAGACTCGGGGAATTTAGTAATGTTGGGTACATTAAGATAACTCTCCTACTGAAAGCCACAAGGTGAATGTATACTGCCTTTAAATGTACCTTTAAAGAGATAATGGATGCCCATGAGCAGTTTGGCAATAAAAAAATCTCTCAGAATAACTGCAAGAAGGGTTTCTGTAATGCCTAAATAGAGAAACTCTTCTGTTCTGTTAAAAGAGTTCCTCTAATGGAGACTTTTTTTCTGTAAGTGAAATTTCCAGGCTAGAGAAAACCCAAGATAAAAATTAGGCTAGCCAGCCAGCTTCCAAACTTTCAAGTACCATCTATCAAGTAGAATCTACCACCTATCCTATGCAGTTACAACATGTTGAACTGGAAGCGTGGTGAAAGTTTGCACTGATAGTTCAAAACATGAAAATACCAGAACTTCCTGAGCCATATCATTTTCACTGAGACTATTTCCTGTCTGAGTTTCCACAGTTTCCTTGCAATGAGCAAAATAGTTGACGGGTGCTGTGGATGATAGTACCAAATGTTGCAGAGCCCCCAGGAGAACTGGGCACCCACCAGTGGGAGCCAGGGCACCAGCTGTGGGAGGCCCTGGCCAACCCCCTCCTCCAGCACTCCCTGCTCCAGCCCACCTGCCCCACTGCCCATGCACCCCCTGCCCACTCCCAGCACCACTCTCAGGAAACACACATTCAAAACAAAAAGCTTTATTTCCCTAACAGCACCCACCTCTTTCCCCCTCCTCCCCAACACACAGAGCCCCTCCTCTCCTCCCCCTCAATCAACAGAACCCCTCTACCACCCTCCCCACTTACACTCTGAAAACTATTTACAGTATATCTGGGTTTCAAGCCCAGAGTGGGTGGCCTTGCGGGGGGGCCTAGGGTGGAGAACCTGAGGGCAAGTTCCCAGTACCCCAGCCTTGAGATATTCCCTCACAGGTCCCAGGCTGCAGCAACCCCAGTGGGTATCATAGTATCTAGGGTCAGAAGGGGCCTAGAGCAGGCCATCTAGTCTGACCCCCTGCCAGTGGCAGGAATGAGTGCCAGGGTCACAGGATCCCAGCCAAGTACCTACCTAATCTACTCTTGAAGGTGCCCAAGGTAGGAGCAAGAACAACTTCCCTAGGAAGCTGGTTCCACATCCTAGCCACCCTAACTGTGAAGTAGTATTTCC
>JAGPOW010001338.1:49578327-49617293 GCA_030014935.1 Caiman crocodilus
TCTTGAAGGTGCCCAAGGTAGGAGCAAGAACAACTTCCCTAGGAAGCTGGTTCCACATCCTAGCCACCCTAACTGTGAAGTAGTATTTCCTAATGTCCAGCCTAAACCTGCTTTCCAGTAACTTGTGACCATTGGTCCTAGTTACCCCTGGTAGTGCCCGGGAAAAAAGAGCCTGCCCTAAATGATGATGGCCTCATGCACAGCTGGGTCCTTGGGCATGTAGTAGGAGTAAAAGCAGTGGGGCTGGGCCCAGAGGGGTGGCAGCAGGTCTGGGATAGGGGCCAGGCCAGGGAGTCTGGGGAGCAGGAGGTGCCAGAGGACCTCATCCCAGGCCCAGACAGGGGCTTGCTGCAAGGTGGTGGGCAGGACACAGGGGCTGTGCGGGGGCCATGGGCCAGGTGGCATGGATGCTGCTGCCAGGCCCAGAAGGGTATCCAGGTGCTAGGTGCTCCTGCTCCACAGCCTCCATTTGCACCCACTGGTCCCACTGCACATGGTCCCATGCCTCCTCCTGAATGACGTCCTCCTCCCACCAGGCCTGCTCCCATGCCTCCTGCTCCCCTGCCACTGCCACCAGCCACTGAAATAGGATAATCTGGTCCCTAGTGCACTGCTGGTGCAGTTAGCACATCCAGACAGCTCTAGTTGTGAATGGCAGTAACACAGAGCTCGTAACTCCACTGGAGCTAGTGGGTTCTCCCCCACATCCAGATGTTGGCTGTGCAGAGGCAAGAGACTGAAGCCTTTTGTGAGAGTTTCCAACATTTCAGAGATAAGATGCTCTGCACCAGAGGCCATGTGTTGCCTAGCCTCAGATTGGGGGTTGGCCATACATGAGTGCCCAGAGACCAAAGCTAGTCTGCTGGGCAGGCCCAGGAAGCTGCTGCCCGAGAACCTCATCCTCTGAGGCAGCCCACTAGGTGCTGGCTGCAAACAGCCCACTTCCCCTACCCCTCCCCAGAGCAGGACAGGCCAGGATGCTCTAGACCCTGCTCCCCCCCTCAACCTCCCTGCAGGCCAACTGCTCTACTACATTGCCACGCAACCCACAGTGCCCATGCTCAGGGCATGTGGGGCTCCCAAACAACTGGGGCTAGGAGCTGGCTGTGCCCCCACCCTCCCTGCAGGGGGCATGTCTAGGGAAACATCCAGGGGCCAGCCTCCCCCTGTGCTGCCACTGCGCCCCAAGCATGCTCCTGCTGCGCGTGCCCCAGGCAGTGCATGATGAGCTATTTGTGCAGCCTGAGGGATGCCCAAGCCGCTACACCTTGCTGCTGATGATTCTCCTCATACTCCAGGCACACCTGTGCTCCCAGTTCAGGACCCTGAGCTACAATGGCACAGAGGGCAAGCCCAGCCTGTCCTGCAACCTCCGCTGCTGCCTGGAGGACTACCTGTGGTGGCACTACACAACCCTGCCTCCACTGTCAAGAAAGACATCACTGCCAGCATCAATGCCTTCCACAGGGTGAGTGGCCTATGCCTAACCCGCTATGGGGGTGCAGACTGCTCAATAATGTTCTAAACTGTGTCTTTGCATGCCATGGAGGGGGAATCTGGTGCCAGGGAAGTATAGGTAGGTCAGGAAGGGAGTCAGGGCAGGGACTGGGACCAGTACAGAGGCAAGAGTGAGGACTGAGAGGGCCTCCCCCAGTGCAGGACTTACCATTTGTCTGGGGTCGGCAAGGCTAGCAGTTCAGCGCAGGCCTCCCTGTCAGTGAGGGCAACCAGTTGTGCCAGGTGACTATGGTCCACAGTGAGGGGCATGCTGATGCTTGGCCAGGGACCCCCCAACCCAGAGAGGAGCTGATGCTGTCAGCTGGCAGTGATGTTACTGACGGCTCCTCGTGGCAGGGTCTGGGGCTGTGCAAAGGGCAAGGCAGCCACTGACCAGAGCTCCCCGAACTGCCAGCGGATGTAGCAGCCAGGGAGGTGGGCAGGGCAGGGTGCTGAAGGCCCGAGGCCCCTTCTCTAGTCACATTTCACCAAAGGGCTCAGAGCAGGGTGGGAGTTCAGGCAAGTTGCCCCTGCTGGTGACAGTGGTAGGGGTGCACCCTGCATCCTGGGGTACCAAAATAGGAACAACTTTTCTAGAGTAGTTCAGGTTGTCACTCTTCCTTTTATTTTTTTAACATGCTAAGAAACTACAATTTAGTCTAAGCTATACCTTCCTAATAGCTTCACTAAACAACAACAACTACAGTTAGAAATCAGATAGTTTAGGGAAGCACGTTGCAGGGGATCCTCCTTGCTGCCATGGGTGGTAAAAAGAAACCAGGGGTCAGCTGGGCTTGTTTCATTCTTTAGGCCTTCTGGCAGGAGTACACAGAGACATCCAGAGTGCAAGCGAAGCCCTGGTGCCAGCCAGAAATATCTGATGTCACAGGGATCATGTATGCATGCACCAGAAGTGGCCAGCCAGTCCAAGAGCTCTTAACTCTTTGTTTTTTTCTTTCAAAGACTATGTGCTTTTTAAGTTTAACCAACAGGCAATAGCCATGCTATCTATCAACCATTGCTGTGAACCATGGTGGTTTGCAACCCCTTCCAAATAGCATCTTGCACCAGGGTGGATCATCTCCCCAAGGCAAAGCCTAGGGCACCATCCAAGCCATGAGAAGCGACAGAGCTTTCCTAAATCTGTTTCAGATGAACAAGTCAGTGCTTGCTTTTTCTTCTTTTAATGTGTTAAACCCGTTATTTCTGTTCATTTCCTGTTTGCTGATTGGAAAAGAATCCTCAGATCGAAAACAATACTTGGAAGGGAACTGCGTGTTCCCCAGCAGAACAACAGGAATGAAATATGCTGCTCTCTGGCAGTTAGAAAGAGTCACCATTAGGATATTGAAGTGCAGTGCTCTTCTCTAAAGAGCGGGCAGCGAACACCGTGCACTGTCTCTTTCTTCTCTGCTGTTTCGCAGGGAGCCCATCTGATAAACAAGCCCTCGGGCGGGTCCCGTGCAGCGCTCCGGGGCCACCCCGCCTTGCCCCGCTCTCGCGGGCGGCCAGAGCAGCGTCCGGCCCGGGGCGAGAGGCGAGCGCTTGCCCGGTTGAAGCCAAGAGGCAGAGGGGCAGCCCCAGGCGGGGCGCGCTAGGGTCCCGGCGCCTCCCGCCTTCAGTTTTTGCCGCGGGATTGTTGGCATCCAGAGCCCGCAGCGCGGCGGCCGGGCCCGGGCCCGGGACCCCGAGCGCGCGGCGGGCAGCGGCGATGTATAGGCGGGGAGCAGGCGCTGGCCTCTCTCCCTGCCCCGCGGCCGGGCCGATCCCCCCGTGCCGCCACTCTTGCCCGCGAACTGGCGGGGGCAGCAGGGCCACTCTCCTGGGGACTTGAGGGGAGGCCGAAGGGTCGAACTGGGGCCACTTGGGCGGCGAAATCGGCCTTTCAGGCTATTCAATGCCGTGGACCTAAGGGGAGACGCAGCCCGCCCCCCGCCTCTCGCTCGACCTCCCCGGGGCCCCGGGGCGAGGTGCGGCACAGGCTGGCGGCGCACGAAGCGGGACTACAACAGCAGTGAGCTTCCGAGTACACAACTGCGATCTCAGCCTCCCCCCACATGCATGAGGCAGCTGCTGCTTCCCTCCTGTCTCTGTGCCCACCAAGATGCGCTTTTGGGAGGTGGAAGAGGTGGATCTGAACCTGCACCCCAATGCCGCCATGCTATGGAGGAAACTGAATCCACATCTCCCGCTTCCTGTGCAATTGTTCTATATAAAGGTGGGTGGCAGCCCCTTCATCTCATTTTCTGATGCTCCTTAGTTCCTCCCCCTTCATTGTAATGGCTCCATTGTAAAGGAAGGAAGGAGTCTTGCCCAGCTCCTTCAAAGGACAGCCGCGGGTGCCGGCCCTCAGGAGCCCAAGGGGATGGAAGCACCTCCCTGCAGCTCTGAATGAAGAGTGCAGTCTGGAGAGGGTTTCAGACACTATCCTCAGCATTTCCTAGGCAGCTCCCTCTGTGGTTTGTAGGTTTTATGAAGGGTCTTTTTAAGGGACTTAATATAGGCTTCTGGCTTCCACTCTGGGCTGCATGCCTAAAGATTAGGTGCTGCTGCACCTACATTCCAGCTACTCAAGTCATTTATTGCATCTGGCCCCGATTCCCTCAGAGCCCTACTCCTGGCTGACTGCAAAATATCAGTAATGTGGAATAGGGCATCTCACTTTCGAGGGAAGAAGGATTCAGTCAGAGACATAGTACCTTCCCAGAAACATTAGACTTTCATTTTCCCAAAACACCAGGCAGAATTTGCATTAAACCTTGGAGTATGATGATCAGAGTTAGTAGTCTGCCAGGACTGACCTGGAAACACAGGACTGCTGGTAACATAGGATTGACCTGCCACAGCAGAACTTGAACTGAATTTTGGACTGAAGCAAATTCATAATTACCTGATCAGATCTTCTAGGTACCTTCCAGTTTCTTATATCCTTGAGTGGATCCACACAGAAGATGCTCTTTACCCTAATGCTTTTGTCTAAATCTGTTAGTCCTGATTGGATTAATTGCTGGTCACTACTGTGACCAGAGTCCTGGCATTTTTCCAAATACTACAGGTAAGGTAATGAGAGCAAAGTTGACTGACCTATTTTATAAAGTTAGTTACTATGGCAGAGCTTTCTCTCTGGCTTAGCCCATCCTGTGCTAGCATTCAGCACTTGGTCATACAAGTAATGACAAGAGATTATGTGCTTGGCAAAAAGTGGATTCAGTGCAAGAGCAGGACAGCAATATCCACAAAGGATTACAGTGCTAAGCGCTACATCCATTTCCATACATCCTTTTCAGCAGCGAAGTGCACCATGCTCTATTCATGTGAGTCAGCATTTTTAAATAAGGTACCAAACCTGCCTGTAGACCTGACTTCCTATACATATGAATAGACATTGTCCAACAATAAGATATCAAAGTATTAAATATATATTATCAGTTTTATATTGCTATAGCTCCTCACATCCAGCAGGATTTCAGATTGTCTTTTATTTTGATTTTCCTATATATGCACTCACCCACATTAGGAATACAGTTACTTTGAGTTCAAACCCATTCTCTGCCAGCAAAGTTTTCAGGAAAGAAGTGAATACTTTATTCAACTACAGCCACATGAGAGACTGAGGAAAAATGAATACAACAAAAAATAAACTAGATCTCTGGAGTACTCAATAAAAAGCACGGTGAGTTTTTATGTCTACAAATGGCAAAACGTAACAGAAGTTTTCATACACCTGGGATGCAAAAGAGGGCTAAAAACTAGACAGGCAAATTCCTAGAAAATGGCCCTATCAAGCACTAATAAAACACAAGCACTTTTTTTTCAGTCTGGCAAGTTGAACAAAACAGAGGGGTGGTCCACTGGCTAGAATTAATCATCCAAGTACACCTGCAGGGATGCACTGTGACTTCCCTCCAGATAGAAAAGTTAGACTGGAAAGGAGTGAACTGGCTATAAAGCTTAATGTCTCAGCAGTGGGAAAGGGTGCAAGGAAAGAAGTACAACCATGTATAAATGACTGTTTCTCTTTTCAAAGTTCTAGTTGGAATGGCTTGTTCTTAAATATCACTCTGTGTACAACTCTACTGCTCAGGAGTTGCAGTGGGACATAAACAATACATTCTTCCCCCTTCCCCAGTGCGTGCAGAGACACTTTTAACCTTCTGACTAAGTGAACAGCGTCTTGTTGTCGGAAAAAAACCCAAGAACAGTACACTGTATTAATAGAAGTGTCTCATGCAAGTCAGGGGGAAAGAGACTTCCACTAGTCTATACTGAGCTGGTGAAGTCTCCCCTCACATGGAAAACTGTCCATTTTCAGCACAGCACTTCAAGATAGAGGTGGATACATTTGGAGGAGTTCAGAGGAGAGCCTCAAAAATCATTAGAAGTCTAGGAAATACAATATACAAGGAAAGGTGGGAGTGGGATTACTTAGTCTGGTGAAGAGAAGACAGGCGGCATTTAATAGCTACAGAAGAGAGCTCTCAGGAAATGGTGAGTGATCAATTAGAGGTTTCTAAGACCCGGGTAGACAAAAGCCTTGGCTGGGATGATACAGTTGGGGCTAGTCCTGCTTTGAGCAGGGGGTGGACTAGATGACCTCCTGCGCTTCCTTCTACCCCTCATTTTCCATGATCCTAACTATTCCGTGTGTCCAGTAATGGGCTGGACTCGGAACAACTGAATACTAAACAATTACTTTTTGCTCTGAGTGTGGTTCAGTGCTTTCAAGAGCCTGCCCGAGCTCTGTTTTGGGAGCTGGAAGTACAATTCAGACAGACGCCTGTGTCGGGTGGCTCACAAGAGGGCTGCCGCAGGCGACTCCCTGAGGTCCTTCCCCGTCTCCTCGACTGATTTGCCAAAAGGC
This sequence comes from Caiman crocodilus, assembly GCA_030014935.1. Lineage (NCBI taxonomy): Eukaryota > Metazoa > Chordata > Crocodylia > Alligatoridae > Caiman > Caiman crocodilus. The sequence continues at coordinate 49,584,686 of JAGPOW010001338.1, forward strand.
TTGCTATACCGCATGCCGGAGGGTGCCTGGCAGCACGTCGTGATTTCAATCGGGAGACCCCAGAAGAAAAAAGGAGGGACGCAGCCGGCTCCCGGCCGCGGTGGTGACAGCACAGAGGCAGCGCACGGAGCTCGGGCTATTCAGCGGCACATGGTGCCCACGCAAGCCCGGCCGGGCCGGCACGAGCCGCGCGCTGGACTCGGACTCGGGGCCGGCGCCTTCCCGCGCTGCTCCCCGCTGCGGGGCCAAGGAGTGCGCCCGGGGGACCCCTCGAGACCAGTCACAGAAGCTCCCTCCTGCCCCCGAGTCGGCCCCACGGAGCCCGGGCAGAGGGAGGCAGCCCCGGCCCTTGCCCCCACCCCCACTTGCTGCCCCGGCGCCGCCACGCTCCCCCTGGCCGGAGCGCACAGCCCGGGCTCGCCTTACCCGCGCGGGGCCGGCGGAGAGGACCTGCCGGTAGCGCCGCTCCTCGGGCGGCAGCGCGGGGAGCTGCTGCAGGGAAAACATGCTCCAGCCCGGCTGCGGGGCGGGCGGGGGGCGCCGCGTTTTGTGCGCTCGGCCGGCTCCCCCCGCCCCTCCCCCCGGCACCTCCCCGCCGGGCCGGGCAGGGGCAGGCGGGGCGGACACGTGCGCGGAGCGGGCGCGAGGGGCTTCAAGCTGAGCTGCTGCTCCCGGGCGCGGGGAAGGCCCCAGCACTGCCCCGGGCCCCGATGGACACGGCCCGACCCGAAGCCCAGCGCCCAGGGACCCGCTGCCCCGGGGAGAGCAGCTCCGCTCCGGGCTGTGGAGACTGTCTTCCTCCTCCCCGCCACACGCACTCTCTGCCTGGGGAGGGGAAGGTGGTCTGGGTGCTTGTGGATGTCTGGAGAGGCGCCATGTCAGGGTATGGATGGGCGTCCGTGGGTAAGTGGGTGTGTCCTGGTGTATGCGGGGCTGGGTCTCAGTTTTGGAGTCCGCGTGGGTGTTTGGGCCCGAGGGGTGTGTCTGTACGTGCCTGGGTCTGGGGGTCCATGGCACTGTATAGTGTAGCGTAGGCATGGTTAATACAGGACACACCGACTACGTCTCCAGGCTCGGTTTTTGCCTCTATTTAAAAGAGAAGAGCAGAGCATTCTGGGATCCTGTGGATGGATTATATAGATGGAGAACATACTTTTATTTTGCTTGCAAAGACCAACAGGCATCTCTTGCTGTTCTTTAAGTTCCACCCTAAGAAAACCACATGGGATTAAACCCCAGCAGCCAACCTTACGGCACTAGCTATTGCCCTATCTCACTCCAGCTGCAATCCTGTATACTACTAGAAAAACAGACCTAGAAAAGAAATTGTATTTCTAGCTCTCTGGCAACCAACACCCTACCTTCAGCCTTCATAAATTTCCCTCTCTTTATGTCAATGCCCAGTCTAGTTGGAGACAGTGCCTCACACTGATTACATTCCCTGTTTGCAGTACTATACTCATCAAATCATAAGAAAATGCTCCCAGTCTTGCATTTTTAAACATGGACAAAAATCTCCCTTACAGAATTAAGATTAAAACAGAATTGGCACTGCACAAACACTGGGATAAGAACCAGAGATACAAGTGGAATTAGTGACTCTGGGAGTATTAGCAGCAGCCGGATAGGACTGCAGTTCACTGGAATCAGGAATTACATTTAGCATTTAGTCAATACTTGCCCTGTTAGTACTACACAAATTACCTAGTCTTCTTAAAAAGCTGGTAAAACCCCCACTTTACAGATAGGGAAGCTAAAGCAGAGAGGATATGTTCAAAGCCCATATCAAAGCAGGTTAGAATTCTGGATTTTCTTCCCTCAACCCCCATGCTCACTGCTCCACACCAGTGGTGGTGAACCTTTTTACCTGATTGGGCTAAATGGACAGTGTTTAGTCTGTCCACAGGCCAGATCCATCATTCAGGTGGCCACAGCAGGGCCCCATCCAGCTGTATGGGGGGCAAGGTGCAGGGGGGGGATAGGGGCAGCCCAGCCACAACCAACCCAGCCCCACAGGGGGAAAAGCCTCGATGGGGGAGGGCTTGCCCCAGATTCAGGAAGGGGATATAGTCCAGCTCCAAACCCAAAAGCAGAGCCTGGTTTAAGAATTTGGCAGTAGGGAAGGGCAGCCGTATCAATTGCCACCAAATTTCCCAACCTGTGGGGGACCCTGAGAACTGGATTCCATGGCTCTGAAGGCTGCATTTGGCCCACGAACTAGAGCTCCAGCACCTCTGCTCAAGACCACGCTGCCATTTAGGTTGCTGTCTTATGACGATATAAGTTATTTGTACTTGGATTAAAAAGCATCAGAAACAGGTCAACACTTCGGTGGCATATCCTGCATGCCTTCAGACTATACACCACAAATAACTTTTTAGCACCAATATGGTCCCCATAGTTAAAGCTGGCCAAATCTTGTTAACTGAATTACCAGGCAATATTCATTTAGAGAGTTTCTCTTTAAATTTTATTGTTCAGAAACATGTGCCTTGCATTCCGTTGCCCAATAGAATGGAAATATGAAATTATTAACTTTACATTTAAGAGGAACTGGTCTCATTGGCCAGGAAAAGCAGATTGAAGTAACTGCCTGAGTCTTACACCTGCACAGAAATCTAGTGTCTGAAATGGCCTGTGCACAGGTTTAAGAGGGAAAGATTAGAGTGCAGAAAGTTATCCAAACTAAGGACAAACAAGAGTCAGACTGTGCCAAGCCTCTGCGTGCGAAAGCTGGCTAGCACAAGAATATGCTCTGGTGTTCAGTTATTAGCCACCCTAGAAATAGAGAAGCTGCAAGTTGCTTCCCACATCTATGGAAGCTAGACATATTTAGGTTGGCAAAAAAGCTCCCACTCCACCCCTCTGAAAGGATGGTGCTTCCTGACCATCATGAAGCTTTTATTGGGACAGTGCAAGCCTGCCCGTTACCCCAAACAGCACAGAATTTTAAAGCCCAAACTGAATCCAATGACTGACTGATTGAATGATTTTAGCTTTTGTGCTGTACATAGACATTTGCCCTCAATTCTTTAATGCAAGAGGAATGATGGGCTATCTATATTTAAGTTTCATGTTTGAGTCAATTGAATGGGTAATGAAAATAGGGTTGATAAGCTCACACTGGCACCAATGAGGCTGAAGACCTTTCAACTCCTCCTATTCCATGCACCAACACTGACATCCTCGGCTGTTTTGCCAATGTAGTGAAATGAATGTAAATATTTGCAAACTTCAAGTTGCCTGCTATGTTTCTTTCCCTCTATTTTCTTTTTTCATGAACTGGAACCATCCTACTAGCAGGTATTTAAGCAAACATATAGGTTAACTTTCTTATTGGTAGGAATGGGATATTATACGTTTAAGATAGAGAACAAGGTGACTTAACAGGTACTTTCCATCCTTGAAACCAGTACAAAATTGTTTTCTGCAGCATATTCTCCAATACTTTGTCCAAATCTTAAATGACAAGCAAGGGAGTTGCTTCCATATCTCTTGGGAGACTCATTCCACAGTTTAAAAGATCTCACAGTAAGAATTTTTCCAATTTAAATATAACATCTCTCTTCCTACTTATAGCTCTGGGATTAAATAAATCATCAGGAAGAAGGGCCAAAAGAAAGCGGTAGCAAGTAGTAAGACAGCACTGAACAAAATTACACTATTACTTAAATTACAATGTATGTCAAGGATTACTATTTACAGTTTTCTCCTTAAATGTTCTTGCTTGGAAACACATGAACAAATCTACCAATATATATTTAATTTATTGGATTTTTTTACACAGACTATAACATATACAATGCTATAGATACACTTGGCACTTCATATGCAAGTGAGAGGTCCACTACCCCAAAGAGCTTACAGTCTAAGGACATAATCCTTTAAAATTGCCAAGTAATTCCAATATTAATGAAAGATAAGGGTGCCTATTCAGAACTGGGTCTACCTTTAGAAGTAGCTTTGCACTTACATATGGCTAAGCTTACTGAATTTCAAGACGCATACGATGTCATTTGTTTTAATATATGTACAGTTCCATAATGTAAAGTTCTAAATATTTATTTTATCACCACATAGATAACATACCATTTAAATTGTGACAAATACCTAGGTTCAATTCAGTATTTTTCTTACACAGTAATTCAAGTATACAAACTGAAAGATCATAAATGCATTATGTCTGTTTTATTTCCAAATTACCGTTGCAAATAGAAAAGTCTCCCCAATCAACATTAAACTATAAGGAATTAACAGAAGGTGAGGACATAAGTGGAAGAAAAGCCAGAAATCTAAACTGCATGTGGGTTTTAACCCACATACTCCATGGTGCAAGAAGCCAGAAATATCTAATTCAACAGGCGCTGCTTGTAGTAGGCATACCAACTGAGAGAGCAGATGACTCAAATGCTTTTTTACAATTAAATTATACTTATTTTTTTTGACATTTTGTCCATCTTAAGTTTCTCTGCCTCAGAATAGGAATAGTCCTTGCAGTGTTTTTTCCAACCAAGATAATTAAGAAATACAAATATTTAACATGATCAATAAAGATGCCAAATCATTTTCCCTCCAATATTTTTACATCAACTTGCCACAAAATATTCAAAGCAAGGAAACACCAAGGCATCTACTCAAAACATATAACGAAGGACAGTTTATTTCAAACAGTTTCTTTAGAGAAAGTAATTTTCTTCACAACAGGAATACTAACTGGCAGACAGAAACTTTAGGGTATTTGTTTTAATAAAGAAAGAGCCAAAAGTAAACAAATAAAAATAAGCTAATTTCAGGCAAGGTAAAAACTACTTCAGCAAAGCCTCACCTCACATTGATATGATCAGTGCCACAGCAAATAAGAAACAGAGCAGACTACCCTGGTTTAAAGAAAAATCTTTCCTTTTTTTAGATGCATAAGTGAATTACTAATACATTGTTACAAGTGCTATTTCCTCATTGAATCAAAGACCAAAAAGTCTACTTGTTCAGGCATGAATCTGGATTAGTCTCTCTCTCATCAGTGCTATAGGAAAATATTGAAGTACTAACCAGGAGAGAATTTTCTTCCCTTACGCTGTTAAATGAATGCGTTTAAAAATGAAACAAGTGGAACAAAACAAGCACAGATTTCATAAGTCTTTCATACCTAACATATTTTTCATTAACTGTACATACTTGCATTGCTTGCCATATAATGATGACCAGTTGTACATTCTTTAAGCTTCCAGTTAAAAAGTTAGCCAGTTAGAAAAAAAAAAAACAGTAAATGCAAACTGAAAACTACAGTTTTTCTGCCTCCTCCCACCCCACAATTCTCTGATTGTCAAGCCACAATTATAATGGGATATAAACCACCTTTTCCCATAATGGTTACATTACACTGAATTATAATCTATCCTATGTAAAAGACCAATTTTGAACCTAACTGCAATCCTTACACATTACTCATGTAAGTGGTCTCCTGCCCTCAGCAGGACTGATATATGTCTGAGTTATACATCCAGGATGTGGGAACAGGCTCATGCCCTTAGTGGAAGGTTAGGGGAAGAAATTGTTGGGGGGAGGAAATCACTGAACACTATTCAATTTCTGCTTTGCTTAAATATAAGCAGCAGAAGTAAAAATATAGCAGAGATATAAATCCAATTTCCTAGTTAATTTATATTTCTTCATCTGAAGCAAAGCTATTTCTCATATAATTTTCAAGATTAGTCAACATTTTGAGCATTACAAATTAACAGCATCCTTCAATTTACAATAAAAAAAACAAACCCCAAAGGCAACATATTTAACTCCGTTCATTAGATAATGCAATTATATTAAATGTTTTAAAGGTTAGTTGGACATTTCTAATATGACTAACAAAAACTATTCAAATGGCTTTAGAACTACGTATAGTTGACATTTAAGTAAATTTCAGTCCATTTGCACTTTCATACATCTCTACAAAGATTCAAACCCAACATTTAACTTGAATCATCTGCAGATGCTTCATCTTCAGTGTCCCACTATACATTTTGACTGATAACTTAGGAACAATGAGGAGAATATGCCCTTTCCCTGGGTAAGACTTCCATTCCATCAGACTGCTTCCCAGGTGATAATTAATCACCACAAAGTTACACTAAATGCTGCCTTTCAAATAGGTTTGATTTTGAGGCACAGCAAGATAGTCTAGAAAATTCATAAATTGTATTGCCTCATCTCAGATGATAATGCAAAACCTTAAAATCTGAAGGGGAAATGTCACCTTTCTTCATAAAGAAATCTTTTGAACTTGATCCATCACAAGCAGTGAAATGGGTTTGTTTTATTACTTTTTATAAACTATCTCGAGACCACAAGTCACCAAGAAGCACAGAAGTTATTTTCTTTTGTGTGACTTAAAGTTTAACTAGCTTGAAAGTAAACCAACAGTCTTTTAAAAAGAGAAAAATACTGTGCTGATTTTACTGCAAACAGAACTTGATTCAGCTGTATTTTACAAATATCCTAGTATGAAGTAAAGCAACTAAATTAAACTATGCTAGTATTATAAAGTAGGGACAATGAGAAATAATACCATATATTAATAATTTGGTCAAATTGGGCAAGATAATATATGACATGAGTAACTGAGTGTACAACTTTATACCATGCTACTTTGTTACTTGGAAGTTTAATTCACAGTTTTGTGTCACTAGTTAAGATCATGATGGAGTTTGTTTTTTCCCCCATCATGATGATAATAAATTGGTAGGAGAAAATATACAACATAACCATGAATCTGAAGCCCAGAGGGCAGGCTAACACTCTATGCAATACTAGCTATCTAATGCCCAAGTGAGGTATGTTAAAATAGACCTAAAAGTTATTTCAATGGTTGTAGGCTATGATCCAGGCAAGTATCACAACAGCAACTCCACATATTGACAGCATGATGAAACGCTTATATTTTTCCCACACCGATTGCTCGGTTTCTGCTTCATCCCTTCTCCTCTTATTTTTCCGTCGTCCTTTTAACCTGTTTTCAAAAGCTTCCAATTCAGCCTAGTTAAAACAGAAAAAAACCCGCAGAATTAAATATAAAACACATTAATATTTTAAACTAACGTGCACTGTTGTTTATGATAAACTATTTGTGCTAGGTATATTTCTGTCATAATGCCCTGTTGACATTCATTTGCAGCAACACCTGGTAAGAGCAACAACTTGTTACCAAAAACATTTCCCTGTCCCTGTTAACATTTTCCCAAAGTTATCTAAATTAAAAACTTCCAAGTCTTGCCCTCAGCCGAGTCAGATTAACAGCTAAACTCTTTGAAGATTCAGTCCTCACTGAACATGCTCAAGCATCTCACTACTCCTACCATGACCATGACTGGACATGTGCCATACCCAAAGAATGAATAAGTTCAAGCCCAGGTCTATAACAGAATGAATCCAGATGCTCTGGATAATGACCACCCCAGGCCAGAGTGGGGTTGGACCCTGGAACTGAAAGCAGACAACTTGTCTTTTTAGGGGTGCACACAAACATGGTATTTCTTCCAAGAGAAAGATTTTTGTCCAGGGATTCTAGAGTGCCAGTCCCATTTGAAGTACCTGGTGAAGTATGCGAGATAAAAAATGTGCTAACAGGTTCCAGTGCCTTCCCCACAATGCTGTGTAGTCTACAAGTTAATTGCAGCTCAATCAAATCAATTACCAGTCATTCCTGGGGCAAGTCTGTCAGGCTGGACATTCTCCTTGGCCACCCACCACCAAAGGAGCAACAATGCAATTTGTAAGGATGTGTGCGCAATTCCCTTTTTGTCCCAGGTTTGGATTCACATCAATTGGGACCACAAAAAAAGACATCTGTTTACAGCCTATGACCCACTTACTGCACCATGGCAATGTGAAGGAAGCAGCTGGTATCTGTGGAGAATGACCTGGGGCAAGGGAGGGCAGTAGAAGATAGCAGACTGAGATAAGGAGCCAGATTGGAGACAGGGGAAACTAGGGAGGAAACAAAGAGGACTGGAAGCCAGCTGGTTAAGGGGGAATGGGATCAGACCTTGAATTCAGGATGGGGCAGGGGAAGGGAAGAGAGCAAAATTGGAACTAAAAGCAAATAAGGGGACAACAAGGGAAGGGGTGATGTATTTAACAATCACCTGAGTTTGTGGGGGGCAAATTATGACTGGCTGGGCAAACAGACTGAGACAAAGACTTGGGGAGGGGGTAAGGCTCAGGTTTAGATGAGACTGAGGGAGGGAAAGGGAATACATGTAAGACTATGAGCAGGGGAAAGCTGGGACTGGATGAGCTGGAGACTGGTACAAGTGGGGGAAGCAAACAAGGGAACTAGAGAGAGAGAGACAAGGAGAGGAGAGCAAGTGGAGGACAGCAGGATTTAAAGATGGTAAACCTAGAAGGGTAAGCTAAGTCTGGTTAGGCAAGCAGACTGTACAGGATGAAGAGGAGGCAGATTGTAGGGGATGTGGTTTCCCCTCTGAAACCTGTAATGGAACTTTGAGAGGCTTACTTTTCTTCTGCCATTAGTAACTATGAACTCAAAGTGTCTCTTCACCTCTCCTCCCATCCCAGAGCTGGTTCAGAGAGGATGAAAAACTATCGCTACTTTCAGTAGCAATGGAAGGGGCACCAGTTTGTAACTACTGCTTCTTCATCCTGAGAGAGGAATTGTTGGCACTATCCTGACAACATGGAAGATTGAATCTCATGACTCTCAGGCTTGCACCAACAAACAAAATTAATTTCTACCCCCTTGTCTACCTTCTTGTCCAGAAAAGTCAAGCACTCCTGTTGAACAACCACCTGAAGAAGTATAGAGGCCTGTAGATCTATAGCATCTGCAAAGGGCTTTGTACACAATCTGGTGGATTAATTTCATTTTATTCATAAATTGTGGAGGTCTATCAGACATACTGAACAGAAAATCTGCACAGAAGTTGAAAAAGTCATTTTCATAACAACAGTAATCATATCTAATGTAATAAGCACTGCATAAAATATTTATCTGAGTTCTATGGGGGAAAAAAAAACCAGAATGTAGTCTAATTCACGGGTTCCCAAACTGTGGTATGCAAAACATCTCTGGGGGTTAGACAGTAGAAACTGTGTAATGGCAGATCTAATTTTCATTATAATAATTGGCATTTAAGGGGTTACAATATAAAGCATGATAGAGATACATGGGCAACTGGTAAATCTGGAAGGGGGATACACAATAAGAAAAAGTTTGGGAACCTGTGGTCTAATTCATGCAATTAAAGATAATTATGCATAAGTGAATTTAAATTACGGTTGCAAGGGAAATTGTAAATCTGACATTTCCTAACTTTTGAAGGCCTAACTTTTCAAATTCAACCATTTTGTTTTAAGATCTTCTCTTTTCTGTTTGAAATTCCATAATTTTTCCTTAAAAAATAAAGGTAAAAACAAATGTCATTATAGGCAATTTAAAGACTCCTCAGTCATAATCAGGGACTGACCTCTCAACACTCATTATTGCTACACAGCCTGTTACACTTGAGAACTGGACTGGCTATGTCAACAGGCAGCAACAGAAGTCTTGAGCTGAACTGCAGGAAAGAGGAGGCAAATTAGCCACTCCTAAGAACTGAGGAAGCTTTAGCCAAATGTGGTGCCTCTGGGTTGCAAGTGGGAAGGAAGAGGTGCTGGAGTCAGTGAAGTCAGAGTGACTAACCAGGCTCTCTCTTTCTCCCTCCACTGGGAAGATGGGGGACCCCACTCAATGTGGCAATATTCCAGAGGTACCGCACATGAGGCGTAGGCCGTCTCTCTTCCCACATATCCCAGATATTATCATTGGTACAGTGCGTGCCAATTTTGTTTTGGCATCAGCCTGAGAATTTTCATTTTCAGTTATAGTGGCAGGCAAGCAGGAGAGAGATATAAGAGATTTCAAAGCACCTAGCTGTGCAAAAGCTGAACAGAACTTAACAGGAGAAAGAAAAGGCATTTGCACAGCCTCACTGACAAATATCAGACTCCTACAAAATAATGGAGATGCTAGTTTCTCAAATAAAAGTTCACAAAATCTTGTAATGGAAAGGTTATAATAGAAGTTGCTACCAGCTCTACATTGAGAAAGTTATTCATGAACATGTATTAAATACAGTACAATACAAATTCTTGACAGAATAGGAACTAATTATTGCATCATTATGTCTCTGAGGAAAAACCTACTGTAGCATACATTCGAAAGCTTACAGAAGTTGTTTCTGCAATTGTGCTTGCACTTTTTAAAAAAGTTTTATAAAATAAAGTTTTAAAAGATCCAAAAAAGCAATTGTATGCAAAAAATACCAAAGCAAATACAATTCATAAAATGAGACTGTTGTCATGAAACATGATTTAATCAGCTAAATGCAATTTTAATACAGTTATAAAAAGTTTGGTGATATGGCTTTGTAGTAGTCTAAGTCACTTAAAACACAAATACAAATTTTTAGCTGGTGCAAAAGATCCTGACAGTTACCAAAGACAGTGGGTATGGAGATGAACTATTCTTTGTACATGTAAGTGCACATAAAGTAACAGATTTACTAAGAGAAATAGGTAACTAGAGATTTGTTGGGGAAGCACAAAGAACATCATTGAAGAAAAGTTGGTACCTGTTGTCTTCGCTTTTCTTCTTCAACAGCAGCTTTGGCTTCTGCTTCTTTTATCTGTCCAAACCCATACAAATGACAATTACCAATTAATTTATAGGTTGCTGATTGTAGCAGAAAAGCTTAAAATATCATTTTACCTTTTCAACAGAGACTCAGTTGAAGACAACATTAACAACAACAAGTCAGACATACTCCTGAAGTGAGCTTCTAATGTACACAAACTGCAAACCATTTGGACAGAAACTTTACTTTCTTACAAGTTGAGAAAGCGTCCTGCACACAATGGATGTTTTTGTTTTGTTTTTTTTAACAGAAAGAACTTCTGATTTTAAATATGAACTGAAACAGTCATAAAACACCACCCAAAACAAAACCAAATTTAATTTAATCCAATAAACACTGGGGGGAAAGCATCAAAAGTGGTTACTCAGTTTGCAGTGACTTCATTTCCTTCCCACTGCAGTCTATATACAGAAAAACATCCTTGCTCCCCGTCTTTAACAAATATTAATTCATGCTGGGTATTTTAAACCCTCTGAACCGTTGAGTAGCAACATGTGCAATGTTTCCAAAGGACATTTCGCACTTGGGAAGGATTGTACATAGGCATGGGATTGAAAAATATTAGACTCTAAATCTTGGGTGCAAAAAAAGTCTCATCATGTAGAAGTCTCCAAAGACAATGCCTGTGACCCTCAGGATTTCATTGGGGTAGACAGCAAAGGAAGATATGTCTTAGAGCACAGCTGTTCTGATGTCTCATGGGCCACATGCGGGCTGTGAGGGATTTAGTTGTGGCTCCTGGATCGCTGCTTAACCATTGCTGCCCCATCACTCTGGCTACAATAATGGGTAGGATCTCTGGGCTCGCTCTCCTCTTTCAGCTGCTGCTTCCTACCCTTCTCCCAAGTGCTGGGGCAGTGCCCACACAGAGAAGATGAGTTCAAGGCTGTGTGGTGCAGAGGTATCTGCCTGGCACAAAACCTAGGGGCCTGTGGCCCTTGCTGGTGCAGCCCAGGGTGCATGCAGCCCCCAGCTTGCAAGTGGGACAACAAGTCATATCCTATATCAGTCAAATACTACTATATAGAGTTATACAAGTACACACTATATTAACTACTATCACATTTATTATCTTTTCATATGATGAACTGCTTTTTATAGTACATAATTCATTGTTATAAAATGCAAAACCTCAGTTCAGTAACAAGGATATAAAATATCAACTAACATTTAAGTAATTTTAAATACATATTGAAACCCTTAAAAAAGAAATTACACCAAAAAACCCCCCAAACAAGCCTTTATTATAAGCAGCAGCAGTATGCAGCAATTCAGTAGCTCCAAGCTCCTTAAAGATGCAATGACATGTTGCAAAAGACTTCTGGAACTTTATTTTAAATACTACTAGATAAAGTAAAAAAAAAAAATATCAGAAAGTGCAAAAATTAAAGGAAATTTTCTTGAGCTTGAAATCAGTAAGAAACTCACATTACAAATGCAAAGTCATGCTGTCAAAAAGTAGAGGCTTTAGCTTTTGCCAGAGTTTCTTGATAGACAAACCATTTCTAAATGAGACTTTTAGCACTGAAGCGACTTTATTACTACTCTGATAAAATTAAATGCAAAAGCTGCCTAAATCCCTGAAAGCAAGCACTACCTACAGCTTGAGAGTAAACTTGAATCAATGCACCAATAATTATAAGCTTGTATTCTGGAAGTGACAACCAATACACTAAATGTTGTCCACACTAACAGAATTTGTCCCAAAAGCTCATAAAAACTAAGAGTAGAAGACTAAGTGGGACTCCTAAATTTTCATTCTATAGCACTACTTGTCAACATATATTGAACTGAAATTCAATTTAAAAGACATTTGTAGATTTTGACAACATTTTAAAATTGTTAAAGCTTTTTTTTTTGCCAACCTTGGCCATTTTCAAGGATCTTACTAAGCTGCAGAAATGTGGTTAAGCAGAAGACCTCAAAGATTGTTTCTGAGTGACCATGGAGTGAACCTTTGAAGACGCAACTAGCTTGAACAGCAAAGTAGCTTGTCTAACTAAACATCAGATTGTCTAACTAAATGAAAAATGAGACGAAATTAAACGGAGCACAAATACAAAATCAAAGCTTCGTGTTCTAGCAATTGATGCAACTAAATGTATTGGATGCTATTTTGGTATAAATAGATAGATTTTTGTTAAGTTTCTTGATATATTGTAAAAAAAAAAAAAAAAAAAAAAAAAAAAGATGCTTGCTGAACGCTTTGTAAGGATTAGACCAGGTGTTTCTTGTTGTTTGTTTATATATGGAGCTGTATGTTGCTGCTAAGAGTTTAATTAAAGTAAAAAAAATAGTGAGGCTATGTATGTAGTGGTCTTGTAAGATTAGTGAGGCCTTGAAAGTAGTAAGGCCTTCTATGTAGCGGCACAGTTAAAATTAACCTCATCAGAAAAGTGCAAAGGCTTGTACTGCTAATGGTCAGTCATAAGGAAAGTTCATAATGTAAGAATGTGAGTGACTGTGAGTCAACAGTGTAGCTCACAAGTTATAAACTGGCTAGCACATCCAGAAATTAGTGGAAGGGAGACGCAGCATTGTAAGAGAAGCTACTAATTTAGAAATCAGCTGCCGACTTGGATCCAGTGGGCCCATGGATCTCGAGGAGCCCAAGGACTGAATACCAGGGTCCTTTCCAGTACCCCTCAAACAGCACAGATCGGGGACACCTGACTTCACTGAGCTTTATAGAAGAGGAACTTGTTGTACATCAGGCATCAGAGGGGACTGCCGATGCAAATTGTTATCGTTGGTCATTATTGTCTTGTTATACCATACATAGTTGCGTGTTTGTTAATAAACATTTCTTACCTTTTTGCTCGTGACTACTCTCTCAATCCCAAACCTTCCCACTGCTGGCTAGGACAGAAGGAGGTAAGAAAGAACCCTTCCCTCCAGAAATATAAATCCCGACTAACTGACAAAACTTTCAGTAAACCAAAGACATTTAAATAAAAGTAAATCAGAGATCTTTTATGAGAATGTTTATAATCAACTATCTATAAAAATAGGGCATAGGCTGGAGAGAAATATGAAGAACTTGGCAAATTCAAGACAACCTGCTGCCAATCTACATGCCACCCTCCTCCCACCTCGAGTCTCCCCAGCCAGTGTATGTGAGGATCTATGTTATTCTGTCATAGGTAGCCAGATAGATTTTGGATAAGGGTTTGAAGTGAAAGCAAATAAATGGTTGGGCAGTAGACCTGCTTCTGCCTCTTATCAGTGACCAATCTGCAAGGTTACATATAATCTGGATAACAACAGAGTACTATGGACAAGTTCCTGGTGCAAGTGTTGGAAAGGTCAGATATAGGCAGTGCTCTTCTTGACCTGCTGCTCACAAACGGAACAATCGGTGGGTGGGAAATGTAGAACTGGTGGCAACTTGGGCACTAGCAACAAGTTCAGGAAGGAGAACAGCAGAGCAAGGACTCTGAACTGCAGAAATAACAGACTTTGACTCTTTCACAGAACTTATGGTCAGGATCCCCCACCAGGAAGCTAGTCAGAGGGGTAAGAGAGTCCAGGAGAGCCATTTGTAGATTAAAGAAATCTTACTGAGGGCACAGGAATAAACCATCCTGTTGCACAGGAAAACTAGCAAGTATGGCAGAAGACAAGCACAGATTAGCAGGGAACTCTTCAATGAGCTAAAAAACATAAACAAAGCTCACAAGAAGTAGAAACTTGGACAAATGTCTAAGAAGGAGTATAAGAGTATTGCTTTGGCATGAAGAGATGAAATCAGAAAAGCAAAAGCACAGCTAGAGTTGCAGCTAGCAAGGGACGTGAAGGTTAACAAGAAGGGTTTCTACAAGTATGTATGTCAGTGAGAAGATCAGAGAAATTTTGGGTTCCTTACTTAATGGGGGAAGAAACCTAGTGACAGATGATGTAGAAAAGACCAAAGTACTCAATGTCTTTTTTTACCTCAGTCTTCACAGGCACAGTCAACTCCCAGACCACTGCACTGGCAGCACAGTTTGGGAAGGAGGTGAGCAGCCAACAGCAGCAAAAGAACAAGTTAGGGACTATTTAGAAGAGCTGGACATATACAAGTCCATGGGGCCAGACAGGATGCACCCAAAGGTACTGAGGAAATTGGCCAGCAGCTCTGCAATCACATTGGCCATTATCTTGAAAACCTGTGGCGACTGAGAGATGTCCCAGATGACTGGAAAAGGGAAAATATAGTGCCTGTCTTTAAACAAGGGAACAACGAGGATTCAGGGAACTACAGACCAATCAGCCTCACCTTGGTCCCTGGAAAAGAGTAATGGAGTGGGTCCTCAAAGTATTCACTTCTAAGCACTTGAAGGAGAAGGTGATTATTAGGAACAGTCAACATGGATTCACCAAGGGCGGCAAGTCATGCCTGACCAATCTGTTTGCCTTCTATAAAGAGATGAGTGGCTCTATGGATGCAAAAGAGCAGTGGACGTGATATACCTTGACTTTAGCAAGGCTTTTGATACAGTCTCCCACAACTTTCTCAGATGCAAGCTATGGAAGTATGGGTTGGATGAATGGACTGTAAGATGGACAGAAAACTGGCTGGATCACTGAGCACAGAGGATAGTAGTTAATGGCTCAATGTCTAGTTGGCAGCCAGTATCAAGTGGTGTGCCCCAGGGGTCAGTTTTGTTTAGTATCTTCATCAACCACCTGGAATGTGGGACAGATTGCACCTTAGCAAGTTTGCAGGTAACACCAAGCAGGGGTAAATAGTAGATACACTGGAGGGGAGGGGGCTAGGTTTCAGAATGAGTTTGCCAAATTGGACGACTGGACTAAAGGAAATCTCATGAGGTTCAATAAGGACTAAAGCAAAGCCCTGCACTTAGGACAGAACAATATCATGCACTGGTACAGGCTGGGGACTGACTGCAAGCAGCAGCTCTGCAAAGAAAGGACTTGGGGGAGGGGGTTACACCACACCCACACACATACCCCCTTACCCCACACACAGTATACAATAGTAAGATTGCATTTGAGCTATTATGCAACCACTTCAGATACACTACACACAAATCAGGACAGAAATATTTTTAAAATAAAATTAAAATAAGTTATAGTAGATGTTTGATATTTGTAGTATATGATTTTTTCCAGTTTCAAGATGGCATGACCCCTTCCCAAAAGGTGTACTTCTGGGGCAAGGAGAGGAACTTCCAGTGGCAAAGTCCATGGGCTGGGGTGGGATATCTGGTCCCACGATGGCAAACAGGGGGAGGGATACCTTGGAGCCCTTGACAGCTCACTAGAACTTATTAAGTGGCCCTCCAGCTGAAATAATTGCCTACCCCTGAGCTAGACTGTTCTCTGTGTGGCAGATGACAGAACAAGGAGCAACAGTCTCAAGTTGTAGCAAGGGAAGTTTAGGTTGGATTTTAGGAAAAACTATCTCACTAGGAGAGAGTGGTGAAGCACTGGAATGGGTCACTGACAGAGGTAGTGGAAGCTTCAACCTTGGATGTTTTTAAGACCTGACTCAAAATGAAAGCCCTGCCTGGAATGATCTAGTTGAGGATGGTCCTGCTTTGAGCAGGGGGCTGGAATAAATGATTTCCTGAGGTCCCTCCCAACACTAATTTTCTATGATTCTATGAAAACCATTAAAAAAAATCATAGATCCTACACATGCCCATGACAAAATGCGATATACATCATCCAGTGTACCAAGTGTCATTGCTGAAACTATACAGAGTGAAACTAAAATCACCACTGCACTCCAGAATGAACTCAGAGGAAAATCATGAAAGATAGAAACAAATTATCACCAATGAGAAAACACTTATTACAGAACAATCATTCCATCTCTGACTTCACAGCTCGTCACCAATGGAAACATACACAACGTCTTCAGAAGAAAGACAACTTTACTAGATATCTAAACCCACAGATTTAACATAAGACAGTAGTTTCAATGGTTTATTATATCTTGTCTGATACTTCTGCTGTACTCCAGATGTCACAGTCACACACTCCCCTTTAAATGTCCTTATTAGATTACCCAACTTCAAACTGTTCTTCCCTCGGTCTGTAACTATTTCTGACAACTTCTCTTTCACAGTGTGCTGCCAATCTCCCTTTTAAAGTGATCACCTTCATTTACATAATGGGTTACAACCAGATCATTTGTATCCAATGGTTTGCAACATACTTAAGTCACAGACAGTTGTCAAAGTAAAGACTAGCTGCCCAGCTGATTGCTATGGCTTTTACTTCAAAGAGTGCCACTTCTCCAACTGGCTGGAGCTCATCAATGGTCCCATGCCCTTTCTGGAGATGTGGTGCCCTTTGAAATAAAAGCTGCAATGAACAACTGGAACATCTCAGTGGTTCCCCATAGCTGTTTGCTACAGCTACATATAATGCCCCCGCCCCGTTACTTTGCATGCCCTCAGTTTCATTGGGTAAACTTACCCCTACAAAGTATCTGGGTTCTTCTGAATCAAACAAGGTTGTACCTGCTTCTTTCCTGGACCAAAAGAAAAGCATCTTGTGTCCCAAATCTTATCTAACTTTTTCTTTCAACTATTCAGTTGATTCAATAAAAGGTATTACCAAGCAAATCTTGTTTCTCACATGTTCCCCAAGTCATCACACATCTCAACCACAACAGTATTATACAAACTGTCTACAAAAAAAAAAAAAAAGAAAGAAACAGTGTGATTTTTTTAAAGGAAAGCCACACTGAAAACAAGAAAACAAACTTGTCAGCCACATGTACTGGAAGTATAGCATGAAAAAGCTTACTACTACCAGGTCTCTTGATACTTTACTGCCACCTAATGGTAAGGCAGCAGATCTTGAAATAGCTGAGTTAAAAGTATACATTCAATGAAGAAAAGGAGCAAAAAAAGAGACTCGTATACAGCAACAGAGAGTATCTCAAAACTATTAACTTATTATGGCTCAATCTGAACCAGTGAGAAAAGATTATAAAAAAATATAGTCTTGTTGCACTTCTGTCTTCTCTACTAAGAGACAGAAGAAGAAAAAATATAGAAGAACAGTTTCAGAAGAAAAACATGCATTAAAATCTCAAATTACCTCAAAAGTGCACATTCATTAGACACTATTATGTTGGCTAGTACAGTTCACACATCAGTGATTTCTGGAAACTGATGGTCACCTCTATGATCCCTTATAAATGGCTCAAGTTTTTAATGGGCATGCTGTTCAATCTTGACATGGTGTACTGAACTATAATTACGTGGATTGCACACAATAGGAGTTCAGTCTACCTTTTCAATATTGAGCCATCACAAACTGCAGAATATCACTTAGGAAGGAGAATTTATATAGCACTTTACAACTTCAAAAAATAGATTAATCCATACTCTTATGAGAGACAGGTACTTGTAGTTTTGTGACCTTGGGCATGAAAGAACCTATCTGTGATACTACTTGCAGTAAAATTCCAGGAGACCTTGGCTCCTGATTTTGTGCTCAATGCACTAGCAATTCTTCCCTGACAATTACAAGGAAATTATGAAGAAAATGTTAGGGAATGTATACCCCATTTACATATATTGTAATATATTAAAGACACATTGTTTTTAAATTTAGGTCACTGATTTAAACCAGACCAAGAACATGAGCGGCCAGATCACTTGTTACCACTCAATGACGACTGGAGTTGAGAGTCATAAAGAGTCTGGTTATGTCTATACAACAGTATTCATCTGCATCTTGGCTTGCTTGCATGCATGCAGACACACATTAGCTAAGCCTGCTTTTGTGTATTCCTAACGAACAGGAGTGCAAGCCCCAATGCCTGGTACCCACAGCCACACTTTTGCCACTAAGACTTCTGGGAGCGTAAACAATGGTGGTGTTTCAGTGTCACACCACCTGGCGCTTCTCTAAGAATGTTTGTAATGTCCTGTGGGAGAACCTCTTGGGCCTTATGTAGAAGAGGTTTTAGCAATGAATCACTTTACACAAGGCATTTCAAGCTTTGTATGCTCCTCATTTTTGTTCTTTCACTTGGGAACTGAGTTACAGACCTCCTACTTATAGTTTAAGTGCTTCTTAAGCAGGGTAAATGTGCTGCAAGGCTCTGGATGATATTTCAGCAGCTCTTTCTGAACCATGTACAGCACCAAGGATTTTGAGAGGGTTATACTCACGGTAGAATGGAGACAGAACATGTTGCAGATTCCCCATGTATATCTGGTGTGGGATAACTAGCCCATTGAGATGCAAACTGCATTGTTATGAAGATGTTGGATAACCAACAATACTTCCACAACTCTTATACAAGTAAATGGGCCTTCCTTGTGCTTCCTAGGCCACTGTGTAAGCCCTCTGTACCAGTGGCAAGGTACACAAGTGAGAAATGCCCTATATATTCTAGCTGGCATGACAAGTCTGACTTTAAAGACTGTAGGAGTGTTGCTGTTGAAGCCATGATAGTCCAGGGAAGTTACAAATCAGCAAGGTGCATTTAGTAATATATAGTTGGTCCAATAAAAGGTAAGTTGGGAAAGATCTCAGGTGAGCTTCTGGGCACAAAATGCCCTTCCGGGCACAAAAAAGTGAGTATATAAGTGAGAAATACCCTACCTGACCAGAGTCAGCTGCCAGTGCTGCTGGAACTTGGTTATCCCAGACTTCTAAATCTCTAAGCAACAAGATTTGCTTGGTAATATCTTTTATTGAGCCAAGATATTACCAAGCAAATCTTGCTTCTCAGAGAATGGACCCCATCAAAGTTTGAGAAGCCTTCTGTGATGCTTATGTGCCCACTACTTCTCTACCAGAAAGAATATACAATTTCAGCCCCAATGAAATTGAACCTCAACCTCAGACAACCTGGCAAAAAAAGATTTAACTATCTATGTACCAGGTTTAGGCATGTGGTAGACTGCATTTAGCAGATCAAGTGCAAGGCAGTGCTGCCTACAATATTATTTGGTGTACTGGTACGGTATGTGATTTGTGTTCCTGTAGCATGCTATGTACCCTGCAAAACATCTGCCAGATTATACCAACAATTTCTAAATGAAGTAGTCAATAAAGCAATCATCTGTAGGCCCTGTACATGCAGCCTACATCATGCCATTGCTGGACTGGGAACAGGTGAGTAATGGAAATAAATGCACCCACATTTCAGGATGATTTGGGTGGAAAAAAGAAAAGTCATACTGGATGCATACACACATGTAATTAGCATCACACAATAAACTTTGGAGCAGTTAGCACCAGAGAAAACTGCTCCTGGGTACAGCCTCTACATGTGCACTCAAGACAGCAGTAATGTGAATCCAAGCAGAGAAGCCCCAGGCTGGCAGGGGATGCTGGGGAGTCAGCCCCAAGTACTGGGGGTGGAGGGGCTTGGCTGGGGCATGAGAGTACACAACATGCAGAGCCATGTGGCTAGGCAGCAGGCAGCCTCTGCAATTAAGCACCCTCATGCCTCAACCAGGACCTGTCACCATCTACACATGCATTTCAGTACAGTTACTTACTCTTCCATAAGATAGTACTGTCCCTGACATTACTGTCTTATGGCAGAGTTAATTAATTTACTGCACCCTAATACCAGCGCACATATAGATGAGGATGCTTTACTGCAGAGCTAATTAGTCTACTCCACAGTAAAGCACATGTGTAGATGCACCCACTTATGAGGAATGTTGTACTGTAACCTTTGCCGCATGCATGTATAAGTTGCTACTGGCCAATCATTTGGTATTTCATATTATTTTGTTCTATGACAATTTAAAACTTTCATAGTTACAAGCTCCCTCTCTCTCCCAAGTACTCACATATCAGTCAATTAATTAATAACATTAAAAGTATATAAAGAAAAATAAAAATATGAATAAATACAACACTGAAGGCATATCAGCTTTGTTAAGACTAATGCAATCTTTGTACAGAGTAAAATACATTCCTAATGTATACAGAGTAGGATAACTGAGCATTTCAGACCCTCTTCCTTTCCTCACACTGAGACGTACTAGTGGCATGAGAATACTGACATTAAAATTACACACAAGGCCAGAGAATGTCACTCTCCTAAGAAATTGAAGTCACACTGGCAATATTCTAAATGAAAATCACCTATAGTTAGTAAAAGTCTTGTTCAGAATCCTTAATTACACAGCCAATTAGCGATACTCATCTATCATTTAATGGGTATAAATGCACAGTAAGTGCTCTGACCTCAGATTTACTGCAGATTAACCTCAGTGTGAATGAGCTCCCAGTCTAGCAGAATGCATTTTCAACCAGCTCTTAAGCTAGTTCTATATCCCAAGCACAGCTAGTCTAAATAATTGCAGTAAATACAAAGCTAACCTTGCAGTGCTTCAAGTAATCAGGGACAATTCTATCCATACATAGAAACTATAGTTAACATTAAGGCAGTTCCTTCAAAGAGGGTGATAGAGCCTTATCCTGTTTTGAAATCCAGGGTATCACAACTTGAAACAATTCTCCTGACAGAAAGAAGTTAGAGTCCGTGCAGTGAAATCCAACAATCTGCAGGCTGGGACCTAATTTATTTTCCAGATTTCAAGGAAACTATTTCTCATTCTGCAAAAAAATGCAAACCCATCCCCCAAAGAAAGAATGAACCAAGTTTGCTATAAAATCAACTGTATACAGACTCTGAAGCATTTTTCATTCCTCCCACAGATTTTGCCATTGGAAGCCAAATGGTGCTCCACTATTTAAGAGGAAAGAACCAGTTTTACCAACTTCCTGAGATGTAAAAGATAAAGTTAGTGTACTATTTTACCATAGCCACCTAACTAATTAAGTACAGATAGTCTGTCTACAGGCTATATACAAACCTATTATTCCACATTAAACAGAAAGCAATAATCTGAAAAAGCAGCTGTTAAACATGCACATTTGATTTGATTATGTTCTATTTCTTGCTGGTACTGTCTTGAAAAACAATTTTGTGCTCATTTTTTTTCTTGAAGCAATGAGAATATATTATAACCACAAGAGACACATTACCTCAGATGCTTTCCGTTTCATTTCCTTGCATAATACGTCACATTCTAGTGAAACCTGGCCTTCTTGTACCTTGCTGCATTGCAATTCCTATAATAGGGAAAAACTACAGATTTAAATCATTTCCTCATATGAAAGTTTAAATTGTAGTTATTTTCATTATAAGACATTGAGACGACTATTTGTTAAAACACAACCATAAAACTAATTACGAGACGCTTTCAAAACTATAATATTGCGCTTATAATTCAGATGCGTTTTCATTTCTCACTGTTTCTGATAACAGTAAAGATGACAGTTTGAGTACAACCAAATGTTAACTTTACTCTTCTTTTCCTCCCGCACACTATATCTTGCTTATCTGTTTACTTAAAAGTAAAAACTCTAATTGCCCTACAGTTCGACTCATGCAGGTCAGATGCCCAGCACTCATACAGAACACCAATGACTTCAAGATGGAACTCCCACTGGACTAGACCACACATTCACTGAAACTGTGGGACAACTGCTGGGTCCAATAAAGAGGCTTCCAAGAATGCATCTGTGAGAAGATTTGCTACTTGTACAGTCCTTCCACTGACTGAGCAAGGACTTTACTTGAAAGATACTGTAAAGCTACTTGTGGCTATATTAGCATTTAGCCCCTCCATTCCCTTCTGTGCAGAGACTGCAACCGTCTATAATCAACAAAAAAAAAATCCACAAGAATTCTGCATGCATTTATTTCCCAAAAATATAAAGGCACACAATTATCAACAATGTAAAGCTTGCAACTCTTTAGGAAAACAAAAAGGGAAAGCAGGGTTCAGTCTACTAACTTTCCTTCTGGTTTTTTTGGAGTTTTTTTTTTTTTTTGCATCTTCTGTTACATTTAGGGCCCTGCTACAAGTTCAAAAAGAAGCTGGATAGAAACCAACTACAGCATTGTTAGACATTTGTGAATACTATCTTCACATCTGGGTGGTTGTTTTTATAGCTGAAGAGTCATTTTTATCGTGTGATAATTACTTTGCACGTGTGGCTGGTCTAAATTTAGTGTGATTAACCAGTTAATTGTGTAACATGTGTAACATGTAGCAAGGGCTGCAGGGGAACACTTACGAATGTATTTACTTTTTCAAAACTAGTTTTCACAGAGTTTCCAAGCCAAATGGAATGAGCTAAAAGTGCACACAGGGCTCAGATAAAGGGACAGGTCTATTTGAAACTGATAAAACTACAAATTCAACTGTGATTATGTAAGCAGTTTTGCACCATTCTGATGTCACAAATAAATAATCTGCATCTGAATGAAGATGTAGTGTAGGCATCTGAACAAATAATTTAGCCAATACAAAAAAAACCAAACAAACAAGGCAAGTTAAGAGTGTGAACCTATACTATGCTGGCAGCAGTGCCCTCAAACATACCATGCAGACTTCCAATATGTTACTTGAAGCATCACAGCTATGCCTATGCAGTGCCGAAGGCCAGCTAACTGGCACAGACCCAGCAGAGCCAATTAGTTGCCTGGCTCTATGCAGATGCAACTACACTGCTTCTAGGCTGGGGGGTATCTGTTGTTAAGCTGCTTGGCACATTTGAGGGTGCAGGTCTAGACAAAGGAGTTAGTCACACACAAGTAGTCAAAATTGGGACCAATCATGGTGCTCAACCCAATGGAAAGGTTCTTGGCTTTCTAACGTACATGTACATGTGTGTATACAGGCTTCCAACACTTTATGCTGTACATGCATTCCTGGAAAACAGCACAATTTGAATTAGTATAAAAGGAACCCACTTTACAATGTAACAAGAGGGATACGTTCCAAGACCTAGACCATACTGACCCTCAGACACATTTCTACCACTTTTATAAGATAATTTTGGTACTCACCAACAGCTGACAGGCAGCTGACGCAGTGTGTTGTGCTTTGTGCTCAGCTGCAGCTGCCCTGAGAGTGGCGCCACTGAGTTGTGCTGTGCTACACCCCAGCCCACCTGGTGGCAGGACGTATGTGGCATGTCATTCCCAGGGCAGCTGCAGCTCCAGAAGCACAGGCACTGGCTGCCCTCAGAGGTGGGCTTCCTGCACATGGGTCACATAAGAGTGAATTTATTGCTCATATAACAATTTTTTGGTATAAAAAGGGTCATTGCATAAGAGCGAATTTGTGCATACAGAACCCGCATAAAGCAAGGGAAACCTGTATGTGATTCTGGTTCTCTGTCCAAATGGGAATCTGACTTAACTCCAAAATGCTAGGGACAGAAGTTATACATAAACTGGTCTAACCGAATGGAAACTGATTTAAACCTGTAACACAACAGAAGTTCACTGAACATAAACTACTCTCAAAATGGCTGAAAACCAATTTAAAGATAAACCTAGCTGGATGTAGTATCAGACTTAAGTGATTCAGGTTACCTTTTAAACAGGTTATATTTTAGACTCCCACAACCTGACATCTGCCTGGCATGGAGGGGGAAGCACCCACCGGGGGCTTTTCACCCCTCCCCACAGCAGCTTGAACCCATCTGGGATCACCCAAGCTCCACCTCTTGCCTCCGAGGGGCAGGAATGCTCCGCCCCCACCCAGCCATGATCTGCCAGATGCAGAGAGGAAAGCACTCACCTGGGGCTTTTCAATTCCCTGCAGCTCAGAGCCCCATCCCCTCCTCAGCTGTCACCTCCAAGAGGGGTGGGGGGTGAGGGAAAGGAAAAGCACCTGCCAGCCCAACACCAGCCCCAGCTGGAGGGGTAGGGAGGGGAGGGAAGTGTGTTCCCACCCCCTGCCTCACCACCACCCCACTTGGAAGTGACAGTTGGGGAAGGAGTGGGGCTGGGGCAATCCCAGCCAAGCTAGAGCTGCAGGGGCTGAAAAGCTCCCGGTAGGTGCTTTCCCCTCCATGCTGGGCAAACATTGGCAGGGAGGGCCAGTATGGGGGGGGACACGGTTCCCACAGAGGGCTGGAGAAGGGGTGGGGGGTGATCCCAGTCTAGCTTGAACTGCAGGGAACAAAAAGCTCCCTGGTGGGCACCCTTCCTCACCCCTTGGAGTAGAACCCAGCTGGGGTGGGAGGCAGTGTGGGTCGCCTGCACCC
Source organism: Caiman crocodilus (assembly GCA_030014935.1). Classification (NCBI taxonomy): domain Eukaryota; kingdom Metazoa; phylum Chordata; order Crocodylia; family Alligatoridae; genus Caiman; species Caiman crocodilus. Next base: position 49,609,441 of record JAGPOW010001338.1, read on the forward strand.
CTGAGTCTGATGGCTGGGAAAGGGATTGGGCTGGCGTGAGCTGGGGGGAAGGGGGCAGGACAACTCCTCATGGGTGCTTTCACCCCTGGACTCCGCAGACCCTGGCTGCCAATCAGGCCTAGATTGCTGCTGAGCTGGGTTCAGCAGCCTTGGGCTGCTTGGTCATGAGGAACTGTACATGTGAGCAGCCCAAGGCTCCTAGTATGGGCCAGTGCAGGCTTCCACCTGCCTTGGTCACCCAAACACTGAATGTCAGTTCAGTGCATTACCAGTTCAATCTATGCAGCTTAGAAACAAACTGCAAAGAGCGAATCAATTTTGCCTCGGATTTTTTGAGCCTCTGTACTTAGTCATTGCATTCTCAATTTGAGCTGCTGAACTGTCAATTTTTCATTAATTTCTTTCTTTTATTTTCTCTCTTTCTCCCTTTTTAAAATCTCTTTGGAAGAAACGGTACTCTTTTTACATAGTCCTTTTCATTCCTAGAGAAAAAAGTAGCTACTGTAACTACTGATAAAAACAGAATACAAAATAAAAGGGACCACTTCCTATTTTCACAGTAGCTAATCATGCAAGACTGACTATGGTTGAGAAACATTCTAAATTTCCATAATATACCTATGCCTTCAGAGATGCACTTTTCTAGACACATTTTAAATACTATGCTGAACTCTTATGCTTCTGACATTTAGGCTGGTTGCACCTGAAAAGTTTTCATTTAAATTTTTTTTTGTCTTAGAAAGTGGCAAAAAAAACCCTTTTCATGCTTGCCTCTGGAGTTTCTACCTTTAGAAACCTAGATAGGAGCTTCTGCTGCTTTCTTTCTAAAAGGAGACTGAAGACAGTTTACTCTGAATTTGTGCTTATGGATATTACTAGGTCATTTTTCATGTTGAAAGCATGTCAGTGGATTCAAGTCTTTAACTTTTTAAGGTTTTCCTTGCAACTCCTCCTGTATTTTTCTTCTTTTAGGTTTCAGTAAATACTGCTGAAATCAGTCTAAGCATATATCCAGGGCAAAGTGCTTCAATTATTTATGTTACTAATCTTGTACTAGGTGAAGATAATATTGTTGTCACAGAAAAAAACTGCAACTTTTCAAGTTCTTTGACTTTCAATTGTTTCTACTGATTCTGAAAATTTTAGGAAACCTTGAATATAAAAAGAGATTGCACTTGAATGAAGGATATATTGTAGAGATGCATGGAAATCTTGAATAAGGACTTGCATTCTCATTGTGGCTATACTTCAACAGCATTAAAAAATAGCCCAAAAAAGAAAACCAATCTTCTGTTCTTCCACTTCAACAGGCTAAGTTTCTTCAACTTCCAATACACCATTACATTAATCTGAAGGAACCTAATTTCTGTACTTTTCTAAATGTACCCCAAACCTTTTTAGTTTGTTACACAGCAACTCTTGAATAATTTTAGTTTAGATTTAGAAGAATGATCTTTCATTTGGGGTCTTCAAATACTTATGCAGGTCAAAAATACAGCTGTTTTACAACAATGTTTTGAATGAGGTAGAAAGAAAATATTTGCATGGATGACTTAGGTCTTAAAATGAGTATCAGATTTCCTATTAGAAACCCTACCTCATGATTCAAGATTTTAGATTGTATTATACAGTTGAACTGGTTCTGATATCATTCTACTCTAACATATAAACTCAGAAAGATCATCATCATTGTCACTGGACTTGCTATGGCTGCTATTTGTTTTTATACATCTACTACAACTTTTTTGAACCCATGGTTATTTTTCACTGCTACCAGTTCAGAAACAGTTTAATTACTTCTCTCACGAAAATTCACAATTGTATGGCATCCTGGCAGCTTTTAGTTCAGAGATGCACAACAGGAAATGCACTTGGTTGTTTGAATTAATCCAGCTGCTATTGGTGTCACGGTGAGCCTGACAATGTCTGCAACAGTAATTTGCTGCTACCAGTATCAATTTTCCTGATCAATCTATAAGAAAGTTTTGGTAGTGAGAGATTTACTGGATTCTGAAGGAGCTCAGAAAAAAAAAAATCTCTTTGGTATACTCTATTCGGAAGCACACCTCTCCAATCTACTCTGGGCATCATGTGCCTTATGATTTTGAAAAAGGTTGATTAATGGGACAAAATCTTCAGCCAAAAGCCCCCTCCTGCAAGTACCATCTGTGCACCAAGTCTGCTTGGCAAACAACATATGGGAGGTCATTGTCAGTAGTTACTTCTCAGCTTTGGAACTCCCTCCCCTTTGAGGCCTGTCTGAGTCTGGACATCTTTCAAAAGTGGTTGAAGACTTTGTTTGAGAAGGTTTCTAGCAGGTGGGGTTAGGTTTTGAGGTAGTTTCTGGGGAATTTTTAAAGTAATTTATTTGATCTGTTCTTCACCTTTTATTCCCCTGAACCTTTCTGGGGGAAGGGAGTATAGAAATGAAATAAGTAAAAGAGATAAGTCTACTGACTTTTGTACAGCTAATGAAAGGGTTTAAAAATCCTTTCTCCAGGCTTTATGTCCATTTATGCAGAATTCTTTGATTCTTTATGCAGAATCATAGGATATCGATATCTTGGTTCACTGTATCCAGGCCCCCGCTCTGCAGGAAATTGTACCATATAATACCTTTCATAAAGGTTATATAATGTGACCTTGAAACCAATTAGATTTCTTGCCCTTAACTACTTCTGTTGGAAAGCTGTTCTAGAACTGCACTCTTCTGATTGATACAAATCTCCTTCTAACACCAGCCTACATTTATTCAGGGTCAGTTTATACCTATTTGTTCTTGTAGTAGCATTGTCCTAGAAGCTTAAATAGCTCTTCCTTTCTGATGTATTTATAAAAATCATATCCCTTATAGTGTTTGTTTTGCTAGGGGAAATAAGCTTCTCTCTTAGTCTCCTTGTGAGATAGGCTCTTCCTTCTGCTTTTGCTAATCATCATAATAGTATTTCTCTGCACCTATGCCTGTGGAAATTCATCTTACTTGAATGAGGGTAACCACAGTACAAAGTATTCTTACTAGTGACATGTACGAGGGCATTAATGCTTCCCTGTCTCTGCTGGAAAAATCTCATTTGTCATCATGGAATCGCATTTGTCTTGTTTTTAAGTGGGCACAGTATACTGATGGCTCACATTTGACTAGGGTTTTGCTACATAGCATTGCAGTGCATCGTCTAAACACACCAGCAGCCTTTTTTCCATTGCAGCCTCCAACTGATTTCTTTTTACCAGTCTTCAAATGCATGACCTTCTCCTTTGTCCTAATATAAAGTAAGAGAATATTTAATATTTCAAACTTCAAGAGTACCTAATTCTTCCTCTATAGTATTTCAGTCATTCTCCTGCACTGCCAAGGCCTCCAAACTTAATAAGCAAAACTCCCTTTTTGTGCCTACATCATTAATAACAATAAACAACATTAAATCCTAAAATATACCCTTGATGAGATCCTTGGAGAGTAAGTACTCCCCATTCAGACCAATAATTCCCTTTTAGTACAAAGTGTCATCTTCACTTTAGGCAAGCAAGGTACTTTGCGTAGATGTGATATCTTTTATTAGACCAACTAAATAGCTGGGAAAAAGTTCTTTGCAAGCTTTCTGGCTGCTGAAATCCAAAAGGGTTCCTGGAGAACTCATTACATCAGCAGTTGCCCATTGCCTGAAAAAGGGTGTTTGTGCCGGAAAGCTTACAAAGAACTTTTTCCCAATTATTTAGTTGGTCTAATAAAAGATATCACATCTACCCAAAGAACCTTGCTTGCCTATGTCCTTAAACCAACACGGATACAACCAACACCCCCACCCCACTTCTTCACGTTAGCCAGTTCCTTATCCACCTTACAGTATCATATTAATCACCATCTTCCCCACTTAACTAAATAATTTCTCCTGTGGCACTGTACCAAATGCTTTTCTGAAGTCCAAATAAATTAGATCTGCCATACCCTCCTTGTCTAGAAAATCACTTTTCTTAACTAATAACAAGTTAATATGGTACAATCCATCTTTGGTCAACCCAAGTTGTATTTTATCCAATTTTCCTTTTTTCTCCCTGCTTTTAATCACATTTTTCTTCAAAATTTATTCTAAAACATGGAGATTGTTCCACTGAAGTCAAATTAAGAACAAAAACTCAGATATCTAAGAATGGGAAAATATTTGAAGTATTAGATTCGATATTCTTCAGTCACACAGCACCACTCCCAATTTGACAGTTTCATTAAATATCATCCCCACCAGATTTACTCACACATTCAATACTTTCCTTACTGAAATCTAAACCAAAGCATTCATCTAAATTTTTGGGTTATTATAATATGGCCCCACGTTACACATCTCACATTCACGATCACTGCTTTCATCAATAACGTTTTCAATCTCCTAACTGTTCATCTCCTTAGTAGATATACAGATGAGTCTTTCCCTAGTTCAGTTCAAAGCTTGTATCCATTTTGCCACACTTGATCTGAAAAGTCTAAATACCCCAACCAGCAATCCTGATGCTAAGCCAGCCTGTTCGGTGTTGACTAAACCAAGCCCAAGGCCTATGAGACATATTTGAGGGACCCGTAAATCCTTCACTCACCTATAGCAAGGAACTATTGTAGAACTATGTACTCTGATATCCATCCAGCAGTCAATTTCTGTATAGAGTGGTTTTAAAACAATTCTGCAGTCAGACACCCTATTTTATTGTAATAAGTTAGTAATTATTTATTACTGTAATACACTAGGGGTAGTGGGCAGGGACATGCAGGCAGCAGATCGCAGCTCTGCCCTGGCTCTGAACCACATTGTCACTGCCACAAAATCCCAGCCCCAGCGCCGGAGCAGCTCCCCACCCAGCCACACACCCTGCCAACACTGCCTGGCCTGGTCTCCATGGAAATCCTGGCCCCACACTGTAACAGCTCCCCCACTCCTAGGGTCTCCATGGAAACCAGCCACAGCAATGTGGGCAAGGGCCGCTGGGAAATGGAGCCTGGCCACTGGTCAGATCTGCCATTTTGCCCACCCCTGATTTATACTAAGAACAACACCACTGCATTTGCTTTTAGACTTATTTGGGACCTTGGCTGTATAAATGGATTTAAAATTCAAAATTTAACAGATAGACTACCAGTTTTAACAAACTAGATACTCTCCTGATCTCTGTTAGGAAAAAAAAAAAATGTACTCCTTCCCCTTAAACTGAAATAAATCTGTCCCAGATTAGCTATTCTCCCAGAGGAGTTGCAAAAATCCATGTGAATATGCAGAGAACTGCATGAATTACAGAACTTTTAGATTCTAGGCTAACAAGACTTAACATTCTTTAATGAATCCTTGGATTTCAGGGGCCAGATCTTCCACTAATTCAAACTGTTGTAGAACCAATGAAGTAACTGGAGCTATGCCAATTTGAACCATCCAGAAACCAAGGTGGATTTAACAATACAGTAAAAACTCTCCCAGAAGTACAAACTGGAATTTACCTTTTTAATTCTCTTGCAAGGACATCTGAGTTTAACCTTCTGATTGCAATTTCCAGGACAGTCACCTGGATGGCAAGTCTCTTTACATCGATGGCCACAGGGCAACTAAAAAACAAGACCAATTCTCTGCATTATAAATGTTTGCTTTTTTGTTACTGACTGCATTTAGTTCCTTTTAGAAAAAAATTATACAATGTAAAGTACTATTATTTTTAAGGACTCCATTTTCAAAGATTGATTAAAAGCACACTGGTTAGTTTTTAAAATACATTTTTAGTGAACACCACATGCTTCCAGCACACTAGAAGAAAGTAGGGGAATAACTAAAGATTGAAGGTATGAAATGCACAACAGAAAGTCTTTCATTAAATGATGACAGGAAGAAAAAAGAAGAAAAAGTTTCTCCTATGCTAATTTTGTACATATTTTAAGAATGTTTCAAACTATAAAGAGGCCAGACAAAATACATCACGTCTCCAATTTAAAAAAAATCTTTACTATGTGTTTTTGAAAAATTACCCTATTTTTTATTTTTTCCAAGATAGGAAAGAGAAAAACTTTTCTAGCTTAAGTAGAAATCCTTTACTACTATACACAATTTCAACACCATAATTCAACTGTTTAAGAAGATCCTCATGCTTTACAGGACAGGGTTTTTATCTTAATTAATTAAGCTTATTATTTTAGGAACTTTAAGACATCACTTCTTTCTTACAGCAGCAACTTGACTGCATGCAATTTAGGGATGCACACAATATTGAGCTAGACATCAAACAATAAAGAAGAACTGAGAGAAGCTGTTTTATTTGCAATAAAGATCTATTTCCCATATCTATTACATACACATGAAATGTTTGTATACCTGCATTTTTCATCCTCAGATACAACATTTATCAATAATCTAAAATGTTATATTCGATTCAGAAATGTATTTATAAAGGAACTTTAATCCCTGAACTGTTTAAAGACCTATATCAGGAGGTGCTTATAGTTTAAAATAAACACTCAGTTGCAGACTGCCATCAAGTGATTAATACCCCTTGGAAAATGTCATGAAAGCCACAACTTTAATATTTAGGATGCATGTTTTTCACATTTACTAGCAACTGGAAATGTATTTATATTGCATTATATATATGACTAAAAAAAGTACAAAAATACAACATTGCATACTGTTGTAAAAGTAATCAAATTAAGGATTTTTTTTGTAGGTTGGCTAATTCAGGTTCACAGACTTAAAAAGGAAGTAGTAATGAAATGGCTTACATTGCCCATAGATGGAGAACATACTCTTTACAGACAGAATTTAAAAAACCCACAAATCCAAAAAACACACTTTTCAATGGGATGTTCTGCAACAAATCTTACCTGACACCCCCACAATGTCAGCCATACTACTACGACTGCATTTATCTTTTTAATGCAGTATATTTTATTGAGGAACACAAGGCTGGAAAGGACATCCTGGATCATCAAGTCAGAAGCTCTGCTTCCATAAACAACACTCTAGCCTTCTCAAGCTTTAACTTTTAAGTTTTTGGTTGTTTTTTGTTTGTGGGGTTTTTTTGTGGTTTGTTTATATATATCACTGCTCTTACTGGAAAAGCCGTTCCATTTACAATGTCACTCCTCGATAATAAGCTTCCTTCTGATTTCCAGCCTGAATTCATTCGTGGCCATTTTATGCCTAATTAGTCTTGCATCAGCATTATCTTTGAATGTATACCTCTTTTCCCTTTTGCTGCTTACTGCCCTGTAGTATTTGTAGACAAAAATAATATTCCCCCGATCTCATTTTTATCCCTTTTTGTTCAGTCCTCACATTTGTCTGCAAAAATCTGTTCAAGTTTTCCATGCTACAGAGGTCAGCACCACACAGACATCAAGTACAGACAGTTTGCTATGTCAATAACTGGTTTCCTTTTCATCCCTGAAAGCTTAGGCACCTCACTACTGAACATAACCTTGAAAGAGACATCTGTAGATTATTCTGTAACCTTTAACCAGTAGAGTATCCTCTTCTATTCCTTCTCCTGGAGTTGGAAAACAATCAAGCAACAATATGTTGATTTCATTTGTATGCCATTATACATGTCTAGACCCATCCTGAACTATCAACTCTGGCTTTCCCTCTAAATTGGGAGAATTTATATGAAACATACTTCATGGATACTGGCAGCGTTAACTGATGGCATGGGTGAAAACCAGCAGAGATTACCCTAGAATGGAGCATCCATGTGGTACAGCAATGTACAAATTAAAGAGTATATACCATTATGCAGACAAGGTTCCTTGGGTGAATTTGATATCTTTTACTAGACCAACCCAAACAGTTAGAGAATAGTTATTAAGCAAGCTTTCGGGTTCAAAAACCCTT
>JAGPOW010001338.1:49617393-49640092 GCA_030014935.1 Caiman crocodilus
AAGGGTTTTTGAACCCGAAAGCTTGCTTAATAACTATTCTCTAACTGTTTGGGTTGGTCTAGTAAAAGATATCAAATTCACCCAAGGAACCTTGTCTGCTTATGTCCTTAGACCAACACGGCTACAACCTACACCCCTATACCATTATGCAGCACTATAATGGAATATCAGCTGAGGACTATAAAATTTCCATTTTTGTTTCCTCTGGAGACTGAAAGAATTCCCCCTGCACAGCTCAGCAGTACCAAGGCAAAGTAGGGAGAAGTATGTATCCAAAACAAAGAACAAAAAATTTAAAGGAATCTAATCATTTGATGGTGAAGAAACATTTTCAGCTAAATGCTATTCATGAGGAGTTCTGAAAGAAGTGGGTTTGCATACTTAAACAAGGGATCCAGAATAAGGCTTGAATGCTAAATAAGGTTTTTTATTAAGTCTCTTACAGTTCCACTGTCACCAGTGCTGCTTCTCGAGTGGAACTACTAATGTAAACAAACCACCACCACTTTAACCAAGATGAGCAGAGTTAAATAACACAATGGTATTAAAAAATATTGCCAATGTTAGTAATGCTACTGTCTTTTCCAGCAGAGCAGCTGTGCAGTGGGAGATTTTTTTTTTCCTTTTTTTGGAGGGGGGGAGGAATGGGGAAGGTTGTTTTGTTTCATTTCTTTTATGAAAGCTTAGTGTATGCACTCAAATCTAATTAGAATACAAAGCCTGTGTTCTTTAGATCCCCTTTCCACTACAGCAAAACCCTGTGGTTCATGGTTACGGGACCAAATGCTGCCTTTACCTGACTACTGTAGTTGATGTCAAATGTTTTAAAGGAAAGACACCATAAAAATGCAACTATGGAAACACAAGGCTCTAAGAAACTCCTTTCACGCAGGCAACCAGTTCAGATCCCACATCCTCATCTCTGCCAGAAGCAAAAAGAGGACTGCTGCACTTCACAGCTCAGACTGAAAAAAAGCCACAGAAGCAGCCTTTTCTGTGCACAGATTGGAAGACACCTATGTACTTGGCACTCATCTTTGGTGATCATTAATTGCACAGGATTTTTCCTCAAGCACATGATTTGGAAAAAGAGATAAAAAGATTTTTTAAACTATTTTTAAAAAAGAACTATTAATCTGCTAGGTACATCTCCTTATCAAGATCCTTTTACATATGCAAAACAGCTGCCATTTATAGACATCCCTTGCCCTCTACCAGTAACTAGAAGACACATATCCATTTGAAAAGTCCATCAATAAAATAACTGAATGATACTCAGAAGCCAAATAAAAAGACAGGCTTCCTCCTTCAGCCCTAGAGGTGGCAGGCCTTCAGTTTAAAGATGAAACAGGATTATGTGGGAAAGCACATATTGTCACTGCTTATGCCAAACTGTCCTGAGAGAACCAACTCAAGAATACATTTTTACAAGCACTGCATTCACTTTTAAGAAGACATATTCAGCAAACCACCTGGATTTTCAAAATATAGTCATTCAACCAGAAATAAATGTTATACTTGTAAGTCATTTTGATTCCCAGAGATGTCCCAGGGATCAAGGAAGGTAAAGGGAGCCTATCCCCCCACAATCAAGTACGTAAGAGAATGAGTTTAGATAAATATTAATAGCCGTGTTAGTTGATATTGGAATACAAATAAGACAATATAGGTAATGCACTTCACACCAAATAATCAATAATTAAGTATTGGTAAATTTGTTAATATTTGAAATAGTATATTTAAGATTAATTTTCTTCTAAGTCCTAAAGTAGGTGGCTACCCCATTAAGGACAAAGACTTTTTACCTAGGTTTAGAAAGTAAGTTTTAAAGAAGCACTTATCTTAGTTCATCTGCAGATGGGTTAGCTATTCAGGAAAAATCTGGTTCAAGATGGAAGAGAAAAGTTTCCAAGGTGAACCTAGGTTTGTAGTCAATTACCTAACTCAACTTCATAAGCTTTCTAGACAAGGCTATAGAACAGAGAGATGTACCGGCCAACCTGTACCATGATTAACATAAAAATATCGATTTTTAGCTCTTATATAAATTATGTCATGTCCTAAGCCAGATCTAACTGGTATAAAACCACTAAAACTCTAAGTGACCTTTAGCTGCCTTCTGACCTTTTTCTCTCACACCTTATAAACTTCTCTCACTTACAATAATATATTACGATTATATTCTTAATATTAACCATATTAATATGGTTAATAATATTCTTTGTTTCATCGTCTCCTACCCAAACTCTGCAAGCAAATGCTATACTATATCGCTGTTAAGCAGCTCAAGGCCTACTACAGCTGAAAAACAAAGAGAAAGCAGGATAGTTTTTTAAAATACAAGGATTATGGTGCTGACAAGATAAACCATATCAAATCATGGTGAATAAAATACAACTAAAAATTTATCTCTGTTATAACAAATACTGACTACACAGACCAGCCAAGCGCATTAGTGAAACAATTTAAACAAAGATCTACATATACAGTTATGAACCTACATGCTTAGAAGGTCTAACTCAGGAAAATATCCTTTTTAGAACTGCTCCAAAACATTTTAAAATGCATTATGGATAAAGAATCTGAGTAGTCATTACTGATGGAAAAACTACAGTTTCCTCTAACAGGATATTGGATTATAACAACCAAATAAAGAAAGTACTTCAAAAAGTTTAACTGGCATCTGTGACAGTATAAAAATCCTTGCTGTTCCCTAATGCAGAAAGGAAATCTGGACAAAGAGAGAGAAAGAGGCTATGCAAGTCCGTCCTCTGAATATTTTGCACTACTGTAGCCAAAACAAAGTATGGAACCTGGCAAGATCTTACAGTTCCTGTTATATCTTTTAAGGCTCTGCACAATACAGTTGTTTTTCATAATTCCCCAAAGTAAAAGACGACTTAAAATTCAGCTGTTATATTATACAGTCTCTTACAAATTTCACCAATCCTGAAGTAAAAAGACAGTAGTAGTTAAAGACTAGCACTTAAGAAATAAAATACTGCCTTTCAATGAATTGCTTTTCATTACTTTATTATTCTAGACTGTGAACTGCAACAGAGGCCATGGACAGGCATTAGATTTGGATCAGGAAAAATGCCTTCCTTCTGGCACAAAAAGCCAGCATATAACCATCTAAGTGTTTTTGTGCAGAAGATAACGGGCTCTTGTGATTTGAACCATCCCAGGACTCTGGGAAGGATCCAGCCATAGGCATCATCTTCCCCCTACTAGGCAGGCAACAGAGGTGACCTGAATTTGTGCACAGGGTTGAAGGCATTCCCCCACAGCTCAACCCATCCCGGGGACTACTACAGGTCAAGCTGTGCTGCCTATTACCGCTCACAAAAACTGGGTTCACCCTAGTCTGTGAGAGGCTGAGGACTTTTCCCCACAACCTGAACTGACCCAGGGAGAAATCCACAGCAGCTGCCTCCATACACAGAACCAGGTCTGTGCACAGGGCTAGCAGCAGAGGCACTGTGGCTGCAACCCTTCTGGAGCTCCTGTCATGGTGAAATGCCCCCAGCCCTGGCACAGGTGGCGGTCACCCTAGCTATACAAGAGCGGGAGGTGGGGGCATTCCTCTGCAGCTCGCCCCATACTGGGACACCTGGGATAGGTCAAGTCATGCTGCCTCTTCCAGCTACTCACTGTTTTGCAGGGGAGTCTTCAAGCTACTTATAACGGGGCTTCCTCAAGAAGGGGGACCCAAGGATGTCCTCTAGCCCTCCTGCCTGAACAGCTGTGTGACTCTCCACCCACGGAGCTGGAATGCCTGTATAAATACCAACCCCACAGTTTCTCAGTTAGCAGGAATCCAACCTCAATTATTTCACAATGCATTCTATTAATTTCCTAATGAAATGCCCATTGTGAAAACATTTGCCTGCTTCTTCCTCTGCTACTATGTTATCAGCATGCTCTGGACTTTTAATGGTATCCTTCAGACAATATTTTCATTTAAACCATTCATCTCCCACTGTCTATTGCAGTATTTTGACAAAGTGGCCTGACAAGTAGAATTTCTGCTCTAGAAAAGATATGCATTACATTCAGTAATTGAATGTGTTTTAAGTTGTCATGCTTTGATTTTCGAAATTTATCTAAAATTCTTCCAGGACTTTTGTTCCTTTCCCAAGTTCCTACTTGCAGCTTGGTTCACTGAAATCATACATGACATAAGATTTTCAATTTCAATTTCATTCTGAGAAAAAAAATGACAGGCAGGTTTTCAAAGCCCCCAAAGCCATAGAACCCTATTTGTGCCTGCTACCCTTGAACCAAATCACTTAAACCTTGCTACAAAGGGGCCACAATTGGCTTAGTCTCTGCAGACTGCAGAAATTAAATATTCCCAAACTTGATTCTTCAATTTTGCACTTGTTTTACTTATTCACACATCTTTTAAAAGCAAATAAACAAGTTACTGAGAAAAAAGGATCCTGGTTTTCTCCATTTAAAAATGGCAAATTCATACACACACACACACACACACACACACACACAGCCAAAGACTATATACACATGTATGTATGTAGCAAATGAGCACAGTGTTTTCTTGATATTTACAATTTTAAAGAAATATGGAAGCCTACCAATGCCTCAATCACTAAAATAAAATAAATTCTAAATACCTATACATTTTGGCATTTGATTTTGGGTTTTTATCATGAAAAAAATCAGAGCTCCCCGTGCCCCCTTTGCTCACCAGATCATAGGTCCAGGCCCCTCAACCCCAAGCCACAGCCTCCCCGCCCTGTTGGTACAACTCATTCTCCAACCTCTGCCCCCTACCCCTGCTGGTGCCCCGCACTCCCCACCCACAGCCCTGTCCTCCCTCCACCCCAGCCCTGCCAGGGACCCGGGTCCAGAGTCCCCTGTACCCTGCAGCAGAGTCCAAGCCCTGGCTGCCACCCATGGCCCTGAGTGGGAAGCACAGTGTAGAGCCCAGCTTCTCCTCCCCTAAAGGTGGCACAGCTGGAGCAGAGACCATGGGGGGGTGAGGGGCAGGCTGCCCGCTGTAGGCTTGGGGCTCCCTGTCCTGCTGCCCTCACCCTGGGGTCTCCACAGCCCAGTAGGCAAGACCTGGTATGGCACAACAAAGCAGGACTGGGCAGGGAAGCTCCTTGCCTCTGTGGGCCCCACACCACTCTGGCAAAGCACCCCTGACCACCGGTCAGCAGCGAGGGGCAGAACTCCTCACTGCCAGAGGGTCAGTCTAACTCATGGCACTTTCTGTGAAGCACCATGAGTTAGACCAGGGAGTTACACATCTGTTAGCACCCTCAAACTGCTCTTGTGCAAACAGTGTGGATTGTTTTCTCCCATAATGACAAACAGGCTAACAACCTGGGATGCTTTTTATATTAGGCAGAGGAAAACACAGGAGAGATTATTCCTTTTTTCTTCTCTGCTACCCTCCTTCTTTGGAAACAAAATAGCAATTTATTATATATAAGACACCCCCAAATGAAATACACACCTTGTTTTTGGAAAAATTATTTTTCCAGAACCACAGCTGACTGTATGGCAAAGTAAATCCTCCTGGGAACACAGAGCATCAAGGAAGTGTGACACCCATAAGTTCCTGGTGCAAGTTGCCTCATCCAAGCTATCTTCTCAGACACTACACTTCCTGGATAGTCTAAGTTTCCAGGAGGACAACTTATTGTAGGTCACACAAGGTTAGGCTCTAGCCCCTTGCAAAGACAGTAGAAAGACTGTTAGGTCTTTCCTATAAGTAGTTCTTTATATAAGTTCCTATAAATAAAGTGTTGTTTCCACATAACAAGCCTCATAAAAATACTACTAACAGCTTACCTGCTGCTTCAGGCACAAGCTAAAAGGCTGAGAGAGGTTCAATGCAGGACTTTGCAGTGTGCATTTTAAGCAGAGAAGCTGCTTTCTTTGCTGGAGAAATGGCACGCCAGGAGACAGCGTATGTGTCATGCAGTTGCCAATATGGCAATGCTTGGGGGGGGGGGGAAGGTGTGTGCTGTACACGAGAAAAATCAGTACCTACCTGTGTACTGATACAGTCCCTTCCTACATCATCTCTGTTTTTTTCACACTGAAAACCTGTATTGCAATTTCTTCCCCCCATACCCCACTACAGGCAACATGTAGCCCCCTCCCAGATATTTCCCACACAAGTACCTAAATTTATGAAAGCAAGGAATAACAATCCAATAAAAGAAGGCAGCTGAAAAACACTGCTTTCTCAAAAGGCCTGAACAAAGAACATTACTTTACCACTGCAGATTACCTCTTTTGGACACTGATTTTGGCAAGAAGTAAGGAGGTTCTTCTCTTTCAAGTCAGCACAAGTTATTTTTCTGTTAAAAAGAAAAAAATGATTTTGTAATAAAAACTGAACCAAAAAATAAATAAAAAACAAGTCTAATTATTTAATATTTTTTGCACTGTACACAGATATAGCTTCAGTTGCCACAGGTTTTATCCAACAGTAGCTTTCCCAACTAAGACTTATTTGAGAACAATTTTACTTTCTACTACATAGCAATTTATAATGACCGCCATCTTCACTAGCATTAGCCCCAGGTCAATTGCACTGCTTCAGTAATGTAACAAGAAGATTGCATGGGATATTTAACATATGCAATTCAGAACCTCCATGAGCAGGCATTTCTTTTTCTTAATTCACCTCTGAAGCATAATGAAACTTCTCCTCATTCCTTTTCTTAGTCAAGTTTGGAAAGTTTTGTTTTAAAGGCTGTCTAGCATTCTTTTCCCCTATGGATTTATCTGCACCTCACAGTGAACAAGGCATCTTGCATTTCAGATAAAAATTTGCTCAGGCCATTGATGTTGTTCTGTGGCACTTTATCTAATTTTTTAACCCATTTTGTTGTTTGGAACACCAGACTTTTAAAAGCATTTTATATTTGCATAGAATTCGTTCAAGGACTTAAAGGCATTTAATGTCTACTACTGATGATAACCTTCACTGAATAGCTTTAGGCTCTTACAAAGGCAAAGTCCTCAATCACAAATTGCATTTTGCAAAGAAAACCCAAAGTTTGTTGTGACACTTGCAGTGTGTTCACCACAATTGCCATACACATACCCACAGGAGTTCAAGTAATTCAGTTTTTTGGTCACAAAAACCCTCTTATCACTACCAGCTTCTCTGCTCTCCCAAAGGAGAGTGTGGATAAGAGGTGGAACTGTCCCATGCTAGAAAGACATATCCATCCCACAAAAGCTATACTCAGCTAGTGGATGTGGGACTTTCCTCATGCCAGTATGGGAACAAGCACGAGTGGCAGTGGGGTATTTACACCTGATCTCCTGCCCCACCTCCCTCTGCCCTGGGGTGGATCGTTCTAGTCCACAGCCAGAAAAGGTTGCCTACCTCTGATCTGGTCTAGATTTTTTTGATCCAAGAGATACTGAGATCATTTTGATAACTAAAGGCTTTGTTGAATATGCATTAGAATTTATTAAAAGGCTTTTGGGAAAAAACAGCATACGCTAGAGTCCAGAGGGTAATACACCACTGGTTTCCATCTCACTCACAGGCAGTAAAAAGAAACTGAGGGTAGGCTGTAGATGCCCCATTCTTCTTACCCTCTTATGGGAGCAGGAGGTGAAATGTGGTGTACATGCACCCCTGACAGACGCTTCTAGTCACTCAGGAGCATCCAAAAGGACATATACATTAAGAATCACAAATCACAAGATAATTTTGAACTTGCACATATGTTTGTGTTATTCTATTCTGGTTTGTACTATTAAAAATAGCATCTGACAAAGCAGGCTACCACTTACAAAAGTACATGCCTCTTTGAACCAGTCAGTCTCCAAGGCGTGTGCATCCTGAATGCCCTCTGCCTATATTCAAGAGTTAATATCCCCCCCTCGCACCTAGGTTTCCACAGATGTGATTAAACAGATAGTCTCTATTTGTACTGTGGAAACTTACTGGATGATGGTAGTCTAAATACAACAGGTAAGAGAACTTTTACACAGACTGCAAGCATCAAGACTGGAGGGAAGGGACCCCCATAAACTGCACTGGAAGTGCCCCCCACAGCAGCTTCTTTAATCTTCCCATTTCACTGCTTGCTCCTTCCTGCCCAGTCGGTGGGGGTTTTAAATGTCACAGATTTTGCTTCCCCAGTGATCAGCAGGGCCCCTCCACCAATCAGGAGCAAGGAGGAAGGCAAGCAGCAAAATGAAAAATATTAGAAGGAACCACTGCAAGGGGTACTTCCAGCACAATTTATGACAATCCGTACTTGGGGGAAGTGAGAGGAGAATGGGAGGAAGGAGAACAGAGCAAGAAAACAGTTTATCCCAGAGATTTCTATAGGAGAAAGATGCAAGTATTGAATAAAAAGATATGCTTCACATCAGTAGCTTACAGTCGGTGGGTTATTTGAGTTTTTTTCTTTTACTTCAAAGCTGCCTGTAATATTAGGCAAATGCCTTTTTATCTTTTAAAAAAGAAACTCAAACTGGTGAATGGGAAGGCATAGAGCTACACTTCTCAAACATCTAAACCAGGGCTGTTCTCAGGGTGGACCTGGTCCCCAATGCTGCCTGCAGGTCTCAGACTGGCCCCACACAGGATATAGGGTTGGTCTGTGCCCTGATCAACCCAGAGACTGGACTCATATGCGTCATATATCTCACAGGGCTAAATGAGTTTGGTACCCTTGACCTAAACCAGGGGCATGCAATTATTTTGGGTAGAGGTCTGCTTAACGAGTTCTGGCAAGCTGTCAAGGGCTGCAAGGGTAGCCCCACCCATTGACAGGTGCCCTGCACTCGATCACCATCTTGGGACCAGAAGTCCCACCCCCTAACCCCTGACTTTTGCCATCAGAAGTCCTTCCCCTTGCCCCCAAAAGTACTCCTTTTGGAAAGGGGGGTTCACCATCTTGGCACCAGAAAAAAAAAATTGTATACTAAAAAGTCAAACATTAACAATAACATATTTAAATATTATTTTGTTCTGATTTGTGTGTTTGTGTGGTGTATATAGAGGTGATTGCATAATAGTTCAAAAGGAAATCTTATTCTTGCATATTGTAGGGAGTATGGAGGGGTGGGTATGGGGCATGAAGGATTTGTGGGGGGAATGTTTGTGGGAATGTGTGTGTGGGTGAATATGGTGTTTGTGGAGGGGGAGGGAGCTTTGGGTACGTAGTAGTGAGCAGAGCTACCGCCAAAGGCACACGTGGGTGGTGGGGATAAGGGGGTGAGTGTGTAGGATGCTGTAAGTGGATGCAGTGTTTGTGGGGTGTGTGATTGTGTGTGGGAGAGGGTGTGGTTGTGGGGCTTGTGGAGGAAGGTTTGCAGGTGTGGGGGGGATGTGCATGGGACACCCCACACACACCCCCCTGAACTGGTCAGCACCTGCCACCACAGCCCAGAGTCTGCGCACCCTTAAGCGCCTCCTGGCCACCGCCGCAGCGCACAGCCCCAGCGTGCCTCACAACTACTCCAGACTCACCTCTACCAGAGCAGACTATCTGGAACCAGCGCATGGCCCTGACCTGGCCCACCCTGTGTTGCCAATCCATAATGTGTCCTGCCACCCCCTGGGCACGCCGTGGGGCTGGGGCAGCTCCACAGCTGGACGGACTTTCTAGGTAGCCCAGGCTCCTTCCAGCTGCCACCAGCCACAGCCCCACAGTATAAGTGGGGACCTGCACTGCACAGCCCCAACCCCACACACCCCACACCTGGCTCTGGGCCCAGAGGTGGCAGTAACACAGCACAGATGCATGGCAACCCTGTGTGGGCTCCGGGCAGATGTAATAGGAAGTGCCAGCAATGGGAGGGGGAGGGGCCACTTTTACCCTGCACTGAGCAGCAGCTTCTGTCCCGTGCTGCCATGCTGAGCCTAGGCGAGTGAACCTGAAGCAGGTGCAGGGCACACAGGGTCAGAGCTTTGCAGCGTGGGTCCCCACCAGTACCACAAGGCGGAGGCCAGTGGTGGCAGCAGCTGGAAGGAGCCACCTGTCACCTGGGCTGTCTAGAAAAGCAGTGTGCCCTTTGCTGCATGCCCAGAGATGGCAGGATGCCCCACGGCTGGATGGTGCCTGTGCCAGGGGACCAAAGGACACCCTGTGGGTTGGACAAAGACCTGCTGTGGGCCAGATCCAGCCCACGGGCTGTATTTTGCCCAGCCCTGATCTAAACTAATGCTAAAACACACATACCCATGCAGAGCCAACTAAATACTTTCATAAAGAAAACTAAAGACTTAGCTAATAAAGGGACAGTCACAGTCTGGTCTCCAACCATAGGCAGTACTAGAAGCATCAAAACTCGATATCTTTATAAAAAGACATCCTGTTGCTCAACCAGAAGTTAACAGGCTTGATGCAGCACTTGCTTCAAGAGGTCTTATTACCTATGTTACACAGGAGGGTCAAACTAGATGACTGTATTTGTTCCTTGTAGTTCTAATGTCTTTGAAAAAGTTTCTACAAACCTCTATAATTACAATTCTGCAGTATGTTCTAGTGGACCTTGACTGATTACAATTCAAAAGAGCCTAATTTTCTTTTACTGCTATTTTATCTGGTCCTCTTATTTAATGAAAAAGAAAGAAATAGAATTGGCACAGCAGGTACTATATTATTAGTACCAAATAATTAGACATGAGCAATTCATAACAGTAATAATATAAAACGTTAATGTGCTCTAAATCGAAAGTCACAAGCCCAAGAAAATTATTTAAAGCTCAAAAAAAAAAAAAAAAAAAAATCAATAAAATAAAATTATAAAGATATGAAACTACATAATTTCTTTTTAAAAGTTACTACTACTTACAGGATTTACTTTACATGCCTGTTACCACACTGTAATCAAGAGTAAGTAGCTAAATGAATATCATAAGTCTATGATTCTTTCCTCCTAATATACTTATTATATCTAAAAGTATTTTAAAACATTGGCTGATGTTTGTATATCTAAAACACTCCCATAATTCTGGAGATACTTTAAGGTCAGTAGATTAAAAGTTGGACCTATTTTTGTGTCTCATTGAAGAATGACTCAACCATTTAAAGGTTGTCAGACACAAAATAACTATGGTCAACAGTATAGTAACTAACAGGTGTGAGCATCTAATGAGATGGAATAATTTTTTTTTTATTTCTATTTCTTTGGAAATTTTACTTCAGAAGGGTCATAAATTCCCAGCATGACATAAGCTGGAAACCTCCATGCTAATGACTTCTGAGGACTGCTCCATCATGCATTAACAAGTGTTACATTCTGTAACATTCCACTGGTTCCTTCAAGTGCCATTTCCTTTTCCTGAGCAAAAGGTTCAAGTACAAGCATATGCTAAAGATAAAAGCTTAACCCCACAGGGAGATAGCAAGCTAAACTGAGGATAATGCTATTTCTGTAGAAACAGTCTCAACAAACACACCATATAATAAGAGCATCCTCAAAAGCACTCAAGCTAGCAAGTAAAATGAGAAGTTATCTTCAAAGAAGAATTAGAGGTAAGCAATCTTTCCTTCCTTAAAGGTATCACAGTTCTCATTACTAAATACTAAACAGCTTCTGGAAAAGCCAGAAAGAAAACAAAGAATAAATCTGTGCACCACATTTCACCTCCTGCTCCTGTAAGATGGTAAGAAGGATGGGGCAACTCTACCCTTCAGGTTCTTCTTACTTACCCTAACAGTGAGCTGAAAATCTTGAAACAATATTTGGGACCGTACAGCAAGCAACAAGAAGGTTTTAAGGGTTTTTTTTTTCTTTTTAAAAAAGGATAGCAAATAAATCTCCTGATGACCAGGAGATAATCAACACAGAACAGCCTCACTGAAGCAAAAAAGAAAAAAAAAAGCCAGCTGAACAAAATCTATTTCAAAACAAAGAACTACCCCAAATAAGTGAAAATTTAAAGTAGGAGAGTTTGGCCTTTTTGAAAAAAAGAGATACCACAGATGCAAACAAAACAAAAGACCCTAAAAGCTCTGGGAGCCAGTTCCTTCTCTAAGCACAAAATCCATGACATAGTCTCTCACTGTAACATCCCAGCAAAAAACAATATAAGTTCTGCACAAGCTGGGTTACGGCAAAAAATTAATACCATCAAATCTGAATGGTCTCTAAGCCCTCCGAGGCCCACTTCAAGAAAACCCTTATTGGCTTTAGATAAAGAATATGAAAAACAGCACTAACGGGATGACCATATGACTGTTGAATGAATGAGATACACAAAGGTGGAGATAAAACTCAAATAAGTGCAGACCATCACCCTAAATTAATAAAATCTGGTATAAAAAAAGGTAGCTTGGTCAATAAACTCTAAAGATAATTTGTGAATACAAATTACTACCAGTCAAATAACAACCAATAAATAAATAATTAAAAACAGCTCAACCAAAGAGGTGAATAGCTCAGGGGAGCAACCAAATGAAATTCATCAGCAAGCAGTCACAAATGAATAGGCAGGTAACGGCACTGCTTCCCCATTCACGCTGCATGGAAGACAGAACATGTCACTGGTTGAAGTCTAATGGGAGTAGACCATCTCATATTGGAAGGCTGTGACTTGAGAGTGATCATACCTATGATTGTAGTAAATGAAATCTTCCAAGTTTTCCAATAAAAAAGTCAATGTCTTAAAAATGGAAAAAGTTCAAAAGGAGGTTTTTTCACATGTTTTATATTTGTATATAGCATAAGGAACTTATTACAGAACTTTAGTTTTAAAAAGGTCTTTATCAATCCTGGTATTTTTGTATAAACACATGTATCCTAAAACTTTGCAAGACAACATTCATTTGTGTCAAACATTACAAAAATTCAACCATAGGCAGAAATTACTTGTGCCCTTAACACACAATGAGAGCCTAAATACCAGTATATTAAACCATGATAGTGAGTCAGATTTGAAAGTACTGAAACTAGTGATATTTGTAATGCTGCTTTTTTTTTTTTAAAGGACCTCTTACTGGTTATGTAGCCTTCACATGAAGTTAAAAGAAAAAATACATTACAAATGCTTCCTGCAAGCAAGTGGCAATATCTGTTTTCAGAACTGATTCCAAGCATTATCTACTTACATGCACTCAATATACAGGTTTAAGAGTTTGCAGTGACACTTTATTTTCAGCATTTGAATACACGGTGGACACTCCCCAGGATGACATGGCAAGATGCATCGGTGAGGACAGCCAGGTGGTCGTGGTTTAGTACACTCCTCTTCACACTGCAGACATTCTGGACCTGCCTAAAACAACAACAATTTTCACTAAGCAGTAGATGACTTCTGATTGAACAACACTGGTCGACTCCCATATTTAGAAAAAGAAACTTGAGAAAATAGACAGAACACACAAGCAAAACCATTTGCTTTTCTTCATCCGGTTAGCCCTTCAGAAAAATTAATACTAAACTATGCTTTAAAGAAAAGAATTGAAGGAATGTAATCAGCGGGAGATCAGAGTTCTATATCCCCTCCTAGACAAAAAAAAAAATCCACTTCAATGTTAATACTGGATAACTGCCACTCAGCTTATTAATTCGTTCCATATGAAGAACTACTTTAAATTTCTCTGGTTAAAATTTAAAAGCAGTAAGTCAGGGGATGGCATAATTTAGGTTACAACTATAAAATGTTACTTCTATTCTCTAGCAATACAGATTATCATGACATCACACTCTGAAATAAAATATATTTACTTTCTACAATAGCTTCAAATACACACATACCCACTTGTTGTATTTTCAACTGAATACACACACTGATTTGCACAACAGCCTAGCAAATACCGACTTAGTGCTAGATTTTAAAAGATACTGGGTGCATCTACATGAGACACTAACTACACAGTAGCCTAATAACACTGTGTAGTAGCGTGCCAGGCAAAAACCATGCTATTAAGCAACAGCAAATTAATGAACGTGTAGATGCACCCACTGGGCATCTACGCATGCACTGGATCCGGGAGCAACTCACTTGCAAGTAAACTACTCGTGAGTAAATGCTCCTGGGCAGGTGTCCACAGGTCCAGGGAGGCAGGAGCAGATTTTCTGCTAATGGCAACAAACTGCTTCTGCTTCCTGGGACTCTAATGGGGGTGCTAGACCAGGGTCTGGCAAGGAGCACTGAACCAGAAGACAGCGGTCTCCTGACCAGAGCTGGGACACTGCTCCCTGCCCCCAGGCAGCTGCCTGCTGCTGGAGTAGGGGACAACATCCCCCTGCCCTGGCAGGAGGGAGCTCCTGCCCCTGGCTCCCTGATCAGGGGCAAGGGATTTGGAAAGAGCTGCAGGGAAGGGGCAGGTCCCAGCCTCCTGCCCCTATTTACTTGTGGGGAAGCTAGCAGCGAGCCCTCAGCTGGGTGAGAAGTCTCCACCATCTAGCTGCCCCACTGGCAAATCAGGGCAGAGGGCTAGGACCGGCCCCACCCCTGCAGTTCTTTCCAGGCCCTGTGCCTCAATCGCCTGATCAGGGCATGTGGCTGGGACCTGCCCCGATGGGGACAGTTCTGAGTGACTGTGGGGTAGAGGCTGGAGACCCTGTTCCCTGCTCAGCTCCATGATCATGCAAATGGGTGAGGAACAGGTTCCCCAACCCTGCCAGCAGGAAGCTCCCAGCACCAACTCCACAACCCCAGGGCCAGCACTAGGAGATCCTTATCTCCCAGCATGAGCTCCCACTGCATCTACATGCAGCAAAGTCAACGGCTACAAGTGCACTAGTATTACGGCACAGTAAACTAATTAATTCTGCTGTAAGCACTGTCAGGGACAATACTGTATTATGAAGAACCATTTACTGCACTGAAATGCACATGTAGATGCTGACCAGGGGTGTAAATTGCTCCCAGTCAGCCCAACCAGCCAGGGGCTTGCTCTGCCCCAGCTCAAACTGCTACTGTCCCAGGCACACGTGTAGACACTGTGCCTGGGAGTAGTTTACTCTGGCTCAAACTGCTTCAGAGTATATTGCTTTGCACCCACTAAGGTGCCTACCTGCCTTAGCCCAGTATTCCACTCTATATTCAAGAATACCAGTAAAGTTCCCAGCCCTGGTCTACAGGACAGTTCACTGCAAAGGAAAATTATGTACATACATGCATCGTTCTGAAGATTTTTTAGGCCCCAATCCTGAAACCAGATTCACACAGATAAGCAGACCTGACTCATCACTGGAACTTTAAAGAGCACAGCACAAATATTTTTTGCACATGATCACAGTCCAACCCTCAACGATTCATAAATCAGTCAAAGCAAAAGCAAAGTTTCTCCCAAAAGTGTGTGCATCGCTCTTCCATTAGAGCTATTTCCATGACAAATTTCAACTCTATGCAGCTTGGACTTTATGACTGTACAACTAAGCGCATAAGATTTTTTCTTCTCTTTTTAAATAGTAAAAGGTATATTTCATCCTGTTCTTACATAACTACTCTGTTTTTGCTAAAGTTTCTTTTAAAGTGCCAGTTTTGCTTAAGCAAAAATTGTCACCCCAAAAAATTCCATTTCCACAAAGCCAGAAGCAACTGGAAGTATAATGAAGACTGTCATAATTTAATCAAAGCATGTTAAGGCATAGAACAGAACAGATTTACACTATTCTTCTCCCCAGCAAAATGTGAAGAAAACTTAAATTTGTAATGGGAAGGTATTGTTCAGTTATAGAATACGTTTCTTGCATATTTTTTCTTTCCTTTTTTTAAAAAGTCTGGTTTGTTAAATCTGCAGTTTAGTTTAATCTGCTAGATAGAACAAAATGTGTGTGCTGATGGTCAAGAATGATTTAAAAAATAAACCTGAGAAATGAATTACTGATATCCTACACCATTTGTAAGCTCTTTTGCAATAAAATTTTAAGCCATTTTGGAAGAAAAAACTATTACACTACATTAACTGAATGTGCATACACCAATAATATTATTGGATTAAAATGTTGTGTTTAGGACTAGGACAAAAAGACTCCATTTGAGACCTGGAGACCTTAAAGGTTAAATACTTTTTCTTGTGTCTGCTGTAACTAGGTTTAAAAATTATTCCAGTAGGGTTATTTACTTAGCAAATTCTAATCAACTTGAGCACAGAGTCAAGGAAACAGAGGTTTCAATGATAAAGATAAATCTCATTACTGAAGGGTAGCTAGAGACACAGATATAAAGCAAAAAATAAATAAATAAAAATCAGTATTGCTTTCATTCACACATTCAGTTTTTACATTTAGAAAGAGTATCATTATGTTGTCAAACTTTTACATTAATATAGTTTTAAAAATCACATAAACTGTATTATGAAAGATTAATGAAAATTCACTTATTGTTTAACAGCATTCAATTGACAAAGGAATGATGCATTTACTTCTATTATTCTCAGAAGCTGGCACCTAGCATAGAGGTTTATTCTTATGGCCTCTAGCTAGCCATCAAGTATATTTCCTAACTGGCATTCCCTGTCTGCTGGCAAGTAGAATATTTGAGATGGACCTAAAGACATGAATGTGGAATAAAAAAAGGATGGGGCTTCACCATGCATCACATGTAAATACATTCAGACTAAGGAACAGGTGATGCATAGTAAAGCTCCCCCACTCTTTTTTTACTCTGCAATAAGTTGTTTTTGTCTATACCTTCCACCTCACAAACCTAAAATGTAGTTGATAATGTGAAGTCAATTACTGGATTTCTCACCAAAAGATCAATTTGAAGCTGGACTAGTGACACACAGGCCTGACCTCCACACATTTTCACCAGTGTAACTAGAAGGTATTATTTTAAAAATGACTGACCTGTGTGTGAATGCTCATGAGTTTAGATCTGGCTCACATGGGTAAATTATTACTTGTAAGATAAAGTACTATAACCAGCTTGATACTAACAGAAAAGTGTTCAAATAAAAGCCTGCATGGGTTTAATTAAACTTTTTAAAATAGTTTTTGGTCAAACTACATTTTGGGCATTGACAAGGTCCACACAGATCGTTTCTTAACAAGCACACAGTTGCAGATAACTAATCTGTCCTTATTCCAAAAGGGCAGTAATGCTGAGAGAATTTCATGCATGCATAGTTTAAATTTTAGAATTATTTTTGAAGCATTTATAGTTCAGCCAGACTCAGATAAGGAAACAATGGAAGGATGAGCACATATCTTTACAATAATATATTTAAGGTTGAAAGACAAAACTAAGCAAAAAGGAAAGATTGTATATAAAAAACGGGTATACTAGAGAATGGAAAAAATCTATCACCTTTATTGGCTTCCTCCTCTCTGCTACTTATATGCAATGAGTCCTTCCCTTTACAGCCTCTGCCCCTCCTTGTTCTCCCTTCAATAATGCTAGCCTTCCTTCAAGAATGCTTCCAAAAGAATCCTCAAGCTTTTTCCATGTTGCTCAAAATAAAAATATTGCTTGGGTTTTAAGAAGCAACGGATAGGCATGCTCAAAAGTTCTGCTAGAACTGAGATTTACAGAGGAATCCTTCTAGTTTTGGACTGAGATACACAACAACTTTTGATCTAAAAGTTATACTCTGTATCCCAACTCTGTAGCTGCTCAATAAGCCACATTTTCTGGATGTTCAAATAAAGGCAGACTATAAATAAAAAGAGAGCAAGTTTGTAATGCTCTCTCTTCATATTAACAACTGGTTCAAAGAAGTCACTGAAATTACTGTGAGCAACAGAAGCCTGTGCTTTTACTGTTACAAGTATGACAGTGTAAAGTTCCAATTGAACTTTACACTGACCATATCATTAATCTTCAACGTATCTGGAAGGCCCAAAAATTTGGAACTCGTCAGTTTCCAAAATCTTGCTTACAAAATACTTCATAAAAAGATCATCTAACAGATTGAAGCATTAAATATAAGAATATTTCATGAAAAGTTCCCAAATCAAGATAAGATTCATGTTATCCTTGAGCTGAGTATGCCAACATGAAGCTCACTCTTCACCTTAGCAGTTTTCTATAAATTTCCAAGTACTGCAACATTTCAAACAACTCTTTCTCCTC
Source organism: Caiman crocodilus (assembly GCA_030014935.1). Taxonomy (NCBI): domain Eukaryota; kingdom Metazoa; phylum Chordata; order Crocodylia; family Alligatoridae; genus Caiman; species Caiman crocodilus. Next base: position 49,635,383 of record JAGPOW010001338.1, read on the forward strand.
CAATTTCCACAAAAGATGAAGAAAACCCATGAAACAAGGATAGATAGATTCTGTGACCTTAATTGCCTTTAGTGGCCACAATAAAGATGGTTTTCACTGCTGCTACAAATACTTTTGTGGACCGCAAACAGACTTGCAGCTCAAAACTAGGCAAGATACAATATCTTCTATAATCTCATCTTTGATTCATTAGAACTTCAGCAATAGTCATCTTCTAACAGGAGTGGGCAACCTACAAACCTCAGATCAGATCCACACCACAGAAATGAGTTTCAGCAATGGAGGTTTTCCCAACGCTGCAACAGGGAGAAGCAGCAGCAGCAATGACAACTTTCTCCATGCCATGGTTGGGAGAAAGAGTAATGGCGGTTGTGGAATGGCTAGAATTGACCTGAGCTAAGTCTCTTCAGCCTGCATTCTGAAAAGGTTGCCAAGTATAGTTTCACATAAATAATATGGTACTATAGGAATTTTTAAACGGTCACTCTAATAAGACCTTTTGATAGATATTAACATGCAACACCAATGGTTTTTTGCAGATTTATTTTTTAATTCTTGCATGCTTCTAGTGATAACTGCAACTGAAAGACCATTAAAAGGGCTAACTGGATTGCTTAAATCCTGCATTGCAAGTGTAATCAGCAAATAATTTCTTCAGATGGTAGTAGGAGATGCACATACGTACCATTCAAGATAAATCCAGATGTCTTAATAAGCAACATAATCCAAGTGAGCTTTAAGATTTTTGATTTTTACAATCTTCCTCCAAGGTCAAAAGAGGCTTTAATGAAAATACCCTAAATTACTATTTTAAATGTTAATAACAGGAAATAACACAGCCTAAATTTTGCAAAACATATAATTCAACAGAATTAAAACAAAAGAATCATCACTTTCCCAGCAGAAAATGTGAGTATACAAGACTTCATTCAATTTCTCCTGGGGGAAACAAGACACTTGAGAGATCTCCCTTGAGAAAAACTCTCTCATAAAAATGAATACCTGTACACTTTTCTCCAGGTCTGGTCCAGAAAAGGAGCAGAGCAGTGGGACAATGCTCCTTGTGCTTCCCTAGACTGTGAATCATCCTGATCTGGGGAAGGTGTGGAGAACAAGGGGGTGGGAGGTAGGGAGTAAGAGAAGGAGAGGGGCAACTGACTGCACTGCTCCCTCTCTCAGACAAGATTTCTAATGGTAGAAATTTCTCAAAAGTTTCCACCACCAGAAATGAATGCCTGTTCAAGGCCAAAGTTTTAAGTGACTTACTTAAGGTTAAAATAGGAAAGTGGGAACAGAAAGTCCACTGGGATCTCCAATCAAAACCCTGAAACTGCAATAAAAAGGGAACCTCAGTACACACACCTTACCTTCTGCTTGTCAGTGTTACCATTTACACTGGTAACTCTGTGACATTCTTTCACACAGGTATGATTTTGACAGTCAAGGAGCCGTCCACAAAATCTTTTACAGGAGTAGGGTCCTACAGAGTGACATGGTAATGGACTCACCTAAAAGGTTTAAAAAGGGGAAAAAACAGGCGACTTTAACATGCATAACTTTGATCTCTTAACATTTTTACCAAAACACTCTAACGTATGAAAAAGTTCAAAATCAAATTTCTTTGAATGGGTGTTTTTTTCATTATGCCCATAACCGATGTATATTACATCTGAATGGCTTGCTTCTAAAAAAAAAAACAAGCCATCTATTTTTCTCAGATACTGAAAAGCCCCAAAAATTACTACTCCTACAAACTGAACTCCCATATTGCCTTCCTTCACAGCTATTATAAAGTTAATTGTTACTGTACCTTGGCAGGGATGATGGAAATGCAGTCATATTTAAGTCTGCCCCAGTTCTAGAATTAAACTACAGAATCTTCTTACACACACACACATATCACTGAAGCCAGTAATATGTAAAAACAGAAATTTAAAGTGTGCAAAACCAGAGAAAATGAAACAAACATGCTCACCCACATTCAACAAGTCAGCAATATGGCTATAGAATTAGAATTTGAGCTCAAATTCTTGTCCTTTGCAAACACAATATTTTCATGCACAACACTCTGCAACACTGTTACCTATCCACTAGGAACTGAAAAGTAACGGTCACTTCACAAAGCGACCAACTGGTCACTTCATGCATACAACTTTTGTTTGTACAACATAGACAACTTTCAATCACCACTTTTGTCAAGGAGATAATAGCTAAGGATCATGGAGTTTATATTCCATTATACGTTTATACATGTTAGGGGCTGGAAGGAACCTCATGAGATCATTGGGTTCAGCCCCCCTGCACTTGGGCAGGAAAGACTGCTGGGGTCAGATGACCCCAGTAAGGTTTGCATCAAGTTATTTTTTTAAAGATCCCCAGGGTAAGTGATTGTATCACCTCTGGAGGGAGTCTGTTCCAGACTCCAAGCACTTGAATTGTAAATATCAATTCACTTATGTGGTGGGGGGCAGAGGGGGCAGGGCACATTAGAGAGTAAATGGCTCAGAGAAGATCAAGCTTTCATGGTAAACAGACTACTCATCAAATGTTAGCAGACAAAGTCGGTTGTAACTTACGAAAAATTATGCCTAGCTTAACTACTTAATAAGGGTGTGGCGAAACGGGCTGTATTCAATTCAGATTCAGCCCGAATCAGGGACAGTGATTCGAATACTTGCTTCAGATCACTGTCCCAATTCGATTCAGCTGAATCCAAATCTAAAGATTCAATGCCAATTCAGAGAATCAGCAATTCAGTCATAAACACAGCTTTAAATATTTTTTCTACGTACCTCGAGGTACCAGGCGTGGCTCATGAATGCTGAGATGAGGGGAAGGGGGAGAAATGGAGTGTCCCACAGGAGTGTGCTTGGGAGGCCCCCTGCACCCCAACAGACCCAGAAGTGGACTAGAAGCTTCCCCAGACCTAGGAGGCACCAGCTGCTGAGCCAGGGGGAGGGAGGAGAGGGAGGCCTTCGCGCTCTCCAGCAGACCAAGAAGTGGACCAGAAGTGCTTCTGGTCCACTTCCAGTCTGCTGTCGAGTGTGCTGGAGACCCCCCCATGCTCCTATGGGATGCTCCATCTGCTCCAGCATTGCAGCATTCATGAGCTGCCTGATACCCTGAGATATGTACAAAAAAAATTTAAAGCTGTGTCTGCGTCAAATTATCAAATCTTTCCAAATCGATTTGGAGGGTTCCGATCCGATTCAGTGAGATTAAAGGGTCTCCTGACTTGATTCAGCGATTCAGCCATTGAATCAGGCCGAATCGAACCAGTGACCGAAGCTTTGCACAGCCCTACTAGTTAAGTCTCTAAGGTTCCACCATGCCCTGCCCTATGCCTGACTTACAACTGACACAGCTAATCCCCTATGAAAGTCCCACCCCCAAACAACTAGAGTCTCTAGTCCCACCCCCAAATACCATTTCAACTGTGTGTAAAGTGGTGCTTGCAGAAGCTTTATGCGACTCTGAAATCCGGTGATAGTGCCTACTGTCACTGAGCAGATTGGAGACTGAACTGAAGACATTCTAAACAAGGAAAGCACCTAAAGGGGAAGGAGGTGATCAGGAACAGCCAACTTGGATTCACCAAGAGCAAGTCATGCCTGGTTCACAGTTAGGTCTCTGCTTAAGATGTAAATCTGTTATTGACTGGAGGGCCTAGCTCCCCTTCCTCACAGCAAATCCACGAGGGTCTATTTGCCGTGCCATTTAACACCCAAGCAGGATGCTAGTTCTCAGCGATTACTTCTCTTCCATCTGTTAGGCTTTGAGCCTCTCCCAAGCAAATGAAACTCATCATTTAGGGAGCAAGACTTGAGAATCATATCATATTATGCACATATTATAACATATAAGAAATGCCTTTTATATCAAGTACTAGAATGCATTTAAACATCAGGATGATATGGTTGAATACAGCTTAAAATCACTTATCCACTGAGATCACACATGTCATATCAAGTTAAAAGCAAAATAAAACCTCAAAAAAAAAACCCCCAAACATGCATGACATCCCACAAACTCCACAAAAATTTTATGGGATAACAGGCACCGAGCTAGGTGGAGCTGCAGACAATCAGGAGGGTAGAGTCAGAATCCAGAACGAGCTGGATAAACTGGAGAAATGGTACAAAAATCAATTAGATCAAATTCAACAAGGACAAATTCAGAGGCCTGCAGTTAGCACAACATAATTGTATGCACAAATACAGACAACGAAAGGACTAGCTAGGCTGTAGTACTGTGGAGAAGAACCTGGTGGTTACAGTGGATCATAAATGCAATGTGAGCCGATGGCATGCTCATTACAAAAAAGTGTACTGGGCTGCATTAATAAGTTTGTCTCTTGCAAATCAAAGGAAGTGTTTCCTCTGCTCCGCTCCAAACTGAAGAGGCCACACCTGGAATACTGTGTCCAGTTTTGGGCTCTACACATGAAGAAAAATGTGGACAGATTAGAAGTCTGAGAGAGAGTGAACAAAAATTATTACAGACCTAAGAAGCATGACTTATGAAGAAAGGCTAAAAGAAGTAGGTTCTGTAGTCTGGAGTACAGAAGCTTGGGGGAAGATCTGAAAACAGGGTGCTAACAGACACTGGGAATTTCATAGTAACTAGGGTCAGAAGGGGCCTAGAGCAGGCCATCTAGTCTGACCCCCTGCCAAAGGCAGGAACAAGTGCTGGGGTCACAGGACCCCAGCC